>JAWWES010000081.1:26450661-26521855 GCA_035583135.1 Lophotriccus pileatus | reverse complement strand
CCAAAAGCTGCTACTGACCAGGCAGATTAGCACTTAGGAGGGGGTTGGGGATCATTAATGTGTGTGTGTGCGTGTGTATGTATCTTAGTCTTGCTTGCCTGTTCATTTATTTTTCAACAGAGAGTGCAGGTGTCTAATTTTGCTTACCTTCATTGAGGCACTCTCCCTGGCTGTGGAGGGGTTGGTTCTGTGCAGATGTCCTGGTGAAGCATCCCTACATCCTTTTTAAATGGGCATTTTTTTCTAAGTCCTGCTTAAAGGGAAAAATTGGAAGTCTTACTATGAAGCACCCCTTCAGTGACACTGGGCAGATGCCATTGCTCTTTCTGTTTGCCAATAGCATCTTTGCTCTGGGACAGAACTGAATTCATGAGAACATGTTGGCATCAGGGTGACAGATTCATAGAATCACAGAATATGCTGAGTCGGAAGGGACCCACAAGGATCATCGAGTCCAATTTAGCCCTGCACAGGACAACCCCAAGAGTCACACCATGTGCCTAAGAACATTGTCCAAATGCTTCTTGAACTGTATTGGGTTGTTAATGCCAACCTGTATGTACGCACAGGTGGTCGTGCTGGAAGCTGACCCTTCCAGCCTGATGCATAAGCCACTTCTGGTATTGATATTCTGACCTGTCTTGACAAGCTGATGCTGTTCGATGCCTAATCCTGCTTGTCCTAGTTTGGTCACGTAACAGCCCTGCTGAAAAGGGGGTGGGTGGACAACACACTGACCATGGCTCAGCTGCAAACCCTGGCAGCGCGGGAGGCAGCTGCACACAGGGCTGCACTGGCAAGAGCTTGTAGGAGGTCATTATTTCCCCCAGCTCTCATAAGGCTCTGCTGGGAGGCCCACGACTGGTTTGGACCCCCTTTGGGTAAGGGAAAAAGTCCTCCAATTTGTCACTATGGTGAAGGTAAAACTTAGCCACAGGATCACAATCCGTGATCATACCTGTTTTTGTTTTCCATATTCAAGAAATCACATTTCAAAGAGTTCAAGGTTGAACCTATTAAATTATCACTATGCATTTATGTATTAACAAATCCTGTCTTTTTATAGAAAATAAGATTTGGTACTTGTCCATTTATAGATGAGGGTTTAGTGGCTCTCATATACGTTTTAATATTTTGTGGGTTGTATTCAGAACCTAGTCCTTATGTTTGTTAGAATTATATTCTGAAACTGAAATTAAAAAATTAATGAGTTTTTGTTTATTTTGAAAAATACCTTTGAGAGTGTCATTATAGTTCTTTAAAATGGCAGAAAATTGTTTCTCAGTCAGTTTTGTTTTGCTTACAAAAAAAAATTCATCACAATTTCAGTATTGCATTTGAAAACAAGTCTTATTTTTTCCTTAATAATTGTAAAAACAAATCCTCTTTCTTACCTATACATTTCAAACTGGGACTTAATTCCCAGCTTTTTAATTCTACCCTTTACTGCTCACTGAGATGCATATTTGGAAATATGACTTGAGCCCATGACCAGAATTTATTTAACAGTTCTATGAATGGACATTCAGTTTGTTGGCTGCCCAGTACTGACAGGTTAATGTGCTGCATAGTGAAGTCCTACAAAAACCACTCACAGACCAAACCCAAACTTATTTAAACAACCTGTGTCACATAAAAAATATGAAAACTGTCATAGAAAGACAAAGGTGACATATTGTGTCTTGCTTTCATACTCTAAACTCAACTCCCTTAATATCTTTCTTCCTGTGTCCCCATTGTGTCTTGGTGCTTGACACAAGCGCTAGATTTCATCCTTATGTGGGACTTTTCTGAGTTGCACTGATTGCTATCATAGCTTTAATTTTCTTTTGATGTGTCTTCTCACTCTTAAGATCACAGTTAGACAACAATAGTTACCAGTTGACAGCTTACAAGTATTTGAAGACATGCTGTCAAAAGCAAAAATATGCATATTTAAAATGGGAATTTTGAGGCTGAAATCATTTTTCCTCTCTTGTTGCAACCAAAGCTTTAGCTATGTATTTAGAAACCTTGAAGATACCTGACTCTACATATTTTAACTATACCATTTTATTGCTGTTGCTTCACACTTTACTGTTCCATTGTTATTTTGTATATTTCTTAATTTTAATTGTAAAAGCATATTAAGGGCTCTCTCCTCTGTGTGTACAATTATACCAGAAGGGAGAAGTCCCTCTTTGAAATCCTGACTGTGATATGACAATAAACAGTGATTAACAGAAGCTCAAATTCTATCTATTATTTTTCCAGGAATTCTGGGATGAAAGCTTGGTGGACTTGCTTGGAAATATTCTCTGTTTGTGAGTCACCACAGGAGTCAACCAACTCTATTCCCATGAGCAGCTCTGTGGCAGGAGGTTATTCAGGTTTCCTATTTCTGAGCGTTAATCTAAACACACATGGATGTCTGGCTTTAGTTACTTTATTCTAAACACACCTGGATGTTCTGGGTTTAGTTACTTTAAGCTATACCAACAACTTAAAATCAGGGGTAGTACAGATGGTCTTGAGATATGCTGAAAGAGTTTATCAGATGTGCATAGCATCATAGATGTGTTAACACAGAGCTGTGTTCAGGTAGATATTCTGTACTTAATGTCAGGAGGGGCATCTCCATACAGCTATTTTTCAATTTTGGATCTCACTTTTTGTTTCGATATTGCACAAAATGAAAGAAATTCTCATCATTTAATTTGATTTGTAGCAACATACAAGAGACTAAAACATCCCATGTGCTCAGTACTGCAGAAAATTACGTCTCGGCTGCTTCTTTTCAACCAGATAGCTGAACCCACGTAACCTCCATCTCCAGACTGATTATTAGTCCCCAAAACATAAACTAACAGTTATTAATAAAGGCCCTGTGACCTACTAGCAAAGAAGCAATGTCCCATACAGAGTCTAACTGCCAAGGTAGTCTGACAAATTGGTAGGAAAAAAAGTTTCATTGGTTCAGTCTTACCTCTTTTTATAAGAATTATGTCGGTTGCTTCCTCACTGCTTTGTTTCTTCAGTCTTCAGAATGCAGAATTCTGTAGCTCCATTTTGTGAGTGGAAATTGGTGACACCAGGTTTCACTTAGCCAAGGAAAGAAAAAAATAGTTAGCTGGCAGTTTTGTGACTGCCTGAATTTAATGAACTGCAGCCAAAGCTTTCTGCAACATTAGAACAGCAGCTGGAGCTAGATCCTACATTTCTGCCTTAAATGGCCTCCACTTACTAGTTGATGAGCAAAACATCAGTAGCAGTCATTTGTTCAGTTTTACAGAAACATAAGAGGAAGCTTTGCAACACAAGCAAGAAGTTAATCGTCAGTCTCAAGCTGACTCTCAAATCCTATTGCAGAATTGCAGTGCTGAAGAAGCCAGGGCAGAAGTCTCAAAATGGTCTTAAAACTGTAAATGGGCTCTTTCAGAAAGGGAAAGCATTATTTACATTAAAAATTGCCATACTCCATATCTGTTAATATATTCTCTTTGAAATGAGGTGGTACTGACAAGACTTCCATCTGCCACCTTAGATCAGTGAAATGGCAATGCAGTATATTTCTCCAGAATACTTCATGGGTCTCATCAAAATGCCTTACCACGACATATTTAAGATCGTCTTTATGTTTAACAAATTTTTATAAGCCATAAAGTTTTCTGCTGTCATTTAGGGCTTTATATACCTATAATTACACTGTGGAGATTATAAGAAAATAATATATGTGATAATAGCATTTATTATTACTTGATTTAAATTGTTTAAAGCTTTTAAGTTCTACTTTAGCAGTTGTCAATTAGCATGCAAAACATCCTGAGCAGTCTCTGCATAACTATATTGAACTATGTATAGAAGAAGAAATCACATATGCAACAGGAGTGGGAGGATTGTTGGGTTTTTTACAGTAGAATCACAGGACAATTAAATAAAAGTAAAAAACATTAAATTTCTTTTAAAGAGGGAAAAAAATATTATCTTAAAGAATTCTCCAGATCACTGTGTGCAAACTGCTTTTCAAAAAAACCTTCCAGATCTTCCATTTAGCATACAACCCTAAGGACAAGGAAATTCACTGTGCTCCCAGTTTCTCTGTGGAGGGCTTGCACAACCCATTGTCTGTGCATGTCTTAATATTTCCACAGCCTTTTTCTCTCTCTCTCTTTATTTTTTTTAATTATTATTTTATTTTTTGAGGGGGAGGGAAGGAGAGTCTTTCCCCATTTTAGTTTGTGTCAATATTGTACATATTTGACTGTCAGATACAATATATCTACATCCATGTTTCATTATCTCGTGTTCTGGAAGGCTTTTAACCCAGCTGAACTAGTTGCTAAGAGCACCATCACAGGAAATCAAGTTGGAATAGCAGGAAGGGTACCAGATGTCTACATTTAATTTTTGTTTGTATAGTAGAATCAGTTTTATGCAGATGGCAGTAACAAGCAGTTATTCTTTGCAGAGTAGTGCTTATGACTCTAACATGATCATTGTGGACCTGGAGCTGGACAGAACTGGTTCCAGAGATAACAAAGAAATAGTATCTAACATACATAAAAGAGACTATGTATAGTAAATTGGATGTGATATGAAACTACAGAACAATGAAGACAGAGCAAAGGTGTAAAAGGGTGTTGGCAAACACATAGAAATTACTCAAAATTGATCCTAAAGTAAGGATCACCATAAACATCACATTCCTCACACTGAAGGACTCCGGAGGCTGACAATTCACTGATGCTTCACCACTGCCACCAGTGTGAAACCCCAAGCTCAGCACCCAGAGGAGCTGTGGATACATCAGCCTAACACTAGGAGGAAAGGGTAGGCACTAGCAGGTATCTATATAAACATTTTAACTGCATTATTGTTCTTTTGTAAACAATGAGATCTGGACTAATAATGGTTAGGCTGCTTCCCTTTCAGTAATACTAATAACTTTTTAGCTCTTTGTACATAAAAGGTGTGCTTACTGCTTATGCCCATAGAAGCAAGATTTTGAGTATAACAACTCTGCAGCAGCAGAGAGAATTCTGGGGTGGATAGATGAGAAAAAAAAAGGATAGATAGAATTTTTAAGTTCTATGAATATTGATACACTAATCTTCTCTTGGCACATCAAATTTTGAAAAGCTGGGCTGCTTTTTAAAATCTGGCTTCAAATAATTAGAGAAATGTATCAAAATGTAAGAAAATATTGTCTTTAAGTACACATCTTGCTATTTTCAATGGAGAAATTCAAGCTAGTTTAGCAGGATCTTTTAATTTAGAACTGAATCAAAGTCCTAAATTTACTAAAACTGCACTACGTGCAAAAAAATGTGATGACAGGAAAAAATAAACAATAACAATTTTTGTAGGAAATACATAAAGATTTATTGTCACAAGCAAGGCTTTTGTCTGAGTTGTGATTTTATGTCACAAGAGGAACCAGCTAAACTATGTTGTCCACCTAATACACCAATGAGCTAGAAAGCTGTTCAATATGGAAACAGAACTTGCTAATGTTGAAAAAAAATACTGACTGAGCAGACATGGTAAAGAAGCCTATGGGCTAGTTACTGAAAATATTAAAATTATGCAGAACTGGAACAAAAAAGTGCCTGAGGTAAACTAAAGAGTAGCTAGGATTGACTGCAAAAAACCTGCAAGATAGCAGTGGGGGACAAAGAAGAGCAAGGGAAAATATGTCATAAAGCAATGAGCCACATCAAAATCTGATGTGATCAAAGACATGAAAAAAACTTGTTGTGAGGCTTTTCTCCCTCAAAAGCAGAGTAGAATTATTTCAAAATAATTTACATTTGTGATAGTAAATAGACTAATAGTGCCTTAACTACAGCCAGCAAAGGACTGGTGCAGACAAGGACAGAATAAGTAAAGAATTACTTAGCAGTTGTACATCTCACAAAACAACTTATTAGCAAAATATATTGAGTGGAAAATTTGAAATTAATCTTTAAAGAATAATTAAAAATGAAAAGCTTTTGTAGCACAGGGCTTTTTCTTGCATTTACACTATCAAGCCAAGCATTGTTTGCTTCAGGACTCCCTAAGGCAGTAGTTGTCCACCAGTCACTGTATATAGTGGCTTTTAGTTTGGGACTAATTTGCTTTTGAATTTATGCCATCTCTTAGCATTTACCACCCTTCTAATGGCTCCAGAGCAGTCAGGTAAGAAGCAAATCTGGGGTATGGTCTACAGCAGGTACCATTGCCATAAATTCATAAAAGACAAGAAGCAGAACAGTCATTTCCCCAGACTGTGATTCTTCCTAGAACATCAAGGGTGACAGGTACATGTAAGTGCCTGAAATATGCCTGCCCACCCATAGCATGGTGGAGTCTTGAGCTGAAGACAGATGAACAAAATTCTTTTTAAAGGAGGATTTGAGGGAATGTGAATGTCATAACAAAGTGAAGTAAGAACAGCATAAAATTCCAGCACATTCAGATTGCCTTACCTTGAGAGTAAGGCAAGAACATGTAACTCAAGTGCATGTAGACAAAAAAAAAGACTTTGATATATGGTCTGGATATATGGCCTTGAAGAAGTATCTGGGCATATTTCATATCCAATATTTATGATTCCTAAGATTAAAGCATTCTCTCTCCAGGAAAGTAGTAGAAGTCTCATCTGGGAAAACATTCAAAATAAACTGCCTACAAGAGTGGAACTTTTGCTGAGCCAAACAATCCTCCTGGCCAGGGAGAGCACCCAGGTCCCTTCCATGGGGGAGTACTGTGCTGTTAATAGGCCAGGTGCTCTAGGGTGACAATAATGTAATATTTACCATTATCAGAACTTGTTTCAATTACTTATACCTTCATTAATCTTTATGCAATTAAATATTGCTTTAAAGCTTCAGCTAAAATTGGGTACCATATGTTGACTTTCTTATTAAAAAAAATGCCTGACAATTCTTTGGTTAAAAGACTAACTTTTTCTCCAGTTTTAGGGGAGAACCCAAAACAGGGGAACTGCAATGAGGAGCTGACTGTGAAGTCAAAACTAACCTTTCTTTCAAACCATTCAAATCAGAAAAAATTACAAATCTTTTAAAACTCATAATTTCCCCCTTGTCCCATAGAAACATTTTCAAATATTGGAATCTGAACTTCCACAAGATACATACTCCTGGTATGGCACACTAAGGAGATTAAGGGATTTATGGAAGATAGGAGGAAAATTGAGAAGGTGCAAATACATGAATTTTAAGAGTTGAGTATAGGAAATGAATGAAGATTGGACCCAGTGAGAAAAAAAATCACGTGATTATGTAAATGATAGTATTGTAAAACACATACACTTTTGCTTCCATGCATTACTTTGTTTTCTTTGGACACTGAGGCAGATAATGGTTTAGGATTGATATAAATCTTGATGGGATTAACAAATAATGGGAAGCTGTTTTGTTAATAGGTTCTAATACTTGCAGGCACAAACATGGACAATATCATTAGTCCTCACACCTAGTAGGCCAGGCTGGGCTCCCAATATTAAAAATTATCATATAAAACTTATTAATTAGTTCACAGACAAGTAAAGTAAGCCTCCCCCCCCCCCCTTAACTACAACTAGTAATCTCCACGGGGAAAAAATATTCAAGCAAAAAAGGAAAAATAAAATAAATTTGTCAGAACTTTTCAATATTTTAAAAGCCAATGAGTGTCTCAGTAAAGACTTTGTTTTTTCTTTCAGTTTATCTGCATTTGATATATCACACATATAAGCGATTGCCAGATTCACAATTGACCAAAGATGTCAACTTTCTTTGTACACTTGTCTAATAGAAGCACATTTTTTCACTGCTTGTAAAATTGACCTAAAATATAGTGAAAGCACAGCCCAGATATATTAACTTACCACCTTCAGATTCTTAGGGACGAAAATTTATAAGACTGTGAAAATACTGCATGCCGTCAGTGAAGATTTTGGGCTTTGCTTTTAAAAGGTTAGCTTCCTGAGAGCTAAATGCTGTCCAAGTTGTCATCACCACATCAGTATATCAAATTAAGCTGACTTTTCAAATGAGCTTCTAATTTGTTGGCTGAAAGAAAAGGGAAAAAAAGGCATGATTTCGCCATGTAATATTTCCCTTGTCACCAGTCTTCATCCAAGTAATTTGATTTCATGGCATGTAATGCCATGTTTTGGATGACTTAATAGAGATTATTTGAATTAGCTTCACTTTCCTGGCATTGTCTAGATCGTAATTAGAGCTGGCTATTTCACACACTCTACACTGGTTTTATAGCAAACATATGTGAGAATTCTGGGATGTGGAAGCTGATACTAACAAATAAGTATGCTAACAAATTCAGCCAACATGTTAACTTTTCAGCTGTAGGCCGTTATCTACATCTATGAGGGTGCTGCAAATTTTTCTATAGACTTTGGTGATGCAGCTACACCTGAATGACTTCTCTGGCAAAACAAATATCTATTTCATGATCTTTCAGTAGCAAACACTCAGAGTCATGTTTCTGTTTCTTCTCCATAGAAAATCACAATAGTGCTGCAAGATAAATGTTCAGTTACCAGGTTTGGTTTCACCCCTGTACCACCTGTAACCAGGGCTTCCATGACTTCCCAAAACCCTCTTTTAACACACAAGATTCTCATGCATTGGATTCCCAGGCAAAGTACCCTGAGGTAAAATAAACTCTGCGGCTATAGAATAGGTCAAATCTGTTTAGATTCTCCATGACTTTCCTATGGTCTAGTGAGAACAGGGCCAAGACACAACACTTGAGCATCAGTTTCTGTATATGTATACAGTGATATGAAGCATAAGCCAATGGAAAGTAAAACACAGCCACAACAGTGTAACAATTTATAAGCAAGGATATTGATAGGAAAAAGGTAAAAAATTAGGGGAAAGCTGCTTTGGCTATTTGCACAGCAGAGGGCCAGAACAGCAATACAGCTATTCTGGAGGTATGTAATAGAATGATTCAGAGGATGAAAAGAATGCCGGCTTCACTGAATTGAGGATGAAAAGAACTCGCTGTTCAGCCTGACTCACCAAACTAGCAGACGAGACACTCAGATAAACATATAAGCTTCACAAAATTTTCTAGCACCAAACCCCCTAATTATTGCATATTTCTTCTGCTTTATAAATAAAAGTTTCAAAAAGACATGTTTGGTTACATGATAAAACAACAGAAACTACCAAAGCTATGCTGGGTTGGGAGGACCTTAATGATTCAGATCAACTGATAGATAATATGTGAAATGAAGCAACACAAAATCAACTTGTTCGCAGTAGCTGCTTTGATCTTACTTCTTGCACTATAAACTGCAGTTCCAATGAGTACTGTAGTATGGAGAACAGAGAGTTGCAACAGCATTATGAGACCATGCAGCAGCAGTAAGAACAGACAGCCAGGCACAGAGAGGTCTCAAGTTGCATGTTTTTCTTGTCCAACATAAACAATTGTTCAAGAAACAATAAAAAACAGGAAGAAATGAGAGTACTCATGGGCAAACTGGTGTGAAAAAGCACAACCACCTCCTACCAGAGGCAATACCACAGAATTTCAGATTCATCAGTTGTGATTAGAACACAGATTCCACAGAGAATATCATGGTATCTTGACAACTGTTTAATTTAGAAGGCAATAAATGAAGTATTTATTTCAACTACAAGGGGAGAAATAGAAAAAAAAAATCAAGGTCGTAGAGGAACTGATATGTCTGAATTCAAAACACCATTGATAATAATTCTTAAAATATTTAAAATTTTTAAAATCAGTGAAACATGCCCTCCTTGGAATATATGTACAGTAACATACACAGAAAATATGCTTGTTCTCCTGTTGATTTTAGGTAAATGTTACCCTAGCTATGTACTACACACATTCACACACCGCCTCTTAGGTAAAGTGGCATGGACTGAACATCAAGGATGGCTCACCCTGTGGCACTCAGGAATTTCCCAGGCAATGGAGGCACAGCAGAGCCATCACAAAGCAGTATGCACAGAACCTCTCTGGGCACAGAGGTGTGTTTTGGTGATGTTAAAAGGAGAGGCAAAGGAGAAAGGCAGCTCTATTGGTGCAAGATGTGCCATGCTGCTTGTTCTCAGTTCTGAGGAAGACACACTAGTTATGGGTCATCATTAGCACAGATATGAACAACAAGGGCTCCAAAGGATGATATTATTGACTTAATTACTCAGGGAAATGCAGCTGTGCCATCAGGTGTTGCTGTGGCACTTGATATTCTGCAAAATAGCGAGTCTGTGAATATCTTCCTAGATTTCATATATATGTTCTATAGAACTGTTTGACATTTTGAAAATAACATATTTATACTCCTATGTGCTTTTTCAAGGATATATTGGATGGAATAGTTTAGTTTCCTTTTAACCAGTTTGGTAAACCCAGGGGCGCCCATTTTTTCTACTGCTGTGAAAGTAATAAGACCAGTTATTAAAATGCCATTGTGTGGACTCTCAATGTTCTTGCCTTAGAAAAAGAACAAAGACGCAACAGTTTCAAACATTTTCCCCTTTTCCATTAAAGCCTCCTGTAGTCTGAGGTAAAAGCAATTTATTAAAGTCTCCTTCTGATGTTTACAGCTCTAAAAAGAAGAAAGGAAAAAACTTCAGAAAAGTTTATCAGAACACTAAAACAAATTGGGGACGTGTTTTTTCTGTCACTTTTGTGATGTCTTCTAAACACTTTTACATGTCATCAGACAAATTAGCCAAATGGAAACCTATCAGTTAACAAACTGAGCCAGAATGACTTCATTATTTAACAGGAATAGCACCTTTTCAAACATTACCATTTCCTCGAATCAAAGAGGGACTTCAAAGATATTAGATTAACAGCAAAACATAACTGATGAAAAAAAAAAAGTGATGGGCCAAGAAAAAAGATTAATCAAATAGAGGTGCAAATGAAAGCAATGAACCTTTAGCAGACTTTTTGTATAAACATTAGTCTTTGCATGTCAAAACACAAATGATGTTGATGAAAATCTTCACAAAATTTTCTAAGTGCTAATTATTACAAACTTTAGACTTCTGGAAAATTTACTGATAGTTTAACACTGATCTGCTTGCATATATATACCTACGTGTGTATATATGTGTGTGTCTGTGTGTCTGTGCTAAGACACTTAAACTACTAGTGTGTTACAATGTCTTGGTACAAGATCAGGGAGGAAGAACAAAGTGTTGTATCAAAAACCTTTATACATATGTAGGCTGTTTTAGTCTGTGTATGTCCAACATACATTACTAGGGCAATAGCTCTGGAAATCCTACTAATGATACCATTAATAAATGATAAATGGATATACGAAAAAATGCACACAAGGTATCAGATATTTGAGAAAGGTACCAGTGAGCCAAGTCACGTTTCTGAGCCCATGACATTAGAAAAATTTTGAATATGTAAGGCCTGAACTTGGATATGCAGGTGACAAGACATTTTTAAAGACTTCCTCATTTGAAGACATAACTCTGACAGCAACATTTTCACTCTTTCAGAAAAACAGAAAGCATGAAGGAATCCCCAGGAGGTAATCAGGTATTCCGCCTTGCATTTTTGAGGGGGCTGAAAAAAGTGGCTCCATCTTTTGAATAAGCACCTAGTTATTTGTTGAAGTGACAGAAAGATTATTATTAATGTTTGAGTTTGATATTATCAGTGAAGAGCTCTGCCTGTTTTTATAGTCATCTTTCTCTTACCTTACAAAATAACATCTCTCTCAGAAATTAAAATGCAAAGACTACCAAGAAAGTGGCATCTCTTATTCTCAGTGCTAAGCACAGAATAACTCAGAGCAAAACTTCATCACAACCAAGGTGAACACATTCAAAAGCCTCACATGTACCAAGTTAAAGTGAAGAAAAAGGAGACACATTCCTTGGAACATGTGGTGATATGTGAGATGCTCAGTGTCCTGGGAGGGTGAATTTTCTAAGTCTAGGCATGTTAAATCTGCCCTTTACCAGAGGCTAAACCTAGAAATGTTAATGGTAGGCCTGCAACACAGAAACACATACAGGTAAATCACTTTGATACCTTGTTTATAAAACCATGTTCTGCCCTATTTTTACATTTAAATCTACAATTATTAACACTGTTACCAGAAGTTTTGTTACTCTTTCTTCATGATAGTGTTCCTGCAAGAGTACGACAGCTATTTCCAGCTCCTTCCTCGGTAACAGATGGGTATGAGAGCTCCTGCACCGAACACATGAATAATGAGCAAGGCACACTTTTTGGATGGGAACTACATAACTGAGGCATCTCTCCTGTGCTTTGCTTTTTTTCTGTGTCCATCATGTTCCTACTTCATTATTGTCCTTTCAAAGATTTTCTCTGGAGAGGACACTGGAATTAAATTACTTCTCTACTTTTGATTGACTGCAAAGCAGCTGTCAAGCAACTAAAGTGTTGCCAATCTCCCTCACAAATTACAGTAAATAGCTTCTAAAATAAACTTTGACAAGCTGGTTATGCCTAGCAGCACTGATGCTGTAATAAGCACTGGACTTAAATAGGAGGAGAGAAGAGTATTTGGCAGTAGGTAACAAAATAAAGAGACAAAGCTCATGACACTCCTGCCAGTTGAGCTTGCATGTTTTGAGAATGAAAAAAGGTAGAAAAATTAAAATTGCAATAAACACAGGGGTAATGTTAATATTTCATATTTGGTTATTGGAGGACTTCATTATCTGAAAAACTTTGAGTCTTTTGTTATGAAAACACCTTGGCTGTATGTGAAAAATTCTATCACTATATCCTTCATCAGTTCTAGGTGAACTGATAATGAACTGATAAATGTTTTGCATGGGATAAAATGATGTATTAATTGTTTCCCTGGGATAGGACACCTCTAGTCTGACCTATATTCCCCAGCTAATCGCAATACCAGAGTTCTTACAACTCTGCACTTCAGCATCAGTGATCATCTGTGGGCCTGTCAAGAGCAGGACAGTGTCTTTGCCTGGAACTTCAGGGAACTCTCCCCTTACTGGCACAGGGAATCTCTCTCTGCTACGGTAAGATGACAGTCCTACAGCGGTAGCTGCGGAAGGCAAATGCAGAGAGGAAGCTGTATCAGCGAGTTACGTCACCGTGACACAGCTGCCTTTTGCAAAACCAAACGGAACGCGACACTCTGCAAAATCCTGTAAGTTTTGAGATACCGTCAGTTTTTCTCCGTGCGTGTCGGTGCCCGCAGCAAAGCCCGCAGCGCTGCCGCCGCACGGGCCGGGGCCCGGCGCAGTTCTCCCCGCGGCCACCGGGCGGCGCTGCGGCCGCGCCGCTCGGCCCGCGGGCACCGCCCTGCGCTCGCTCGGGCCCGGCGAGGATTTGTCTGCCCAAAATCCGGGCGCCGTTCCACGGCGGAGACGCACGGCCTGGGAATTCTCCCACGACGCCGTCTTTGTAGCAGATGCAGAAATAAAATCAAGGCAATGAGGAGATTTAGAGACACGGATTACTGCACTGCGAGAAGGTCCCATCAGAGACCATCATTTCCTTTTTCTATTCCTGCTCTCATTTGCATCTCTCTGAATACAGGATTGCACTATCCATACAGTACAGCTGGCAAATCTCTGCTCTGCCAATGTTTTCCCTGGCTTCAGCAACAGTCACTGTTGCCGCTGCCCTGGTCCTTTGTGCTCCTTTTTGCTGATTTAGCACCCCTAGAAACACGGACATGTAAATCCACGGAATATAGGTCTCCCCTCTGATATCAGACCCAGATGTAAATTCAGGGCCAAGCAGAGGGGACTAATGACCTCCTTCAAGCTGTTACTCACGCAGCCCTGTGTGCAGTCCCCTCTCTCACTGCCAGTATCTGCAGCTGAATTGTGACACGTGGTAAAAGTTTAGTGAATACCCAACAACTTCGAGGAAAGGCTTCAGTGCTATGAATAAGCTTTTAAAATAAGATGAAAGTAAAGTGATAAGATAGAAGGAAACAATATAATGCAATTTTCTGACTAGATGATGCAAAGTTTACGCTGCTGATGAAGAGCAAGTGCAATCATAACGCACCAATGAGCAGTTTCTGTAAATAAATGGAAGAAAGGAATGAGGACAAGAAGTTAATTAAGTTTTTTAAGCATTTTAGGAAACAGACTTTTAAAGGAAGAAGAGAATCCTGGTTAAAAAGACCATTCCTATGAAGGCAGCAGCATTCTTGCAGAAACTAAAATCTGCAGAGATATTTTTTTTCTTTCTTATTCCCTGAATAAGCTCAGCAAAGAAGACAAGCTCTGCAGAAAAGAAGCTTAGACACAACCATTTGCTACACACATAATGGTGAAACCTTTCAAAACAAGTGTCTTAGTTTCCATCAAATATCATATCCATCTTTTGGGTGCTAGAAATGATGCAAATAAAATATAATCCCTCCATTATGCACTGCATGCGGATACTTTGCCCTCTTTGGATGAAATGCCAATATAGTTTTATCAGAAATTCAGGGTGTCAGTGCCATTTATCCCAATGGTCCTCAGACCTCAACCAAGTCAACATAGTTCTGAGAGTCAATGGAGTCTTTAGCCAAATTTGTGCAACATGAGGGAACTCTGTTCCCCAGTTCTTGCCTGAAAAGCTAACAGAGTAACTATGCATATAGAAGTTGGCATTTTTTCCACCCCCAGGTAGGTAACAGAGAATATACGCAATCGTTTTTCCTTCCTCTTATCCCTTTCTGGGCAAAATTAAATGTCTCCACTTGCTAACTTAATTGAATACTTCGACTGATTATTCCAAAAGGTGTAAAGAATTTATCTATAATTAGAAAAAGATATGTAATAAAAAAGAAATATATCCTTACAAATATTGCAGACAGATTACAGAGGTGCTAAGACAGCTCACAGGCTTGAAAGTTGCTCTTGGTGGTCAACATGCTGACTGTGACTCAGCTGCAAACCCTAGCAATGAGGAGCCAGCTGGATTAGGAACAGCTTGAAGGAGGTCATTAGTCCTCTCTGTTCAGCCCTAATTTATATCTATCTCTACAAGCTGGTCAAAATCAGAACCTAAATCAGTGAGCAAAAGTAACTCCTTATTCTTTATTAGAAATAAATCAATCTGTTCTTCTATTCTGTTCTAATCTACATGGACTAAACCACATTATAATCATGAATGCCAACAACATTATATGCTGTCTGCATGAGGTAATTATCACATTATCCTTACCTATAAAGGGCTGAACTTTCAAATATTTTATTAAAACCAATACAAAATATTATATTAAAAGGTTCTTCTAAGGCTCTTGAGAATAATTTTAATACTGCACTTTACATCCTTAAATATACTTTCAGAAAATGCATGGGTCGTCATACAGTAATGTCAGTCTTGCTGCTATTAAAGATTATGCCATGATTCTTGTTTATGTGGCATGAATACTGATACTTCTACCTCTGAGATTTCTCTGGGTGAATGTATTTCTGAACAAGGCAAGAGAGACCCTCTCCCCATCATGTGTACACCCCATATTGCCTTACTCTTACCTCCCCTCCACCTTATATACCTATTTTATATATATATATACCTATATACCTATTATCCCCTGCTTCCTTTTTTTTTTTAGCTTTAAAAGTCCTTGAAAAATAAGCTGGAAGGGGCTAAAAAGTCATCTAAAAAGGAATGGACAGTCATTTTGGTAAAAACACGTAGCTTGTCAGCACTGTTAAACCACCTGGAGCTCCAAGGACAAAGAAATCGTTCTGATGGTCAGCTTGTCAGCCCCTATCCATCCTGTGAACAAATAGCACACTGGGAAACTATTCCTTTGGCACTGGCTTAGCCTTTCTCTAAAGAGGAGCCATAATAGAATATAGTAAAAACACCCTCTCCCAATCTCTCCTGAAATATTGTACGCTCAAAATCTACTTGCTTTTCCTCTGTAACTCTCATTCTATTTCACAGGACTCACAAAAGCACACTGATTATGACTTGATTCTTTGGACTCCCTCTTTTCACTGGAGAATATCCTGTCTGCAAGCAAGAGAATACAAGGCTTGGCTACACAGAGAAGCTGGTGTGCAGGGAGCCAGAGGCTGTGTTTATAGTGCATTAACCATTGCCTCCTGGAAGCCCAGTTTGCACGAAAGATACCTCCAGGACCTTTCTTACTCCCCTTGAACACAGGCTGTGCTCCTCCAAGGGTTAGAGCAGACCAAAAGTCTAAACCCTACATCAACTTTCTGAGCAGGATTTACTTGCAAGAGTAAATTCAGTGTTCTTGAAATTGCCTGTGTGTTTTTATTGATGGTGATACTCTAACATATCTTCAAAAATCGTTGTTGCTTACAGGAATAAGTACTTGCAATAAGGAGAATTTTTTTTTTTTTTTCCTCAGCAGAGGTGACAGGAAGTATTTATATCAGGGAATGAAGTGTTTCTTTTCAGTAGAGCATTTTGCTGGGTGTCTGTTATATCAGTGAACTCAAGCAGACTTTACAGAATCAAACAGAGTATTGGGTTTGCAGTAGAAGTTCTAACGGTGAGCCAGAAGGGGGGACACTTAGTCTGTATATTTCTTTAGGATTCTTCAGGATAAAATATGCTGCATAACGTGTAAGAATGTAGGGGCATGTTCAGGCACAGATATGGCTTATTGTTATTATTATTAACTTATGTTTTCCAGGTAAATAGGTAATAAATTGGTCTACCACCCTATCACTCAATAATAAATAACATTTTTGATCACATCTGACAGATGGGCAACAGTCTCAAATACTTCTGTCTTGTAACGAAAATGGATGTAAAGGTAGAGAGATGCTCTTGAGGACAGAGCAACTGCCTTGTCAACTCAAACACATGTATTCACACATATTCCTTGTAAAGCAGAGAATGTCATCCTGAAGACATCCTCAGGACACCAGGCACCTAAAGTTCTCCTACCTGTGGAGCTCGTTGCTTCCCAGGGCCTCAGAGAGGATGGCTGTGCGACTGTATCACCTCCTTTCTTTGGCTGGACAGTGATATACTTTGAAAAATTATTCTAAAAATTTCACTCAGCACTCAGTTTCATAACACATAAGAGTAGATTTTAGAGTCCATAATTTGGATGACACACCCACAGACATAAACATCATGCAGATATACCCAAGTTTTTGTTCCCTTCTTTAAACCACTTATTTTCTTACTGAGGTTAATCAAAAGAGTGAACCAGAAAAAACTACAGGTGTATTTCAGTGTCAGCTAAAGAGTAGAAGAGACAGTTTTCCAGTATTAGCAAATATATGCTTTTTTACAAAACAGCACAAATTTAGTTCCAAAAGCAGCAAGCACAGATATGTCAACAATGAAGGCTGACCATGAATGAAAAATACCACACAACAGTACATTAGTAGGCAAATTGGTATTTATATAGCATAATTTGGAAAAAAAATCACTAAATCTGTCTTAGCAATATTCAGTGGAACAAAATAAAACAGTCAGAAAGGCAAGAACACCTTTATATAGTGCTTGTAACTACCATAGAAGTTCCACAAGAGAGCAGCAGATACTTGAATTTGAGAAAGAAATGACATAGACCTGCTCTTTTCCTATCCTTTCCCCTCTTCCATTATTATTATTCCACTGCAAAAAGATAGTGAATGCAAAGGTGCCCAGGCTGTTGGTACAATAGCAGTTCCTGAATGTCAGGACATGTTAGGACAAAGTAGAAGATGGTTACATGAAATACATGATAACTATTAAGAAAGCATATATTAAAAATTATAAAATATGTTTCCCCATGAAGCTTCTTAAGGACATATTCTTTTATAGTAAATCGATGTATTTTTATTAATGAACTACAGACATATTATAGAACAATTAAATCCATGTTTAGGGGTAGGAATACCTGAAAATATTTTGAGGTGGAATAACTCATTAATTGCTTGAAGAATATTGCACAAATTAAGCATGAGTCAGAATAACATTTTTTCCAAAAATTCCAGAAAGAAAAAGCCCCACACTTTTACAGATTTCTTTAGCTGCATGCTTTCTGCTCTTGCATAAATCCTGTAGTTCAGGTAAGAATGTTACTGGTCTGTACAGGAACAATCATAACATTTCCAATACCAAAGCAGAACTGCAGAAATTCAGCTGCCACTCTGGAAAAAGAGGGAGCAGAATTATCCACACTAAAGCAGAAATACCTGCAGTATCATTGAGGAAGAAATAAAAATGTTTTGGAGGACATGTCTCTGCTTAGGTTAAAAAACCTGATAAAATCTCACTGACTGAGTGGTGAAGTTTGTGTCTAACATAGACACTTTGGCTGACCCCGTTGAAGGGGCCATGGTCAGCACTAGACTGAAATTCATTTGATTTATACTAAAGAAGCCAAAACGACTGACCACTCCCATTAGCATTTCCTGCTAGTGAACTGCTGTGCTGAACACTGGTTTTCAACACTATCATATTCTCTGAAAGGCAGGCCCCATTAACAGAGATGTAGAAAATGCTGGGAGGACAAAAGAACAGAAAAAACATCAAGTATTTAAATACTAGCAATGCTTGGGGTAGTAAGGAGATTTGTATAATTTTGAAAGTGATTGAGAAAACAGTTGTCATGGATATCAATTAACATAAAATCAGTTGTAAAACGTGCAGATAACACACAGACTCTTCTTCACTTCAGCGCTTTTGGAAATCACAGTATTTATCATTATTTGGGCACGATGCTTGCACTACCCTCCCTCCTGCCCCTGCATCTGTGGAGGCACATCTTCTGTTATATATGTCTTTCAGATTCTCACTTTGATGTTAATTTACAGAATAATGAAAAAAAAGTACTGAGGGACAATCATACAGGAAACAAAACAGGGATTTCTGACCTTTTTTTCCCCAAAAGCAGCAGAGAAATTGTGTGACAAGAGATGGGTCATCAATAAAGAAGAAGCCATCTGGACAGCTCTAGCTGTTTGACTAGCTCTTTGTCTTTCTGAGGCTAAGTCTCAGAGCCTTAGAGACAACCCCATCAAAGAAATTTGTGGCAAGATTGATACTCAAGCAGAAAGCCTGTCACATACAATCTTTTTAAAGAACTCAATCATGCAAACAACTGCAATTTGCATCTTCCAGTCTGAAGATGGCATTTAACTGTTCCAGAGCAGCCTTACAAATGAACAAATAAATAACTTATATATGATATTGTTTTCTTGCTATATGCTAAACATTTTGGACTTCAGACTTCACTAAATATCCATTCTGCATCAGTCCAGGATCTCTAATGTCACCCAGAGGATTCATGTTAGTCCTCAGCTCTGTGGGTGATTAGGCCATGTGAGTCTACAAAAGATAAACAGCAGGAAAAAAAACCAAACCAAACCAAACCAAAAACCATCACCAATATTTACCAATGGGTCAACTCCATCAGAAACTGAGATTTTTTCTTTATAATTGCAGGCTATTTAAAACAACAATTATAAGGGTATAGCGATGATTCATGCAACCTCTGTCCCCATTCTTTAAATCAATTTAAAGATGTAAAAGTCAGGTGTTTTGCATGTGAAAAACAATAGGGTCCCAGAGATTTTTTTTTTCTCTTCAATTAATCTTCATAAATGTAGTTTTCTTAATATCTGTTAAAGAAATTCTGTGTTTTATCAGCATCATTTAGCTGTCCCTTTGTGCCAGAATGATTTACCTGCAAATGTACTCTACTGCTTTGAGAGATCTCGTGGTTGGTGAGGGTTTCTGCTCTTCATAATCCTTCTTTTGCCTGAAAAAAACAAAAAATAAAAAATCAAACCAAAAAAAACCCACCCAACCAAAAAAGAGCTCCATTACTAATTTTAAGGAACTTTATATTATTGGTTATCATGGTTTTGCAATCATTAGTAGTTTGTCTCACTTTTCTACAATTTGTTATAGGCTGGAAGCATTTGCAAAAGATATGAGTGTGTGAGAACTTTGTTCTGAAATGAGTGCTGACCTACAAGCCTAATATATCTCCCAAGTAACAATCTATGAACTAGCCAGAGTATTGCAGGATAACTGTGTCTGTTTGACACTTATGAAATTGCATTTTAGGTAATGATACACTTCCCACCTGCCTAATATCTATTTTCCAATCAATTCCAATCTGCTTCCCAGAACAGTAAAAAGGTTTGTTTCTGCTTAAAACATACCTTTCTGGTTAATGACTCTTTCTTTTTTCCTAGTAGCCATAATTTAATCGTACCTGTGATCAAGTTTATTTTTTCTTTAAAAAAAATCTCTACTAGTCACAGATTGCTAGCATACTAAGTTAAAAAAAAAAAAAAAAAAAAAAGTGACACTATGTGGGGAAAAAATATGCACCAGAGTTAATTATATTAATTATCTTGATGGGAAGCCATATGTGGAATCGCTGAGGTCACTTGGTCTGTTCAGCCTGGAGAAAAGGAAACTGAGGGAGACCTCACTGCAGTCGACAAATTCTTCACAAGGGGAAGCCAAGGAGCAGACACTGATCTCTTCTCTGAGAGGACCAGTGACAGGACCCAAGGGAATGGCCTGAAGTTGTGTCAAGGGACATTTAGATTGGATATTAGAAAAAGGTTCTTCCCCCAGAGGGTGGCTGGGCACTGGAACAGGCTCTCCAGAGAAGTGGAGCACCAAGGTTCTTGAAGTTCAAGAACAATGCTCTCAGGCACACAGTGTGATTCTTGGGGTTGCCCTGTGCAGGTCCAGGAGCTGAACTTGATGATCCTTGTGGGTCCCTTCCAAATCAGGATATTCTATACTCTGTAATGATTCTATGATCCACAAACAGAAAGATTTTATGACTGCATATTGTATAGTTTCAATCTAGCATAGGATTCAAATAATAGAAGTATCACTACTTCATATAACACAAAGATACTTCATCAAACTTTTCCCAAGTTAGTCTCAGCTGAACCATTTGCTCTTGTGGCACTTTTGAAAGATACTAATACTTTTCCTTCTGTATTTTACACATTTTAGCAATTTTTCTTCCAGACAAGATGAAAGAAATGTGCCACATTGTGTAATAAAGCATGCTGCATTCCCAGGTTTGGAGAGAAAGGATGTGGAATATTTTACATATTGTTTATGCATCATTTACTTTATTTTGAGAAACTTGGTCCTTCCCCTTGGTACATCATATGGACAGTAAAAGGAAACTTAAGTTACAATTCAAATACATTTGCTGCCTTACTAAGTGAGGACCTTATCTCTCTCAGGTATTTTGGCTTCTGAAGGTTAAGGTCCTGGGGATTGTGCCAGAAGGCAGATGCTGGGCTGGCAGACGGCATGTCCTTTCAGTCATGGGGGTATTGTCCTTCATTTCTTCTGAAAGAAACGCCTTTTGAATAGCTGCAAAACAACCGCTTTTAACTTGCCTTTTTCTATGAACAAAGTAATAATCCTGTAAGAGGACAACAGTTCTTTTGGAATCCATTCCCACTCCACGCTCCCCAAGGCCGTTGTGATCTTATGACCATCATCTACTTTAACTTTTGTTTTTCTTCTTTATGAGGAGTAGCAACAGAATTATGCTAGATTCTTACTTCATCCCTTTGACAGAGGAAAGCATTCTCCCATTTGATCTAATATGCTACTAGTTTACATGTTTCTTTAACCTCCCATGCCACAGTCCCGATCCATACGTCTAACTTCTAATCCTAGCCAAGGGCAAACAATGGTAACTGTCAGGAACCAGATTAGCAACAGAGCTCTGAGCTTAGTTTATAAGGAGATGCTGCCTAACTGATCTTCACAATTTCCCTGCCCTATTTAGTTTTTCAGGTGTGGGACATGAGAACAAGAACTAATGTGTGACCTGCACTGGAAGCATTGGAAGAGACGAGACAACAACAACAAAAAAATAGTGGTGTCTGAAAAGTACAATAATATGAAGTGACTGATTTTAAAATATCAGAAAATCACTTTCTTCCTCTCCTGGTCAGAATTTTAAATCTTGTATTCAATCTTAATGTCTGTTAGGATCCTGGGGCAGGGGAATACTACAAGGCACAATAGGAACTACTGCAAGACAGGGAAACATAGGACTCTATTTGAAGTTCTTTTTCTATTTCCTTTTTCAGGGATTTTCTTTACCATCGTGATGTTATATTTAAGGGAAGGAAAAGAATTTCACACCAAATAACTTGCTGCTGGAATTATTTCTATTTGAAAAAATGTGCATTTTTAAAGTGGATCTCACTCATTTTCCCATTACCTCTGCCTTTTTAGTACAACTCCTGCACTCTGCAACTAGACTTCTTGTGTGGCAAGTAGCCTGAGAGCAATTTCTGTCTCTTTCCCACTATCTGCTCTCACCTCACTGATTTCTGCTTAAGACAACAGAACTACCTCAGCTGTTAAAGACAGATGCTCAAATAATCAAATACCTAACCAGTTATACAAACTAATTTCATAAGCAATCATAATTTTCACCATCTTTTTCAGAAACAAGAGGAAAAACTTATTTTCAAAACAGAAATAAAATTGCCTAGCCAAGTGGGCTTTCGCTTTTCAGAAGTAATTATTAAACTGCTTAACTTTGGCAATTTAAAACCTCCTACTGTGAGAAGCAGGTATAGAAAAAAAGCATAATGAGGAAGACAATTCTATTCTCAGTTTATAAAAGGACAGGCTTGAAGCAAGATCTGACTTCAAAGGCCTGGATTCCTGGCTGATCCTCAAGTCACATTAGCTGTGAGACTGCACCTCCCCAGTGCTGATTTGCCTACCACGGGTACAATATGCACTCCCCAGAGGTGCCAATGGTGAGAGACAAATTCTTGAGAGCAATAGCAAGCAGGCAGGCCCAGAAGAGGCAAACCCCTTTGCGTCCACCTCACTAGTTGCATAGTTAGAGATTTATGGATTAAAAAAAAAAAAAGAAAAAGCTTATAGATACATATAATAGTGGTGTCTGCAACCTTGAAACAAAATTTCTGGATATCAGAACTTTTTCTTTGTAAGCACATTGTAAACATGAATTCCCATAAATAATAAAAATGAAATCAGTAAATAGGCCATCAGTCTCTCTCAGATGGCATAATTATCATCTGTCAACAGCAAAAAAGAACATTGTTTAATTACAAAATGCTCCAAGAGTTCATAGCCACTTATTTCACAAGCTCCCAAACCGAGAAGTATATTATCTCTTCTTATCGGTAGAAGACTGGGATAACAAAGACTAAATATCTTACCTTGGGAAACAGAAGATTGTTCATAAGGACTAAGTCTTCAGCTTTCCTACTGTGTCTGAGATTTTTTATTTTTCAAAAGGACATTTTCCCCTCTTCATATTGCATTCTTTTTTTAACAAGTCTAACTACCATCCTTTGGCAAGCATTATATCGAGCCAAATTAAAATGATATTACATTGAACCTAATATTTTTCTGACTTCTTTTTCAAAGCTAAAAATAAAATTAGTAAGATATAAATAGTGAAAACACAGTACAAAATGAGCAGCTTGAATTTTTTTATATCTCAGAAGAGAAAGAACATAAAATATCAAAGAAACACTTCATTTTAATTTGCAATGTATGTTTTGGTAAGCGTGTTTTGTCAGATTTAACTTTCAAACAGGACATTTAATATTCTCACACTATTCCCTGCTGATTTAGACAGAGCAGTAAAACTGCAGCCAAAGGACTTCTCTAAAGTCAGTATTTTGGCTCATACACTCGTCAGTTTCTGTTCAAAGGCTCTTTGTGAATAATAAATCAAGTGAATAGCATAACAAAAATGAACCTTCCTTTGGAAGAACTTGTATACTATAATTTCTTTCAGAGAAAAAAGCTTACCAAAATGTAACTGAAAATCTTGGTTGCTTAAAACAGAAAACTAAAAAGAATGAGTACTATCATATTGGACACAAGGAATACCAACAGCAGTAGCTCATGTTATGCTGCCTCAGAAAAACAGCTTGTTGGTAAAGTTGCTATCTGTATTAGTGAAGCATCACAAGAGATTTCTATAGGAAGTTGTTAGGAAAAAAAAAAGAAATCAAAATTTTCATAAACTTTATTTGTAATCAGTGTTCTATACCACATTCAAAATGAGGGTGCAAGCAGCCCTACAAAAAGGGTGAATATTCAAACTGTGGCAAAACCAGTTAGCTACCTGTCTGACTAGCTGCATGACACAGCTGGGAAGTCACCTATAAATACCCAGTGGATCTGGCTGAGCCAACAAGCACATTCATTTCTTGGAAAGACAGTGTAGATGGGAAATGTAATTCATCAATTCTGCCTGTTTTTTTGGACAAGAAACAGGAATCCAGGTTGGTAGGAAACAGAGAAAGTGTCTCCAGGGGGACACTGGAGACATTCATGAGAAGTTAAGCAACTGGACAGATAGAATTGTGTTTTCTGTTTCCCTTTTTGTAGCCTTCTGCTTCCAAACTTATAATTTCTAAACTTATACCTGTATTTCTACAAAACTAATTTTTGCTTTGCAATTAAGCCAGCCTGGGGTTGGAGGCAGAGGGGACAAGTCCAAAACCTGCAAACTTGCAATGTTTAATACAGACAAAGTGTTTGAAGCCACCTGGAAACAACATTGAACTCTGCAGAGTGTTTCCTTCCTATTTGTGAAGAAACAGCTTAGGGATCCAGTATAATGATTAGGAACAAGTGCACTCCAGCAGGTATAAACCAACTCCTCCCCCTGCCACGATCAGAGAGCTGAGACAAATCCCACTGCTCTCAGGAAATCTTGAGCCATCACAGCAACAGGGGCAGCCAAGATGATAATGAGTGGTGGAGAGAACAGAGAGTGGCATCTCCTTATTAACAGAAGAGAGGGGAGATAGTCAACAATTACAAAATTCAAATCTGAAAAAGTTTTTTGTTTGGGTTTTTTTCACAGTGTGTTGCTAGGCAGACCTGTAGTTTGGGCAGACCCATGTCACTGATTTTTGGCATTAAAGGTGAAAAGGATAGACCTCGAGTAATCAAAGTAGATCATTTCATATCCACAACAATAAGACAATGCCAGGAAAACAGAAATGAAAATGTTATGTAGTGTCCAGCTTCATGGTTTCATCTGTTTTTCCAGGTAGAGTCATGGTTACATGTTTAGGGAGGGCAGTTCATCCTCTTTCCTCTGAATAATCTGTACCAGCTGATTTGTCAGTTTTCCTGATTTCTCAGTTTTCCTGCTATTTCCATCAATTTTGAGTATAGTATAAGCCTGATATTCAGAACTTTCTGTCACTGACGGAAATTATGTACTGTCAATACTCTGAAGAAATATATCCCAGGATTTGTTCCCTCAAAAATTGTCATAGGGATAACATATGAGAGTTACAAAAATAATTAGAATCATGTATATATGAATCCTTCTGAATTGTTTTGTTTGATTTTTTGTTGTTGAATTACACTGTTCAATATATATGAATATGTAATTTCACATAAAACTTCACTGACTGCTATTAAATAGATTGCTTTTTGTCTTCCATGTGTATTCAAACTAAGACTACAGTCATAAAAAACAAATGCCTTGAAAATATGTTCTCTAGTTTGTCACTCATCAACACAGCTACCTTACTAAAAGATAAAGATAAAAGGATAAGATTTCACATATCACTCATACTGTCTACAAAAAACAAACCTAGCAACAGAATCAGGAAATAACATAAATAAACAATCATACCATGAAAAAAATTAAATAAAAATGTACTTTAATTTTCAATAGTAATCCCTTAAAAAATATGAGAATTCTGATATGGAAGATGGATTTCTTAATAAGGCAGTATAAAAGTTAATACGAAGCCAAAACTGCAAGACTTCCTAATCTATATAAATTCCTTTTAGGAAGTAGTTTGACTTTAGTAGTCAATAGTAGCCAACTTGAATAGTTTTACCAAATTTACTTTGGTAATGTAAGTAATCTCATAATTTAATATTATTGCTATTTTTTGTTAGAAATGAAAATAGGTGATTTAAAATTAATGAAGAGGTGTCATAATTCAAGTACAGGAGACTGAAAAGGGATTAAAAGGACTGTGCCTCAAAATTTTCACCAGTGTTTCCAACATTCCTTGTATTTACAGGAACAATGGTATGAAAGAATATACCTTTCCAGTCTTTACAAGACAAAGTTACCTGTAAGGTAGTGTCTGACAACTTCTGAAGGACTCTTATAAACAATGCAATAATTTCTTAAAGACAGAACATAGTAGATATTTTGTAAGGAAGATACTTGGGATCTGGAAAAAAGTTTCTCAGTAAGGGACCCTAACCAGTCCTCAATCATTATGAGATGAAAATAGGAATAGAAGCCACAAGCATGTGATAAACCCAGAGAGCTCTGCCATATGTGCACTGAAAAATATATAGAAAAAGCTTGGAAGATAACAATAAAACTGGGAAACATATTTTGTTTACCTTCATTTATGGTTCCTAGGTTCTTGAAAACAGGTGGTATGATAGACCTTGAGATGCATTTCATGTGAAGGCTGACAAATTGTTGTAACATTGTTCTGAAAGCAAAGAAAATAATTAAACACCAAGTATGTGGAATAAGAGCTTATTTTAATACTAGTATTATATTTAAGTCATACTGATTACTTAAAATTAGGAAACAGAATTCTGCAAAGAAGAAAATGTTCATATAATCTTTGAGAACCTTTATTTATGGTTCTACAGAGGCAAAATACATAAAAACGATAAAAGCAGTGAGTCTATGAAAATACTAAAACACAGTAAAGTTTGCTCAACAATGTTCCATTACACGGGAAAGAAGAAAAAAATTTCCTTCATGACACATACCCAGTGAATATAAATTACTTCCAGTAACAGAGTAATACACTTACACAATATACAGTCCTGGACAACATTGAACGAAAAGACTCATGAAATAAATTTAGAAAAGGTACTTGGTGAACAAGAACATCCTAAATATTAAAAGAAAGACAGAAAGACACTTCTAGAGACACTTCTAGAAGAGTGCTAAGAAAGATGATGAAAGTCCAGAATACAAATAAAATTATATGCAAACTTGTCTCAAAGGGAGAAAAGGAACTTTGCTCAGGAGTTAGAAGGGCTCATTGAAAGAGCTTTAAACCAGAACTGAAGAAAAGGATAAAGCAAAGCTCACTAGAGATAAGCCTGAGGGCAGCATGCCAATATTTTAGGGATGGTGTGCTAGCAAAGTCCTTTTTTACCTGTTCTTAAATCAGGACCTCACAGATATGTGATGAGAAAAGGCTATTACTGGTAAAAGGGCACTAATTTTCTGATGAAGTCAAAACATACAGACAGATTCAGCTAATGCAAGTTTATGGACAAAATTAGTACCCTATTTGTTACTTTTCTTGATGATGCAAAACTTCAACTATTACTTTGAAATCTGAAATAAGTTTATTTATTTGCACTAAAACTTTATATGTAAGGGTAAAGTAAGCAGGAAGATTTAAAATTGCAATTATATCCCATGTTTGCACATGAAATATCTTTTATTACGTTCCTTAAGTTAAAAGAGCTATTATTAGAAATGCAGCTCTTTGTGCGTAAGTGTGGCAGATGGTGCATAGGAGTAAGTGGTGAGCAATTTACAGTAAACAAATTCTTTATTTCTGACGGGTCATGGGGAGAACTAACATGGTCCCCAATTCAATTAGGGAGTTGTCTGGAAAACAGTGGTGTTCAAATGTACTAATCATGGTGGAACATGCTTAAAAAGAAAAACAAAACCAAAAAAAGCCTTTATATTGCCAAACTAGAAACACTTTTTCTATGGAAATTTGTCAGCCTTCTGGGGCCGACAGCATGATGCAATTTGTAAAGGTGCTCCAGTGTGTTCAGCATCTACTATTGAGAGCACTGTTTGAGGCTTAGCGCCACTGAACCAGTCAAATTTAATCCAGGTATTTACTGGCACACCGCAGCCCTTGTTAGTAGCCTCTATATATGGGCTATTATGTGCAAATAAGACTTTAAAACTACTTTAAACATCTGTCTTACAAGACAGCATTCAGTTGAGATCTGTTTTTTTCTCATCTTTTGAGAAGATGAGGAAATTTGTGTCAGAAGCAGATTGATCCCTTTGAGTAAAGCAACCCTAACTAAAGGAGTGTGAGTAATGCGCTTATGGGATTTTTGCTGCACTGCTCAGACACAATATATTCATGATGTCCGTATTACCTACATCTATCTGCAGTAGAACTATGAATGAATTGTGGCAGAACTATAGTTGCCAAATACATTTTCTCTACTTTTTAAATTTGGACTCAAATAGCCGTACGTGCCTAGCAGGTAACTAGCGCCACTAGCACTAAGTGGAATAATCACACTTTCTCAAGTACATTATGGGCTTGCTAGGTTGCAAATATTCCAAATTGTTGTCTTCTTCCTTAAATTAGAATTAAATTAACTTTTCATGAAAAAATAACTTATGTATTTTCAAAACCTGGTTAGATGTAATCACTCTGGGAATGATTCTAGCCTGAAAGATAAATTGGTATTTCCATCAGTTATCTTGTCCATAATTCCACTTATTTTTTGAAAGTGCAAATTCTCATGTTCTTTACAGAGACACTAACAAAATTCCAAATACTGCTTTTCTTGTCTGAGCACCAAAATTCTGCCAGATCACAGCCTCCCTCTGCTTCTTCTGTAGTTCGTCCCTTTCTCACACACATGTGAGAAAGCTCACTAAGCTGTCATGGCCATGTGAAAATCCACTTTGACACATATGATGCTTCCCAAAATACTTAGCAAAAGCACATTTGCCCCTGAATCTCCATATTTTCCATGCTGCTTTTACTTTTCAAAGTTTAATTGATCAGTTTTCCTTAATTTACAGGTCATAAATCTTCCAACTTCTGTGCATATCCTTTTTCCCCTCTTTATAGGCTTTCTTCCTGAAATCAATCCTTTGGATCAAAGTTATGCACTACAGCAAAAGCCTCTGCAGACTTACCTGTGAGAACTACTTATGACATGGAATGAGCATTTGCATATGGAAACAGAGAAGGTGGAGAGGTGGGAGATGATTTCCTGAGAACAATGACTGGCAAAAACGTGTGGTAATTAATCAGTTACCAAAAAAAACCAAAAAACCAACAAACAAAAAAACCTTAACACATTACTTCTCAATTTCTTACACACTTTTGAAAGTCTCAAATCTTTCTTTGACTGACACTAAAAAAACCATCAAAGCTTTTGCCAAACCTAGTTAGTCATTTCCCCAGGGAAATTGTAGTTTCTATCACTGGCATCAAGACCAACAAAAATCACTTCGCTTCACTCCCCACCACCTTGAGCAAAGAAAAGATATGATGGGTTTTAAGTAAATAAATATTTGCATCCAGTACTTGAAATCCAAACTGTCTTCAGACAGGTCTGGAAGTCCTATCTTCATGAAAATTTTATATTTGCTTTCCAGTGTCTGAATAACACTGTAATGCCTAGAAAAAAAGTTTTAAGAGATGTATTTTCTTTTTAATTAATATCTGCTGTTCAAGAAAGGTTAGGAATGTTTACATTATTTACAGAACATCATCTGTGTTTTAAGTTAACAGAAATAAATGCAGGGTATCAGGCATGTTTTAGATAAATTATTACACTTAAGATGACTTGAAAGTCACCTGCATATAACAGAATTCTATATGCCTTTAGGGGTGTTATTCTTCCTTATGAAAATTGACTTCCACTGTTTCAAGTTTTCTTGGTCTTTTCTCAAGTACTTTCCGATATTGCAAATTATAAAATAAATTATATAAAGCACTAAGTGAAAAATACAGCTAATTTTACTGTAATAATAAATTTACTGCTAATTGGAAATAATTATCCAGTTGCATCCCATTCTTGGCTAGAAAGTACTAAATAACTTTGGGCAATTAACTAGAAAACATATGAAATCATTGTTTATTGAGGTCAAAGAGAAGAAAAAACATGGGCAACAACAGTGAAGTTAATTTAGATGAACAACTATTACTGATATATCAGAGTCAGTCAATCATTTACTGTTTGAGTCCATGAAAATTCTAGGAAAGGGACAAAACCTCTTCATATGACCTTTGCATGCAATAAAATCAAATAATATTTATTTTTATGACAGAAAATTGTCCCTACCAATCTACACAGCAATATTCTATAAGGAAGTGTTTATGTATACACAGCTTCAAGAGGATGTGTGGGATAACATTTGATTATGAGCTTTTTTTTTTTTACATCAATCTCCAGTAGTAGCAGCACTGCTTGTGAAGTAAAAATTATATTTGTTCTACAGAAATATATTTATTCTGTGAGCTGTAATTATTGAAACATTATTTCAAATGAGATTTTTGTGTATTTTAAGTTCTGTAATTCAGGAAAAACATTGCACTACCTTGCAAGAATGAAAGCAGGTTAGTTCTACTTCAGATAAGGGTTGCTAAATGCACAGGTGTTGCCCATCTCCACCTTTTCTTTTTTTTAACATGATACATTTTCAGGTTTAAGAACATGAATGTCAAGATTTCTTCCTCTGGATTCTTCCTCTTCTTCTTCTTCTTAATTTTAGGTCCTTGATTTTATTCTATTTTGGCTAGGATGATCATAATACTGTTGTAAGTAAATCTCTAAAAATGAATTCCTGATCCTCTCTTTTCAGTTATGTATTGTAGCTCAGTATGCAAATAAATTCTGATTCTCTTTCTCTCTCACATACATACTCACAGGAGTATTTCTGCCTCTTCCTCAACAACCAGTGCCCCATGTTACAAAAAGAAAAGAGGGATTCTGAAATTACTTGTTATCAGAAGCAATCATATGAACATATTAATATTATTTATAATTGCTGCATTGTTGCCTAAGGAGTCAGTTGCCAAGGGAATCATTAAACCCACTGATTTTCACTTTTGCAGAGGATTTGAGAAAATTGCTTTTAAAGGGAATGTCTTTCATTTTATCCACAAAGTAGGAAAAAAGCTAAAGTAGACAGAACAAATAGAACTTCTTTGAGATGTCTGATAGAAAATTCCCCTGGGTGGAAGGATCAAATAGATACAATAAATCTTAATTTTTAGAGGGTTTTTTTTTGGTACCACATACTTCAAGGGAAGAAGGATGAGGGGTTTGAATCCCCATCTCACTAACAATATGCCTACAACAGAGTGCTAACAATAATCAGAGATATTGTAACTGGCTGTTTAGGAGCAATAACAAAAAAAAGTCAGTGTAAATATGTTAATTCAGTACTGAAGTACATATGGTTAGAAATATAAAAGATGAAGCACACTATACCATCATCCTTTAATGTCCTTCTTGTATTCTTGCCTATGCATATTTTGTGCAGTCCTCTATAGACTCCCTGTGTGCTTCATATTTGATTCAGCTTCTTTGTGAAGCCGCTCCTAAAGCACAGAAATACTGGCCGTCACTCAGATTTCCACATTCTAAAATGTAAGCAGCTCTGCATCTCTTCTTTGAAATGTCTGATTTTTTCAAAAAGAGATACCCATTTCCTTTGTCTCATGGCTAGATGTAATGACTCGAGACATAGTTCCAACTTAAGGTGTACCAGTGAATCATTTCCATACAATAAAGTGGTAAAATTTCTATCTGGGAACATTTCTCTCAGTCTTAGCAGGAAACATGCAAAATCTGCCACATGGTATACACTCCTGAGTAACTAGTACTATTAGCAATAACTGTGTGGCATTACTTAAATAATAATGTAAGTGTGGATTTGCCAATCTGTAAGTACATTGTATTTTAACCATACCATATAATTATAATTATATTTTATCATTGAAACAGGCAAAACTAGTTCAGACAGGTTTGCAAAGGTAACCTCTCTTCATCCAGTTATTCATTTTTAAAATTTTAAGACCTCAAATATGAGTAATTTCATTTGGCTACAACTGTTGCAATAAGTAGTGACAGTATGTGAAAACATATTATTCAAATCATCTCAGATGAATGACATGATAATCCACAAATATCCCATGTGTTATGCTACGATCACTGAATTATTATAAGATTACAGTGATTCTAGGACAACAAGGATTAAAGTTCAGAAAATGCCTGCAGAAGAATTTGAAAATACGGTAGATTATAGAGTATTTTGGAATTATGGCAAAATATTGATTTTTTTACCTAAAGAATTGTTATAACTTCAAGCACTTAAATGGTAATGAAGGAAAAAGGACACTTTGTTTACACAGAATATGCAATACCACATAGGACAAGAGAGGATGACAGTATGCTTAACAGAAAACTTTTTCAATAATTTCGCAAAGACTTGTCAGTGAAACAAACACTGATATTCTTTGTCCTTTTGTAAATTAACGTAGTATTAAAGATGCATTTATTTGCTTTCTTATCCTCTTCCTTATATCAGCATCTCCAGAATGTAATATAAAACCTCTGTTCCATATTATGAAGCATTAAGCAATAAAAGGATATAAAACTTCTCTGCTTTTCATTCCATAATTTATATAAAGAACATTTGCACCAAAAGGTAAGTTCGTATTAGTCCTAAGATGGATCATAACAGAGCAACTGTGCTGAAGCATGAATAAAAAATGTCTATAAAGAGCACAGATAAAGTGTTAGTAGAAAATGATTTCTGAAACCTTGAAGAGTGTGCAGACTTCCAGAGATCAATTTCACTATGTCCTAGCTTGGACTTACATGATACAAAATCTTTGTTACTGGTCTGAGATGGCCTCAGCAGTTTACAACATGTAGAAGCTTTTTAAGTCTTTAGCTGTAAAAAGTTTCTTTTTGCTCATGTTTTAATGGCAAAAATTGTCCTTGGCGGCTGAAGAACTTCAAAGAATATCCTTCTATGTGTGTGCTGAACTTTCTTGCCTTTTACGCATTTGAACTTTCCTTTTTGCAAATTTCTGAAGCTGAAACGTCATTAGGAAAAGACAGTTTAAGTACTTCATAAAGACAAATGTTAAACAATTTTCACTGCTCTCAGAATCTTCTATTAGCACAGTTATGATCTCTGATAGCTCAAAGCCAGATGTTTCCCAGTTGGATGAGGGCGAGCACAAAGCAGAGTTTGATGTGCTTAATTAATCTTAAACAGAAAATTTCTAGGTCTTCCAAGATGCTGAGAGAACTATTTCAACATTTAAATCATTGCAACAATTCAACCTATTAAACAACTTCTCTTTTGCATCTGCTTCCCCTTAAATATTTAACTTTTTTTATATAGCTATTTTTCCCCTTTCAGTAGCTACAAACACTACAGGACAATGTATCTCATCAATGCAGCACATGAGCTACTTAGGTATGATTTGTGCCACCACATGCTTATTTTTTCCCTATATTGGACTAGAGATGATTCCTGAACATAGACATAGTTTCTTGGAAAATTATTTTTCAGAATTTCTTCAGCTGGTAGAAAATGGTCAAATTACCTAGACAAAACTTCAAGAGAAATACGCTGGATTTCCCCAAGACTGTGTAGGGCATGGTCTCAGAGTGAGCAAAGATTGTCTAGTGACAAAAGACGGCTAAGCAGGTCTGGGTTACTCACAGATTTTTTTTTTTTTTCTCTGAATTAACAGAGAATGGATGTAAATTTTTCAACATTCAGATTATTAGTCAGGTTATTCAGATTATTCACTTTTGCCATTAGCTGTCTTAGACAGTGGGTGGTTTATCCTACCACCACTTGAAAAAACAAGAAAAGTTTCATGCTATTATGTAACAGAATCAAATAATCAAGCCCAAATAGGGACTGTTGAGTTTTTTGCAAGATGAAACTCTAGCTTTCAGGTTGTTCCTAGCAATAATTCCTAATATCAACTAATGGCAATTTCCTTTTGGCCACTGGAGCATTATGCTTGATGCTTGGGCTTTCTGGCCTTTTTTTTCCAGAAACATGGACAGGACCTTCTTTGTCATATTTCTAGAAAAGAGCCCAGTGACTCTCATTCTGAGGTACATTTTGTGCAGCTAAGGCAAGCTTTGTTTTCTGCTTCCATCTGTCTAGAAAGCTTCATTAAATATTCATGTAACAGGAATTTGTTTCAAAGGAAGACTACATGCCTCATTTCTGAGTCCCTAATTTTAGTAGAAGCTGGAGTGCTATAAATGAAGCCCTGTGTGTATAAAAGCTCTGTTTTAAGAGTGTGCCATTTAAGAGTGCCATCTTTGTTGCTACAAAAGGAAAAGCAGTGGCACTTCTTTCAGTTATTACTTTATAAATTGGAATTTCCCTTACTGTCTCCAATTTCCTTGTTTTGTTTTTAGCCCACAAAGCAGAAAATCAGTATTACAGGTTATCTGAAACATCACTTTGTTAGGAAAATGCATAATCTTGAATAAACAAGAACACACTCTCTCTTTTTTCTGTCGAGCCTTTCACTGTGTGCCAGCATAAAACCCAGAGGACAAGCAGTGATTTCCCTGTATTTACTGTGTACACATAGAGTTTCCTCTCTTACAGACCTTTTATAAAAGTTTAATTCCACCAAATTTCCTATGTTTATGTCCCATAGAGTGTAATCCAGGTTTGGAAAGTGTACAGATGTTACCTCTTCTATCACTTAATCTCAGTGGGTAAAACGCCAAAGACCAAAAAAGAAAACAGATGGGCGGAAAGCCTTTCAAATCTCAGACTGAACAGGCCTGTCTGTTGGAACCAGCTAAGAGAAAACTGTCTTGACCATTTTTAATTTCATTTCAGATATTTTAGGGAATGAGTAAGGAGGAAATGAAACCACTTCTAAATACTTTAAATTACTGATTTGACAAAACATGAGCAAAAAATTAGTGTATCCATAGTAAAGACAATTTACAGACCCTTATATTTTCCAACATTTTGTAGAAATACACTATATTTTTCACTCTGTCAACATTTATGGGATTTTTCCATGGTCTGAAGAACAGGATTTATCCTCATTAGAAACTAGAGAAACATTCATTCCACTAAGTGAACTTTTCAGTGTCTTGTATCTAAGACCCCTTTATTGCAATTAAAACGAACATGAACATACTTATTTCAGAAAATATTAAAACCCATCATCTCTTAAAATGCATTTTTTTACTACTTTCAACAAAGTAGTCCCAGGAGAGGCTGTGAAGGTAGAGTTTATAACTCATTAGTTATGGTCACTTGTGCAGGGCAGTCCATAAACACAGAAAAAATACCTTCAAAAACCCCCCTGACACATTCTGATGTTACATGCCACACTACAAAATTTGATTTGAATAATGCAATGAATAATTCAAAAATACCTATTCAGACTCCACAGTTTTGCATGTGCCAAGTTCAAGAGGAAATTTTAACAGACCAAGAAGATACTCTGCAAGCAGCTCCATCTAAAATGTGTCTTTGAAACTGTGAGCTCACCAAGAAAATAAGCGACGAATTTGTGTGCGCATGCTGTCCTGCACACCAGACGCTGAAGTTCCTTAGACTCTTTTAATGCCTTCTGACAGAATGATGATCTCCCTGGCAAACACATTCCTGAGCTGCTTATCCTGCCAGCGGCACTGAAGAGGAGACAAGTTTTCTGTTGCTTCCGTCAGCTTCCAGTTAGTTTGCTGAAAAGTGAGGAATTAATCCGCTGACTTGGAGAAAAGTACTGCTTGGCACAGCTCGGGCTGTGGCAGGAATAGCCAGTGGCATGGCTTTTGCTGGTAGGTTCCCATGTTTTGTGGGCTTGAGGGGAAGTCTCTGGTGACTTGCTGAGTAAGAGAATGAGCCCATAATTCAGTAAAATCCTTTGCAAATCTCCTTAAAAACTGAAAAAATTTAATTCCCTAACAGAAAAATTAGGGTCACTGATGTTAGAAGGCTGACTGTGAGGATAACAGTGTCTTTTTCTCTTGGGCATCACATAAACTTGCAACATCTCCAGCCTGGGCACTGCAAGTCCTTCTAATATGATTGCTCTTATTTTCCCCATATATCAGCAGCAAGCTTTTTAAAATGCAAATACACAAAATTGGTCATACACAGGGATTTCTTTGAATATCTGACTCTTTTCCTGGAGAGTTATTGCACTGAAACAAAACACACGTGCACAAACTTCTATTGTTCCAGTTTGACACCATTGTGCTCCTTCTGCACATGCTGATTCTTTGTGATATCTCTGAAACAGCACACTTGGCATAGTTCATCAAACCAAAGCAGGCACTAAAAAAACAAACATGAAGAAAAACAAAACCCAGACCAACTCTAGAGCTCAATTATACTGACCTAAAAAAGCTTCCTACTATGTAGATCTTGCATTAAGATGTAACTCTGCAAAATCATTCCTGCTGGGTTATAATGTCCTTATTTTTAATTTTTTTTTTTTAAATCTCCCACTTGTCAGGGAAAAAGCCATGATGTGGATGTTGGAACATTATGAAAATGAATTCATAAGCCAAGTCTATCTGCCAGAGTGTTCTTGCTAAATGCTGCAATGAGTGAAAGACTCAGCATGTGGCCAACCAAAACTGCTTCACAAAAGAAAACAAGAAAAAAAAGCAAAGGAATGAAGGAGAGAAAATATTTCTGGCATCTATTTAATGATCATACAGTTACATAAACATAAAACGCCCAGGGCCAAGAAAAGGTCTCTTGATTCAAATCAGTAACCACTGTGGTGAAGCCAAGACAAAGGTATTATTATCAGTCTCATGGTCTCCCCATCACACACATTAAATGAGAGTGGACCTGTGAACCATGGAGCCCAGAAAGCTGTTCCATCTTTTGTGCTCACTACCAGCACCCATGACTGCCAGAGCCTGTGCAAATGTAGGAAAGGTAAGATACAGGCCACAGGTTCTGAGCTACAAGCTCATCAAAATGGTTTTACTTTAAAAATATGCAGGGCTTCAAAAATTCAGCAGCCAAAATTTTTAAAAGGGCCTTCAGTTCTTTCAGTACCTTGAGAGAGAGTGCATGGGAGAAGATGCTGCACACCTTTTCTCAGAAGGTCAAATAACACACTTTTACTGGCAAACTTTAGAAAATAAGGGCACTTGCAAAAGTTTAAAGGGCAACATTCAACCAAAATAAAGTATTCCACAAAGCATTGACTTAGGACATGCTAACCCAGGCAATCTAGCGAAATCCGGCTCTAAGTTACGCAAACTGTCAAGAAAGGACATTAGGAGAAGAAGTAAAGAAAGCGAGAGAAAAAGAGAGAATTATGGCTACCACCCAGAATCCTGTGCAAATCCATCTTCCACGTGTCTAGACGATACGGTCCAACAACCTGGATACCACGTCTTTGGCTTTATCTGCTCTGGCCCACTGTGGCCAACCACCCTCAGGCAGCAATTTCTGTGTTCCAGCCACTCTGGAGCTGGGTTAGGGACTCTAGGGGGTGTGCTGTGGGGCATGCTCCCCATGTCCTGGCTGACAGCTGCTCCAGGGCTGCCCAGGGAGGCTCCAAGGGGCTCGGGTATGGAATAGGGCACCATCTCACCTTTGTGGAATTCAGCCTGTCCCTTCCGCCACCACATGCACATTGAGTAGCGTGTAGTTGTTGGGCCGAGACAACAATTAACATAATAATCCAGTGTCTCACAACAGCCACAGCTGTTCTCACAGTGCCAGCAACAATCCAGGAGACCTTAGAATGACTGTAATATCAGAGCCAGAAAGTCTTCTCTCCTAAAACTAATCTGTACCCTTTTTATGTTTCATTTATAGCTTTTCTGCTGGGGTTGATGAGCTTCATCTCTGCATACGGCTCTCTTGCACAACCTACCTGGTGGCAGAGCACTTTAAGCAGCTCTCCCTCTCTCACCACTGGCTTTGTACTTCTCTTGTAGCATATTTTGATAATCTATTCATTCTCAAAAATTAAATATTGAAAAAATTAATCCCTTCTTTTACACCTTTCTTCGATAAACAATTTTGGAGAATGAACAGATTACCAAAGTATGCTACAAGAGAAGCTTGTAAGGCTTTGGTCTTACTGCCTTGTCTTGTCTTATGCAAAATCCCGGTCTTATAGCAACTGTAAAGAGCATTCTTCATTCTGAAACTTTTTCAAATGTCACTTGCTCTTGAAGTGTTATTAATTTGTCATCTGTTTACCCTCAAACAGTTAAATATTTCTATAAAACACAACAGTACAATGATAAGTAGACTTTTAAATCAATCTTATGCAATTAAGAATAAATTCAGGGGTAAAACTGAGACTAAAGTAAAAAACGCTCTGGATATTGAAACTAGATCAATGAGTTGCCAAAAGTCCAATAAATGCCCATAAGATCAATTTAGAGGACACTGGCATGTGTACAGTAAGATTTATAATGTCTGCAATGTACTGTGGCACAATTAATAAAGTATGCTTAGGGTAAAAGCAAAAAAACTAGTTAAAGATGGGCCACTCCCTTCCAATTAAGTTGGAAATAAGATGTTTAATATGCTGGAAGCTGCAGAGTATATGTCCAAGCACAAATATGACAAAGATAGGGTGAGGACAAACTTTGTACTTTATTTGATCTCTAAACCTCAGTGAAATTTTAATTAGACAAACCCTGTTCTAAATGTTTTCTTCAGCCTCATAAGTGCTGTTTAGCATTTTAGCACAGCTTTTTTAATTCTTTTTCTCCTAATGCGTATTTTCCCTGTTCATAAGACTCCTTCCTCCCTGAAAAGGAAACCAATTACTGATGATTTGTCCAGCAATGTGACAGAGCTGCCCATTAGCCATCTTCTTCAATGGTACAACACTTGTTGTGGCAATGCTCTAGGACTTATTGAATGCCACCCACATGTAAGTCAGTCCTGTAACTAATAACAGTCTCAGTTCTATTTCCCAAAGGCTCTTAAGAACAGAAGCTGGGAGAGAAACACAACAGTGTCATTTGATGATTTTTTTTTTTTCCCAGAAAACTAATTAAAGTAAACCCATAAGCTAACTGCAGGGTGAGCATTCCATTCTCAGGACTGTTCCAAATAAAGTAAGAAAACTGGGGTCATGGTCATAGAGAGTAGTAGTGGAAATCAGTGCTTTGAAACTACCACTAAGCTTTCAAGTTCAAGCCAGGAGCAAAGGTCCCACTGCTGCCATGAATATGGCCTGCTGTGACTGTGCTGTGCAGAGTTTGTTGCATATTAAGGCAAAGCTAAATTTTATGGACATGCTTATTCAGAGAAAAAAATTAATATTTTTTTCCTAGACTGCTGTTTTTCTAGAAGGAAGGTGTAATACGGATCATCTCAGCTAAAAGATGCAAATCCCATTCTCAGGCCTGTCAACAATTATGTACTCCATTGTACTGTTAAGCCACTTCACAAACTTTTTCAGTTATTAATTTGCAGTATGCTGTTGTAGTCTGTACCTTTTTCTACCTCCGCATATGTCAAGATCTGATTTTTGAGAGATGCTTCTGGCCAAATTAAGGTGCAAACAAGACCATATGCCAAACTCTATGGTATGGAATTTATTTAACAATAAAATGTGAGGTAGAGAAATAGAAAGAAATAGAAAAGACAGGAGAGAGAGAGAGAGACAGAGAATGAGAGAGAGAGAGAGAGGTGGAGAGGTCAAACAGAAGATAGTCATCACCCATGGATCCAGCAGCATCCCATCCTTCACACTGGGCTTTTTGGTGGTGGGGGCCCCAAATTCATTCAAAACTTTTCACTATTTGTACATTTTAGCAAACAAAGGAAATATTGGTCATTGGCTACTCAGTTCTCTAATGCTATTGGTTAAATGGTTCCTTTGCCTGTAATGCTAAGTAGTCTGTATGATCAGTCTTTCAATTCTTTTGAATCTGTGGGTTTCTTGGGTCACAAACTCCCACTGCCAGAAATACTTTTTACGTAGTTGGAGCTGATTTCAGCACCATTCCTGAGTTGGCTTTTCTTGTGGCCCATAAATTCTCTGTAATGCATTACCAGTGATACATTATTCTCCCTCAGTTTTGTTAATCTCCCCCTGGGTCTGAGGTAACACCCAGACAATAATACCACCATTATCCTTTCTCAAGTTCCTGCTGTAGGGGCTTATGTTACAGTCCAAGTTCCAGGTATCCACAGTGGCATATTTGAGAAGAGGCTTTGGTAGTCATTGGTGGTAACAGATGCCATCTGTCCCTTAACTTGTGGTGATCTTTGTTTGACCTGTGATAAATGTACGAGCAGCTGCTTCTTTACACAGTTTGCCACAGCAGGACTTTTTATCTGGATGCATTATCTAGGATATGTTAACTAGATCTGTCCTCCACCAGGTCTGGGGTTAAAACCCTCACTCCATTCTGTGCTTATCTTATGGCAAAGTCCTTCTTTGGCCTGAACAGTGTCTGAAACAGGCAACTGTGCTCTTTAAGTCCTTACACCATATAGGCACTACTGTCATCTGCCATGTATCAACTGTGTGTCCGGCAGGAACACTGGGCATGAAACAGGAAAGAGATTTCCACAGGATCTTATGCTCAGAGACACCATGTTAAAAGACACAAATACAGACTTATGCTTTATACTTCTTCCCATCATATTATTCTGCCAGACTTCACCACATGTGCCCTCCAAGTAGTCCTTTAGAATATGGGTCATGGTACCTCCACTAAGTTTTAAAACTCCTTTATGCTGTGCATACTCTCACACAAACCACTACAAAAGTCTTATCAATGTGTCATTGAACACTTGCCCCACTACTCTGCCAGCAATTTTCAGAGCACGAAGACACAGCCTGGTGATCTGCCAGAGAAGAGGCACACGGGAGGAGCACCTACATCTCTTTATTTTCATTGCCCAAGGTCAGGCTCATCTCCTGGCACCACCACTGAGAGGTGAATGGTTATCCCAGTTTGTTCAATTCACTGTCACACTCCACCACACTGCTCCAATTATTTGTCACACCCATCAGTTCAGTGATGAGTCAGGAATACAAGTATCTCCATCCTCCAGATAATCACCGCTGGCTTCTACCAGCTCCATGTTGAGACTCCACCAAAGTTATCCAGGACTGACTGCCTGTCCTGGATCTCATCAATTTGGTTTTGTGCAACTTACTAAATGGGCCAGAATAACCATTTTCATTCTGCATTAATAAAGGTAGTGATCATCTAAGACTAGGCTTTCAAGGTTATTTTCATATTTGTCTGTTCAATATAATACACATTTTATTGATTGTAGAGACTTTTTGTCATCATAATAATTCTCATAATGATTTCTTATATTAAATAATTACTTTCTAAGAAGAAAATTGCCCACTTTTAATTTTTTTAATGTTCCCTGACATCAATTTTTAGTATATATTACTTATGATCTAGTATTCGGAGTTCTTTCGTGTAGTCTCAACCTAAAAGCCCTGAGCAGAACTACTTATTCAGAGCATTTTGCACTGAGGGTGGATTTGAGGTCATTCAAGTAGCATAAACTAATCCAAGAACTCAGAAGTGAGAGGAAAATGTTTCTGATGTCCTTTTACTTTGTAAGATAATTTATCTAAAACAAATGCTCCTTTAATTTACTTTTATAATGGCAACCACAGAAAATGACTGGCCAGCTCTCAGAGGTTTATCTGCAGTAATTAAAAATTTTCTACCCCAGAACTTCTCTTTTCATTGATGAAGCTAGAAGTGCAATTCACTTTTCTGGAAATGCACTTCCAGAAGGTCAAAAAGTAAACTTGTGCCATTTCCTTCACCTTCTATTAAAGATGTATCAAACTACCCATGAACATTCATACTGTATATCATTGAACATGAATGGGCTCAATGACCTGTGCAGAACAAGGTTATTGAGCAACCTATTAGACATGCTGACAAAAACACAATATTTGGGTCATATTATACAACATAAAAACAATTACTTCAAAGTTACACTCAAAGATACAGCTTACTTAAAACTGCAGAAAACTTTTATTCTTCACAAGTCATTTTTCTAAGAGAGAAGGATAAATGCATTTTTGTTGGGTTACCATTACAGTAATGAAGCCTGTCTTACAGCACTGTATAGCCACAAGCTGTATTTAGATTCTAAAAATAAGAGTGTATACAACAATTATCGTTGTATCTTATTTAATTTAATTTTGCCGTTTTTTCACTCAAGAACAACATTATGAGTATTTAAACCTTCCTATATAGCATTTTGTAATGCTTTTGCAAATTAAGTAACAATCTGATATTAGGATTTATGACAGAAACTTTGCCTTGGAAAAAATGACCAAAAAAACCCCAATAAATGGTCTCCATTATAATCAGGTTCAGATAAGGTTTGGGGCATGAACAGTCTTCTGTATATAAGAATTTTGTACTTAAGAAACTCTTTCATGCCAGTATATCTCAACCAATCTGACTGGTGAATGACAGACTTGAATGAATGAAAACAACACAGGAAATCTCATTAAACATTGCCAGCAGCTTCAAATCATTATGAATTTTCCAATACAGCATCCAATAATTATATCAGTTTTCCAATAATGTAGTAAAATGTCTCTCATTACAACTAATTGAGAAAGTACAACAGATTAACCAATCTCACTGTTTTATGAAAAGATTTTGTTTTATTTGGTCAGCTCTGCTAACAGTTGAATGTATTGACATACATGAAAATTCACAGATGTCATCGCTTACCTTTCTGTGGGTCAGAATTCTCTTACTGGATAGTTCCTCCCATGTAAAGTTCCAAAACTGACCTATAAAATGTTGCATGAGTCTTTATATCCCCAGTAATTCTATGATTACAAACATAATTTTTTCTGGTCACCAAGTCAAAATACATTTTTAATTTCCCATAAGTGTCAGACTCAGAAACTTTACTGGTACTCCAGAGACTTAAACTGTCTCTGACCCTCAGGGCCACAGTTCTGGGGACAGCCCCATTAGCTTTACACAAATCTCTCTCAGACAAAAGCTGCAGGCAACAGGATGAGGTATAATCAGAGCTGCAGAGTCTTTGCCACTGGCAATGAGCAGAATGCTGGAGGAAATTCAGACAAAACTTGTAGGGATGGCAGCTAGGTTGGCTTTGCCCCAGCAAAAAAATAAAATCTACATTACTGTTAGTCAAGGCCGAGGGAGGTGATTGTCCTGCTCTACCATGTACTGGTGCAGCCTCACCCTGAATATTGTGGCAGTTTTGGGCACCACAGTATAAGGAAGACATTAAGCTCTTAGAGAGAGTCCAAAGGAGGGCAGTGAAGATGATGAAGGACCTCGAGGGGAAGCCATATGAGGAGTGGCTGAGGTCACTTGGTCTATTCAGCCTGGAGAAGAGGAGACTGAGGGGAGACCTCACTGCAGTTACAACTTCCTCGTGAGGGAAAGAGAAGGGGCAGGCACTGATCTCTTCTCTGTGGGGACCAGGGACAGGACCAAAGGGAATGACCTGAAGTGCGTCAGGGTAGGTTTAGGTTGGGTATTAGAGATGGTTCTTCCCCCAGAGGGTGTTTGGGCACTAGAACAGGCTCCCCAGGAAGTGGTCACAGCACCAAGCCTCCCATTTCGAGAAGCATTTGAACAATACTCTCAAGCACATGGTGTGACTCTTGGGGATGGTCCTGTGCAGGATCAGGAGTTGGACTCAATGATCCCTTCCAATTCAGCACATTATGTGATTCTGTGATTCTTTGATTCTATTATTATTACTACATTATCCAGATAGGGAGACCTATAGCTAGTAGAGCCCTGCATAGCTGAGAGCATAAAGCACCGGGGTGGTAAGAGAGAGCTCACAGAACCTACCGTGCTGCTTGTGGCAAAGCTGCCCTTTAAGCCTGGGCAATGGGCATCTCTCAGCATCAGCACTGCGAAATCACATCAAAACTATGAAGCCTATTTGTAGGCATAAAATTAATGGCCATTCAGTTCTGAACTCCTGTATAGTCACTGGCAGTTTACTTTTTACAAAATTAGAAAACAGATGAACAAACAGAAAGCTGAGGCAATAAAGGAATATGAGGTTTTAACACACCCATAGTATGTCTTCACCCAGAGGTTCCAAACTCATAATTGTTTAAAACAGGACACAGGGGGGAAATGCAACCCCAGGTGAGATTCAATTACTAATAGTAGCACTAATAGTTTGGAGTCACCAAAGGCCTGCAACCAGACAGAGCATGCAATTACTGTTCCAGCTCTGTTTTGACACCACCTCCTGAACATAACCCTTGTGTTTCAGAGAATTCAGGGCTGGAGGCCAGGAGGAGCATATGCTTCCTATTGCTTCATGCACTTGTGCCTGTAGGCGAGAGAGCAGTGGGGTCACTGCACTGAGCTATTTGGAGCTGAAGTCCTACCCTTCATGTCCAGGGCAGCAGAAGGCAGCCATGGTTCAGTGTTGCAGAAAGGGCTATTCTGCCCCTGGCCAATGGAGAAAGTAGAGCTGGTGGATAAAAAATTAGTAGGATGATGCAGGAACTTCTCTGTACAGCTAAGTCTGAATACATTTCAGTATTTCAAACACTTGGTAAAAAAAGTTGTCGAAATTCTGCCTTCACGTATGGAACAGGTTCCTATCTAATAAGCTAACAAGGCTGCAATAATAGGATGCCTATAGTGATATCAATAATTATAATAATTATGTTGATAAAGGAAACTGTTCTGTAATAAATATTATTATGATTAATTTTTCAGAACTTTCAAATGGCCACTTCACACCACTATCTTTATATATTATGAACTATGCATATATTTAACTTTTTTTTTTTAACGTACAACTTTTGAAATATTTATGGTTTAAATCAGCAACAGACACAAAATATGCAAGGAAAAAGATAGCACTGGGGCTAGTTGTGACACATTTGAGAAGTGCTTCATGGAAAGATGTGCAATTATTAAAAGAGTGGCAAGATATGAAGATACCCACAAAAGTGATCACACTGTGTGAGAGAGACTAAAAGGATTAATTCTCTTTCTCCAACATAGCATTCCTTTCTGCAACTTTCCTGATTAGTAAATAGGCTGCCAAAAGCAACAAATTTATTTAGAAAGATGGGCAATGGGGAAGGATAAGAGCACTGCAATGAGGCAATAAATTATAGTTGTGTCATGTCTCCCTATTCAGGAACCACTAGCTGACATCCTGGCTGCTTCTGTACAAGCATTACTTGGTTAATATCAAGTACAAATTTATCACTCAGCAATTATCTATCCCCTCAGAAACTTAACCTGTAAATGGCTTTTCACTGGCAGGATAGATTATTCAAAGCTCTTCTTTTCTGTCTGCATCCAATGTAAATGTCTTTCAAATTCTCTAGAAAATTATTTAAAGGTCAGGTTTGGAGAAAATTAATGAATATAGTTAAAAGACCTGAAAACAATATAAACCAAACCAGAACAGAAAAGATGGACTGTTAGAATCAAGACAGGAACACAATTAAGATCCCCTGCTAAATATAAGAAGTTACCAGGTCCCTCAGTGGCCATTTTAAATAATTTGAGGCATTTTTAGCCCTTCAGAATACCAAAACCAGTATTCAGAGTGATGAGGGCTCTGCGTGTCTCTCTGTGTGTGTGTGTGCATGTGCACGTGCATGTGTTTCTGAGGGAGGAATAAAGCTAGAAATAAAATAATAAAAAAAAGATTTTATTTTGCTTTCATTAAATTTGCCATTTTTTCTAAGTGGGACAGACTCTGCACCAGGGGTAGAATAGAACCTCCAACTGATAAAAGTTCAGCTAATTCAAAAGAAAACCTGAATTCTCCTTATTGTGAAAACAACAGTGATTTAAATGTTGGCAAACAGAATAATTTATCAATAGTTGCACAGCCTCACGGAATGAAACCTAATTCAATGCTATTCTCAATAAAACCCATATCCCTTTCTTTAATGCAAAGATGGGAATGAAAAGGAATACTGTTCTGACTGATAAAGGGGACCTATTGCTTTCCAATAAGGTAAATGGTACACGCCTGATCCCAGAATAATTTGGCATAAAACTGGTTCTCCTGGTAACATGAAAAGGACATTGTGTGTGGAGTCTCTTCCCATTGATTCATTCTCTCTTTTCAGGCTCCGGTGCTGCTGAAACAGATTGGCTCCTCTTGTGCAAACCCAAGTGGCATCTGATTCACCCACTGGCAGTCGTTCAAGCCTATCTGGACAAGCAGGCCTCCGTGAACTGGGGACTTCAGGTTTTTTCCACGGTGTTTATCAGCAGTTTTCATGCTGTTGGAATGATCTTGGCAGTGCTGCTCACAGTAATCCCTCATCCCTTAGTGCCACCACTGTCTGCAAATACATCTCTCCTCACTTCTAGGTGTGTTATCTTGTAAGACTTTGGCCTAGGAGAGCTGTGTGAATGATCAGTTAAGCTGGGAGTACTCAGACAATTTGGATGATGTGCAAAATCAATGCCCTCTAAAAATTAATATAATTTTTTAAAATGCAATTATGTTAACTAGCTGTTTATTTAACCCTAGCATTTAAATCCCTTCAAGGCTTTGGAGCCTGCAAACAGTAAAGCACTTCAAGCATCACCTAAATATATTTCCTCTGGGTGCTAGCCATGTCCTCAGGTACCAGGAGCCACTTTGAGGATTCGATTATCAAACAAATGCATGTTAAATGCGTGTAAGTAAGATAAGCCACATGCTTAAACACCCACACTGTATGGGGTGACAGTCTGTAGAATAAAAGAGCAATATGTTGTATATAGGAGGGGAGAAATTTAATTTATCTGTACCTACCCTCATGCCCAGGAGCTGGATAAAAAAGATGCCAAGTGAAACAAATTGTTTTAACAGTGTGCCTCAAAATATCTATGAGTGAGTGTCGTACAACTTATTCCCTGAGGGAAGAAAAGGAACCAATCCATATCTATATATAACCATCAGCACATGGTACAGTGTTTTGTGTCATGAATTAGATGTTATCCAGTGAAGACTCCTAAGAAAAAGCAAATTAAGAACAAAATCAGGAACTCTAGAGAGTCCTGGAAAAAACTGATGATGAAAGCACAGCACATTCCAGGCATTTATTAAAGCATTTATCTCTTTGATACACAAGCATAAGTTCTTCAAAGCTAGTCTGAAACACTGCGACAACCAAGATATAAGCAAGCTTAAACAGTACCAGACAAACCTATTTAAAATTACAAAGCTGGATGAAAAAAATCCTCATGGGTCAGTGCAATGTCAGAAGAAGAGGATAAGATTTGATATGACTACACTGAAAGATGCCCATGCTCAACACACATCAAAAAATAACTTCACAATTCAGCAGTTTGTAAACAAAATGACCAGAGCTCAAGAATGAAACTTACTTGAAAAGATTTCTACATCTATTCCAGAAATTGGACATCAACCATCTTTTTGATCACTTTAGTAGTGAAAGAGCTGAAAGAAAAGAGGTAAAATCCAGCTTTTAAAGTAGGAAATGCTCACTTGTTAAACAAAAGACAGGCAGTACACACAAAAACTCTCCTTGAGAATAACCCTTAAACTCATTAATATTGTGCATGATTTAAAGATCAGTGAAACATGCAAAAAGGTGATGGCAATGTTCTAGTGATAAGAGGAATTAAGTAGTAAAATTTTATTTATTTTTCAATAAGGAATAATTTATTGACAAGATCGAACAATGAAAAGAAAATAATTTTTTTTTACCTACCAGTACAGTTCTTATAATCATTCAAACATGATATACTGTTATTTAATGTGGTATTATTTCAGATAAAAAGCTCATCAGATTTCTGCTAATATCAATCATTAAGGGCAGATCAAGTGGTCTTTCCAACCTTTGAGAAGATACAGGAAAAAAGCTACAAACATTTATCTTTAAAGGTAAGATACATGTGATGATGTAATAAACATTTGAGGGATGAATCTGAGATTAGATACAGTAACATTTTGTATTTCTACTAAATCTAACAAATTGTAGACCTAAGGGTTACCTAAGGATGAATGGTCAATATGACTGTGTGGTGTAGTGCAGTTGCCTTGTCAACAAGATTTTTCAGCAGGTGCAACTACACACCACCTGTATGCATTTCTGTATTGAAAAGATATATCCTTACATGACGGATAGATTATGAAAGTGAGTTCTCTAAGTCCTTTCATTTTATATATTGATTTATCAGACCCTTCGGCATGGAATCAAATACTTCTTTTTGCTGTAATAGGAATCTGTTCCCCACTGTCCTCTTCGTAAAAAATTATATTCTTAATCAAAGTCTTCTTTTACTTACTATAGTAGCCATTAAAACTCTGAATTAAACCAGTCACATCTTGTATTGACTCCAGATATGCTGACTTACAGAGTGCCTCAAGTCTGAAATCAGGACAGGCTGCTATCCTTCATCTGCACATACATTTTTTAACATCTGGTTTCTTCTAATTTTGCATAAGCTCCTGATATACTTACCACATGAAACAAAAAATAAAACATTCTGGGATTTTTATACTACCCAGTATAAAAGAATTTGAGCCGTAAGGCACAATCAACCATCCAAATACGATGTAATTTAATAAAAGAGCCCCATTATGCAAATAATTTTTATTATGTGCTAAATACATGATCTTATGTAAAAGCCCTCAGAAATTAACCATTAATCATCATCACATCTTAAATTTATTCATGTGGGAAAATTGCTTGGTTTTGTTATATGTTATTCATATAAAAATAGATTGGCCTGGCGTGAATTAAAATACAAGCACACATTTTCATCATTTAATAATCAAGACCTGACTATGTACTTTGTATACGTCACTAACAAGGTTCTTCATGCTATGCCACTAAACAAACATCCAAGTGGTGAGTAAGAAAGCGCCACCAGACTGATATTTCTATTGCAGTTCCAGGTGTAATTACATTCTTGCACTTGTGTAAATATTTACAGGATAACAGGCATTATGAGAATGTGGACTTTAGTTTACCAGTTTTTAATGGAAAATGTCTTTTATTTGAGTGTTTGTTTCAAGTCAAGTTCTCTATGGGAAACTTAGACCTCAGTGATGATAAGCTTCAGGGAAGTGGTACAGCAATTAGCAAGTACAAGAGCTAGTTCCATGGGGAATTCAGAAATAAGAGCTTTCCTGCTGGGATAAATAGAGGCAGCATTGAAATCAAAATGTTTTGTTATAATACTTGATGCTATTAAAATCAGCTTCTGATGAATTCTCTCATATGGCAATAAAAATTCTTTTGTGTGTAGTGACTGGCACAATTAAGAAATTTCTACTGTCAAAATAGAAGCCTCAAATAATTTTATAGATAAAAACTTTTTTAAAAATGACAATCACATTAAGAAATAGACACTGTTTCCCCAACATCCTGAGTAAGCAAAGTTCTCACATTTTGCCTCTTGCACTGTGAAGTTAAATTCTTAACAAACTGGACATTTGCAATATGCAACAAACAACTTGATGTTCATTTCTCATTACAGTGGTCCTATTATTCTATAGAGTGTCTATGGACAGGCATAATAAAAATATGCAGATTTGACATAAAGCCAGTGTGTTCTGACCTTAGTTATATGAACTTCTTTGCTTACTATGTATAATTAGCATACACAAATAAATTGTTGTCAGGTTTCTTATTCAATTGCTTTTCTATAAATATAAGCTGAACAGGTCAAATTAGGTTTTAGACAACAAAAGAAATGAAAGCATCAGTGTTTAAATATAGAAGAACCATTCTGCAGCCATTCAACAGTTACACACTACCTTGGAAAGGCCAATTGGCAATACAAATATGCTTCGCTTATCCTCTAAAGGACATACAAACCATTTCCTTCAATTAGTAAAGTTAAGTTGATAAACAGCAAGAATTTGAAATTTCTTTTTATTCCAAATGGAAATAATTGTAATTTGGTTAGAGTTGTATCATAGTATAACTTCATTTTATAACATAAATGCAATTTGACCACATTCTAAAATGTTTTTAATGGGAATACTCATTGGAAAGGATGTCATGACTATTAGAAGTCTACATTACCACCTCTACAAGAGCAAGACTTTTCCCCAAGCTGTTATGTCCCCACAAAGACAATTGTGTTAATAAACTAAGAAATTTTCCAAAGTGGAAATTAAAATTCCAGGTATTATAAATTAAATCACTCTCTAATATAGTTTAACAATAAAACAGTATTTGTTGTATCATAGTCAAGTAAACAAATATCAAGCAAATAGTCACATACACACATATTTGTACGTGTTTCTATGTGTGAGGCTTCTTTTGAATCAGAGTCCATATGCTTCATTTAAACAATATTAATTATTACTAAACTAACTGGAGATGAAAAGTGTTGCCTCCCAAGTGTTAGATAGGTGTAGTTCTGAGTGATAATGAAACCAATATTTCAATTCAGAGAAACTAGCAGGCTCTGTCAGAAACAGACCCCCCTGAAGTAGGGCTGAGGGGACTCCAGTAATGCCCTATCCAGTCCCACCCATGTTAGTTTGCTTACTGCGACTGTGCAACAAAAACATTTTGTTGCTGACAGTATAGCAAGACCCTTACGTGGTCTCACTCATGATTAGTGCAGAAGGGTTGGTTATGCTTGTTAGGGTAGGGAAGATTACCTGTGAACATGATATTTACCTACTTAGAGAGCTGCAGGGGAGAGAGAGGGAAGGGCAGGACGCCGGGGCTTCCTAATAATGCTGTTGGGATAGACCAGTAGTTTTCTGGGTGAAGCCTGCAAGAAGACATAACGACCCACACCCTTCTGCCATGGTGATGTACTTACAATGACACAGGAAATCAGCTTCTCACACAGGACATGGGTATAGAGCAATTTACAAAGGCAAAACGAGACAGCTTGTATAATAATTTGTCATATGAATGGCCCTGCTGCTTGCCATACTAGCATAGGTTAACTCCAGTAAGTTCTTGGCAGCTTTGATCATTCTCCTCTTTTTTATCACAGCACCTTTCTTCACATCAGAGTGTCCATTGTACTTTACTTCACCCATAGATCTGTTTTTCCCCAAATTCACTGCTTCCATTACCTGTGCCCACATAACTTACCTTACTTTGACAGAAGGAAAAGAATATACAGCCTCCTGCTCATGAGGTAATCAATAGTGCTTCAAAGATAAGCCAGCCAGCACGGGCTTGTAAATAAGTGTCACCCTCCATATGTGACATTTGCAATGATTTTAGTTTCAATTGACCTGACCTAAGGGAAAGATGTCAAAAAGCCTTTGATGAATTGGAGCTCCTGAAGTTACTGCTTCACTGGAGAATTATCACCTTATGTCACGCTGTTTTGCTTTCATAAACACCACCTTAGGCTTTTATTCAAATGTTATATACATCATGGATGAACTCTTTAATAAATGATCATCAAAAAGTGAACTCATCTTTGTTTAAAAGGACACTATACAGTGTACCCTAAAGCAGTAACACTGTAGATTATTCTTTGGGATGACTGTATTCCTAACAGAACATTTAGCTAACATGGATGTAATGAAACACTGACCAGGAACTTCTACAGAGCCACAGATCAGTGACAGCTACGAGAACTGCTGTAGCCAGCAGTTACTACAAGGCATACGCACAGTTCTTCTGTCAGCAGAGTAAGACAGGCAGATCCTCACAGAGCAAAAGCTTACATCCATCCTTTGAAGAGTTGGCAAGGGAAATGCTATAGTCAATGCTATTCTAATACACTAAAACACTGATTAAAACCATTATCTTCTACTATAACCTTTTTTTTTAGTTGGTATTAATCAGTTGTTTCATTTACAGTGAGACATAAAACAAATAGATGCGAAAATAATTACTTTGATGGAAGTAAAACAACAGAATACAAGAAAAAATGACCTTTAACAATGTTCTCTTGTACACTGGTCATAAACTCAAAAATATTAATCCCTTCCAAGTTTTATCTTGGAGACTGCCATGTAGATATCATCTTGCAAGTTAAGCTTGTGTGGTTTGTGATAAAGTCCAGTTGCTTTCCAAAAACTGGAACAACTGGTGGTCAGTAGAGCAGGACTCTACTGCACAAAGAAATGGGAAAAAGTTCTTGAAACTCCTTGTCACTGCCAGAGCTTAGCGACATTAAATTGTGTCAGCTTGAACTCTACAAGCAACAGCTAAGCCTATACATGTTTGAGTTGCTAAAAACTTAAGAAGAGGGATAAAAAGTTAAAAAGAAATATGAAACCAACACCTCAGATTTATTTCTATTATCACATATTTCTGAAGGGATAAATGATAAATTAATAAATCCAAATTGTTGGCACACTCTGAAAGGGAGTACTAAAATATGCTATTTGATTTTAGAGGCAGAACAGTTTAACTATGAGTCTTATTTTAGAAGGCAGTATCAGTCTGGGCCTCAGGGGCTCACCTGGACCCCAAGAGCCCATGACAATGCCTAGATTTTGCTCAAAGTTGGGTAGCCAGATGCAATATGAAGCTCAGGATCATGCACTGGAAAGTGTCATCTCCTCACATTCCCAGAGGGAAAACAGATACACTTGGACTTGATAAGAAAAGTGCTTTGTTATCTTTTCTATTTGCAGATACAAACTGCTAAGTAAATAAATATGAAATCACTGAATCACAGAATAATTCAGATTGGAAAGCAGCTCAGGACATCTCTAGTTGAGGCTCCTGCTCAAAGCAGGGTCAGTTTGAGATCAGGCCAGGTTACTCAGGCCATTATCTAGTAAGGATGGAAACTGCACAAACTATAAATCTATGCACCTGAAAGAAACATAATAAAATTTTTTAGATATGTCTCTATATAAATAATACAATATTTAATTGATATCTAGAGTTAGAAAAGCAGTTGATAATGTTCAAAGAAAGTTTGGATATGAGGTATTAGGGAATATACATATTAGACATGACAGCAATATAAAATTAGAATTCATTGTAAAAGAGGTAAATACAGGTGAGGTTTGTTTCCTCACACCATAGAAAAAACAGTGCTCTTAAAAGCAAGGGAAAGACAATTTCTAAGTGAAACATAAACCACAAATGTTAAAATAACTTGACTTCTAATGGTACTATGCCCCTGATAAGAAAATAACTTTAACTTTAAAAATCAAGATCTTTGAAATGTAGTGGTACAAGTTCAAGGGCACTGATAGTAAAACTGCTGCTTAATTGCTGCAACTCTCTAACTCTTCACTGCCATCTTGGGCAAACAGCAAATTGACTGTTCCATTTTTAGGAGCCATGATCACGACATGCAGTGGTATTTCTACTGGTACGCTTGAATGTTTGTCCTTCTGATTTGCTCCTGTGAGATTTCAAAAATAGCAAAGCTGCAGTGGTGTCAAAGATCTATAATTCTCTTACTGCACATACTTTATAAATGGTATGTACTTTAATATTTGAAAAACACCACCCTTCTGTTCACTGAACTGAATGTCTACATGTTAATGGTATATCTGATTTTCCTATCAATACTAGAGGCAGAACCTTGAAGCATATCAACCATTACTTTTCTATTTTTATCATTTGTGGTAAAAACAGAAGTCTACTTGTCTAAACTAAGTTTGAAAATAAGTGCATTTTTTCCATTTCTATAACATCATGTCCAAGATGCATTTGTTTTCCTTTGCAGTTTCAGATGACTCGAAAGGTAAACTACTCACACTCCACAGATCTGTTTCTACAACATAAAATAAATGATGGGGAGATAGCAGTTGTATTTTTTTTTCCTTTCCACATTTTATCTGTGTTTGAGGATTCTTAGGCATCTAAATTTTAAATAATGTGTCAAATATTAACCTGGTTAATAATGAGCCTTGATATTAAAATTTGATATGTCACTTGATTTTATGCTAACAGTCAAAATACTAAAAAAAAAATACTAAGATTAAAAAATACATGTCTTGATCATTTCTCTAAGGTAAATGTCCACTGTTGTAACTGGTTTATTGGAATCCTTCATTCCAATCAAGGGTTCATGCAATTCTCAAGTTTGTGCAATTTCCTTCGCACAAATCTTTTAGACCTAATTATGAACATTTTTAAGGCTTTGTAAGCTACTTCCACCAAACAAAGAAAAGTAATCATACCATCAGGAAACATCCTACAGGTTACAGCCAGATCCTTCCTACGTACTCAATGTTAACTCAGACTAGAAAAAAGACCAATTCGTTATCTTTCATTTTTACTATTTATAAGAATTTGGGCTCCAGGTACATGATGAGATATTACTATAATTAGTAACTCCCCCCAGTAATGGCAAATGGCTATGATAAAAAGGTCTCACTTACCATGAATAAAGCCACAAAGGGAATAGGCCATGAATCTCTTTGCAAATCAGCAATTAGACACTTCACTTTTGTGTAATAAATATTTACTTCTAAAATAATCTAAAAGCTTCTACTCAAGATTAAGTGTTCAAACAAGAATATAAGGCAATTGATAACTTGGAAAAATTACCTAGTAATTATCCATCCAATAAAACCATGATTTTTGTTGTCATAAGGTTTATATCTTCAGCCTTCTCTCAGGCCCTAAAAAAAATGGATTTTGCCCTACTGCAGAACTCTGCTGATCTCCCAAGGTTGACACTCACTGGACAGTAGGAAGGTAGGAAATCAATTTAGCCTTGATGTCCTCTCAGAAAACATTTGAACTGTTGTCTTTTGTAGTAAGCAAACCTAAATCAAGTGCACCTGCATGATTCCAGCAGAGGCAGGATGCCCAGGCAAGAGGAAGCCTTTGCAAAAAGGTCTGTCTCAGGCTATAGAGAAGAGGCAGGGTGATCGTTCATAAATTCGTATTTAAACTGAGACCAACAAGTAGACCGAGAGCTTTGTGCATTTTTCTTCTTTAGTGAGACATTATCTTTACTTGAGAGTCCAACCAGTTTTGGGGTCTAATGTTACACCGAATTCCATCCCTGAAGAAAAGAGGAAAAGATAAAAGGCCTGACTCTGAAAGTCTCTTCATTATAAATAATTTGATGGGGACAACTTATGAAAAATTGCAAGCTGGTCAGAAAAAAATTGTGTAACTGCTTGGACCCAAGGAGTATTCACTGAGGCTAGGCCTGCCATTTTTGCTCCAGCGTGGCCCACTAAATAAGTTAAGCATTCAAAAATGTAGTCTTCTACTTCTTTCTCTCTTAACAAAGACAAAAAAATACAGAAGACTATGTAAGGATGTGCTAAAACACAGTCCAAGCTATACCTCATCTTCAGCCTGGGTTTTCAGACTGTTGTCATCTGTAATGAAAACTAAGCTTTGGGGAATGGAAGTCTTTTCTCTATCCTGCTGTCCCACTGCTGGCAGCAGCCTCACCCTGCTGGTTTCCATCATGCTGACATCTCTGAAAGGTGACAATTCCCTTGGCAGGTCTAAAAAGGTTTTATCTACAAGGAGGAAAAGGTATTCTCAGTTTTGTTTCAACTCCAAATCTTAAGGATGGGAATCAACAACGTGACTTTACAGCAAAAGAGAATACTTAAATAGGCAAGCTGCTTAGCAATTAAAGACAATTCCATAACTTGAGCAATGTAGTTTAAAGGGTGAGTTTAGCAATGCCATGTATTGCCTGCATTATGCTTGGATTCAAGAAGGGTCAGGATACTTTTGTGGAACAAATAAGGGCAAAAGGGGGCATTTTCAACCTTGTTCCTTGGCTTTACATTTGTGATTAAGAACGAATATTGCATTCCTCTTCAGGGACAAAACATTTCATAATATTACAACTGATTCAATATTTGAAAGCGTTTGATGTCTGAAGATATAAAGACATAAAATTTTCAACTGATTATTAAAACATTCAAGAAGAAAAGGTTATTTCATAGCATATCTTTCATAGCAAAATGTTAATAAAACAGTCCAGTGTTGAGTCAAAAGTATTCAGATATTGGTGACTGAAACAGTAATCCTTAAAATAACTAGTACGCATTTCAACAACTAAAATGAAAACATCCCAAAATCTTTTTTGTGGGTAACATTATTGTTACAGTCTATCTTTTATAAATCCCATCTCCTAGGCTGCTAATTAGTGTTTCTTATTTCACAAGGGTTTAAAGCGATTGCTGAACATTGTCTCACATGGCCTTTGCAACTTCTGAGGATGAAACCTTCACAAATTACTGATGATTCAAGTCGTCTTTGTATTTTTTTCGTTCCAAGTCACTGGAATTGGTTGGTTTTGACTCACAGCCCTAGCTTGCAGACTACCTCTTGCTAGAACTCCTGCAGGTATCACTTCCCATACACACAAATGAAAGCTCTGACACTGATCTGGGGAAAACTTTTCAGATCACAGTAGTAAGCAATTTGCCTATAAGCCACAAGTTACTAGACTAGCTATACTGCTGCTACACCAAACTTCTTTTCTCCATCATAAGAACAAACTCCCAGACTCCCTCCAACCGTTCAGTTACAGGGTGGAATAAAAATTTATTTCTCTTAGCATCTCTCTCTGCAAATTTCATTTGATACAAATGGTAAGATATTCACTGTAAAACCTGGTGGCAACTTTATGCTATAAAGTGATATACTTTATTTTTCCTATAGCAACTCACGGAAGTATACAGCAAAGCAGAGAGAATGCTAATTATTTTCAGTAGTATTTCCTTCTTTGTGTGACTTTTAAAAGCTAGTGCCTTGCTAGAACGCAACAGTCTGCACTGCTTTACCTGAGAGAATATAAGCAATCAGCTTGTTCTGACACACTTCCCTTCTACCATAAGATGGCAGACATAGTACATAAACTTCCAATAATATACTAAAAATCACAGTTATTAGGTCAATATGTATATGATCACTTTTGTCCTTACTGGTATGAACCAGAAAGAACTGGTCTCACTGTACCATTATCTCCTATTGCATTCACAGTATGCTACTGGTCCATTGCTGCAGCTCTTTCAAAACAACATGACTTGGCAAGGAAAAAAAAATAATAAAAATTTGATCAGGCATAAAATGACTGTATTTTTGGTTAAAGTGCATAACAATAGCACAATATAGGTATGGTATAGCTTTTGCTTTTATGTAGCTGTTTAGTATTCTGTAGGTATAAATGAGATTTAAACCAAGCATCAAAACTGAACCTTTCAGACGTTAATGTGATGATAGTTGTGTTATTATGAGCTTAATGATATCTAGTGCACACAAGAATACATAGGTGTCATGCTGGGAAACCAATGATCTGGCTCTTATTCTGACTGCAGGCAAAGAATATCTCATCAAAGCTACAAATTTCATGACTCTGTTCCCAAATTTAAAGCCCTTAAGGAAATGGCTTTCATGGTTCAACAGTTTTAAAGAGTTGCTCTTACTTGGCTTTGTAACAAGGAAATTAATAGTTCTTCCAAACAAATCAGAATTATGCCATAGCTCCATGCATTTTCATGCTGTTGCCTTCAGCATTTCACTTCCTCCCCTAGATAACATCGCTACAGAATCCACACTGAATTCACGGTGGGGAAACATTTATTACCTGCTATGATTTCGCTCCACAGCCTAAGATAGGTGATAGAATTCATTTACTCATTGTAAAAATTGTTTTCTTTAGGTCATGTGAAATAGAGTCAGTTTCTAATCAATCTTCACTTTTCAGAGTAAAACCAGAGTAAAATCTATCCAGCCTAATGTCAGGGAGAGTTAGTTTCTGTAGTGTGATGCAGAGCAACCAACCAAGAGGTAGGTGGCTTACGGGACTGCAATAACAGAGAAGCACTGAAGTGAGATACTTCTCTGTCAGTGTGGTTCTCTCCCTTTAAAAATTCCTAGTGTGCAAGTATTGAAGCTCCTGAGAAGTAATAATAGTATTAAATAGTTTTCTTAATTTAAAGGTATACAAATGCTTTCTAATGAGCAGAAAATGATTATTGTGTTAGGATTGGCCATTGCATGTGACACTTAGTGCATAAAGCACACTACATCTAGTGTTGTCCAGGAGAAAAACTATAAATGAGCACCAAATGTCCAGTGTAGCAATACACTTCAATATATCATTAAGAAAAACAAAAATACTGTGGATTCTCATTTAGCCACAAGAAGTTACATACATGCTGAGATTAAAATACCAAGATATATCTGCTTTTCTTCAGAATCCTTCTGACTGCACCACATTTTAGATCCAACAATTTCAATGCCTGTGGAGCTACAAACAGGAAATTATAGCACCCATGTCAAAAGTAGCTTTTCTTTTTTTTAGCTCATGCCAATCATTTAGTCCTATCTTTAATGTAGCACTCAGAACAAGAATCCTTGCATGACAACAACAATTAGGTAATATACTAAGGAAAATCATCTAACAGCAAAGTATTTCCCATAAGTCTACAATAAAACATAATCCACACTCATAAATCAGAAACATTACTCTGTGAGTGATTGACAAGAACTTTCACACCTCAAATTGTTGATCCTCATATGAGGCACTCGAAAGGTCAGACATTATTTTCTAAGAACAAAAATTATAGTAATAGAGAAATTTGCTCTTCTCTGAGGATGAAGTGGTTGTCTGTAATACAAAACAATGCTGGGAGTCCAAAATATTTTCTATAGCCCACTGTACCATGGGAGGGAAAAGAGCAAACAGGGAGAACTGAACAAAAACCAACAGTAATTCACCATTAACTGCAGAAAATCCAAGGAATTGGCTCTAATATGAACAAAATGACAGCTTCTTCTCAAGCACCAAAAACATAATTATCTCCTAAGCCACCCTAAAATAGCTATCACTAGTGCAATCCAGAAAACTGCAATTCCCAACTGGGGAGCGCCACCACTGTCACGCGTGAGAGGGATGCAGTGGGAAGTAGTATTTAGGAATCTAGATTTTCAGATCAGCATGTGACTCATTATTAAATAGCATCATAGAGGGAAAGAGAATCACATAAAAAGGACATTATAACAGACTGCTTGCACACATGTACATAGAAGTGTCCGTGTGTGTTTGCATACAAAGAATTTACTGCTCCATAAAAGTTTCTGTAATCAGCTGAATTAAAGCTGTCTCAGTTTTTGTTCATCCCATCTCTTAAGTCAGCTTTTGGTTTATTCAAATAAGCTTTGAACTTCATTCTGCAGGAGCTGTTTGCAGTACCCAGGCTGGCTTCTATTTGACTGCAGCATGGACACACCTTTAATAAAGTCAAAACATATTCTGCATCAGGTTTTCATGTTAGCTCTGATGAGCATAACACTCAGAAGTATCATGTCATAGTCATGCAAGAGTGTTGCAGCCACCTGCTTTACACAGTGCATTTACAAAAAAAAACCTCTGGACACTGATGGAAAAACATATGATGAAAACATAATTCATACTGGTAGTCTGAAAACTAAAGAATGCACAAGAAATCAACTCAGCTGCAAATTTTAACTTAATTAGAATCGAAATAAAGGAAATAAAGTCACCTATTTTATATAGTCTTTATCTGATCTTTATCAGCTAAACACCCCTCTATTTCATAAAAATGTCTCCAAAGAAGCCATTTAAATAGGTCTCCTACATTTTTCTGGAAGGGATGAAGTTAGGACTGCATTTTGATTCAGTCACATTAGTTTCACTTCATCTCCACCCCAGCTGATTATGATAACAGTAATGTTTATTATTATTTTCCAGTGAAAATGTCTAAATTCTCTTCCTTGAATTTTGAAGTAAATAACCAAGGGACAGGTTAATAGCACTGACTGTAGACTTCTAGTGACATATGTTGGATTTCTGAAAAACAAGTTACCTAAAAGTATGATTTATGTAATTATATTTTTACACTAAATTTTTGAAGAATTTAGGAAAGGTACAGAAATACTTCTTTTAAGATGATCAGCATTATGTGTCAAATTGAAGGTTCTCTACCTTTCAAAGTCTGAACTGTTTTTTCTTACTCAGGTGTTCGAGAGCCAAGTAATATATTCTGATACAAAACCTGAACACTGAACAACCACCCTTCTCTTGCACCTGTACAAGTCCTGGGCTGTCAAAGAGCACAGACTCACAGCAAAAGGACAAACATGCTGCCATGGACTGAAATGAAATAGATTATTTTGCACAAATGAGACCCTGTCTGTTAATTTCAGACAGGATATTTTGCATGACTAAACCCAAACATCAAGTGCATTGGAGATTGGAGCAGGCAGAGACATGGCCATAATGCATCCCAGACAATAAATCTCCTTGCCATTACATTACCTTTGTGTTAGTCCCATGTAAAACTTCATTCTCTCACCTTTTTTATAAGTTACTAGTTCTGTCCTTCAAAATTCAGAAGCCTTTCAGCCTGTTCCAATGGAAACCCTGCCCCTTCTTCAGATGCTGTTGAGAACTAAGCTCTGAGAACTGACTGTGGTTTTCTGGGTTAGTCTGAAAAAAATGAAAAGCATTCCTTTGTTCTCATCTACCCTGTGATCCTTCACATTGCTGCACAGAGAATGGTCCCTAAGGTCCTTCATGGTAAAACTCAGTTTCTGTCTTTCCTAAATATGTCTCTTCCACTGCAGTGAAGAAAAAATCATATTCCCCCTCCTTTCTGACATGGTTACAGTAGCTGATCTGCACCAAACGGACCAATGCTGAATTTATTTTATATGCTAATTTACATGATAGCTGCATTCGTTAAAATGAGATCTAGCGTTATTAAACTCCTGTAGAGTAATTGTGGTTGAAATTTGTCCATGAACTACACACATTTGAACCTCATGAACCAGAAAAGAATTTATAAAAGATATTGTTTAAGCACAGGCATGTTGTTTTTAAAATATCTGAAACTATAATTTACACAGACAGGATAAAATTGAGGATGAATACTATTTGCAATCTAACACTCAATATGCAGAATAACAGTAAAAATATAGAAGAGTGGGAAAAGAGATTAACTTTTTCAATTAAATATAATTAATATCTGCTAGAGCAAGATAAGGACATCCTTCACTCAAGGAACGCCAGTGAGTGTTGTCTTAATCCAAAAACAATCAGTGAGATTTTTTGTGTCTTCACTGCAATCTTTGAAATTATTGGGCTATAAATGTACCTCTGATTTTCTTGTAGTAACCTTCCCATTAACTGACCTGCACAGGCTAAAAAGCAGAGGTAAATTGCAAAACAAAATTAGGACTATAGGAAGAAAAGTTATTTTAGACGTTTATTACTCACTTGAAGATCTAATGACACAGCGAGAAATTATTTAATTTTGGAATGGAAAGATTAGCACAAAGGAATTAGACCTGGGTAAGATGGCCTAATCAAGATGAAAGCTTGATATCCATTAAAAGACAATGATCACATAAAGATGGAAAAGGTTCACACAAAGAAACTTATAATGCAACAAGAAACCAACTAAAAATCCCATGATACAAATGTAAAACTCATTATTTCTGAAAATATACTATACATACAAAAAAAGTCCTTTCTTCTACCTAGTCCTCAGAAACATTTATTTTAATCACTGATCAGAAGAAATTTCAGAACTCATTTAGTAGAACATACTTATCTAACTTTTAAGAATCAAAGCTCTTGCTCAGAAATACCAAAATATGCCTGAGTTATAACTATCCTTTAAGGATAACATTTCTTTGTAGACTAAAATATAAAATTGCCCTGTTTTCTGAGTAAATGCTATTAGTGATGAATAACCCATCAGCTTTCCATAACGTGTTCAAAAAGCTTTCAGAATTTTATTGGTATGGTACTCAGTTCTGATAATTCAGCTTTTAATGCAATCAAAAATATCACCAGGAGCTACTTAATTAATTCCCCAGTGAACCATGAATTTAATTTTCAATGACTTTATTGAGAACTTTTTTTGTCAATTTTACAATGAGAAACTATAATCACTGTTACACAACTTGCAAATATTTCAAACAAGACAGCAATCTCCTATTTTTTTGATTTTTTCTGTTCCAAATTCAGCTCCTGAGATGTATTTTCTGCTTCAGCTTCATTTTCATCTTCCTGTAAAAGAAAATGAAAACATGAACATTAATCAACTTATTGAAGAAGTACACCTTTTCTACTTATGTGCATGTATAGAATTCTTTTGCTGTCTTTTGCCTGACAAACAAGCATAAAAATGAGCAAAAGAAGTCATTTATTCAAGTGATTGATTTTGCTGAAGAGTTAAAATAAAAATTATAAGGAGTTTAAACAAGTCTAATCACCTACATTTACAGAATGAGTAAATATTTTACTGACCAATTTACTAGATGGTTACATAAAGAAATTACTAAACCACACACAGATGAAAAGGTTTTCAAATGTCTGCAGCAGACAGTATTACACACCTTTCCTTTGTTCTTGACCAGAGGTTTCCACTAAATTACTTTTGAATGCAAGAACTTTCATCATTGTACTAAAAATTACTTCTGAAAAGCATCTGCCATTGAAAAATGTTTCATTTTTTTGAGACCAGATACGTTTACTTCACCATTTGATAAAAGACAATAAATTTAACTTCAGAGACACTTTATGTGCTGCAACATCGTATTTTTGTCCCATCTAGCATATTTTCTTGACAGGTCTGCCAATTTTCCAATTACTTGTACCACCATATGTTATCTGAAGATCAGTCAGGTCTAAAATAGGAAACATGAGCATGTCAGGCAGCAGCAGGCTTACAATATTCTACAGCTTCAGCTCCAAGAGTAGGGCTCATAATTCACTACAGGTTCCTTTGGATCTCACTGAAAAAATGAAGTGACATCATAATGCCTGTTTCCATAGGAATGGATACTATTTTGTGTCCAGTACAAAATCATGACCTCCAACGTATAAATTATGGAAGACTGAGAAAACTGTTTTATAAGGCAACTTGCAACCTATTGCATCATGAAGAGTCCTTATCACAATTTCAAAGTATGTCCAGTTTTCCTGCCTGCATTTTAATTCAATTTACAGAGAATCTTCCATGTTCCAATGACACAAACAAGAAATGAACTGACATTTGCAAATGAAGAAGCATCCTGGCTGCCGTAACACCACTCATCACAAGTCAACAGCTGAGAGAAAGGAAACACCAGGGACATTAGGTGGGGCCCAGGAACCCAGGGTGTAGTATCCTGATTTAAAACACCATCTTCATTCTTGTAGGAAAATAACTTTATCTTTTTGCATCCTAGTCCTTTAAAAAGCATTAAAGCATGCTTTGTAGGAATGACTATAATAAAGTTTTAGAGGCAGAAAACATATTGGAAGATCACATGGGTAGCACTATAATAAAATTTTAGAAGTAGAAGACATATAGGAAGATCACATAGGCAGCACAAAATAGAAGAGCAATGGAAAATCTCATTTAAAAAAAAGTGGTCTTGTAATATGTTACACAGAACTGAAATAAAATGGAAAAGCTCGTTGTTCTATTAAAGAAGCAGACACTCTAAGCCATTCTGCCTCTAAATCCTCCCCCTTCTGGGGACAGGCTAGGCAGTGAGAAATATTTACGTGACTGACCACTAAAGTCTAAAAGCATTTTGTCTTATCTTTCTGGACTGTCATCTCTTTAATTACCTCTAAAACATCTAGTGAGCCCTGGGGCTCTTCTGGTTTAGGTGAGAAACAAGTCTGTGCATGTGTGTGAAACCAAACACCACTGATTCATTGAAATTAGAAGTGTAGAATATATTCAAGAGAGTGTAATGTATAGTATACATACAGAAGTCAAACTTCAAAAAGAAAACACAGGCAGGGCAGAATGGGAAACTACAAAGGAGTGAGGTGTAACTAAGCTTACCGTACTGCTTACAGGTGACAAAAGAATAAATGGAATAAAAAACCACCCACAGAAACTTTTGGCTGCTATAGAAAATCAGCAGGTTATTTAACAAAGAACTTCTTAATAAAAGAACAGCAAATCTGCATGTTTCTGAAGGTCCCTACCTACAGAAGTTGTATCCCAACTGACCTCAGTGTCAACTAACTCACATGCCTAGAACACAACCTGATATTATTCCAATGTCCTGACTTGTGCTCCCTCACACAGGGAATATAAGCTCTATATACTATCATTTTTTTCCCAGAACATTTGACATAATGCTTAGGGCTTCCTCTCCTAACACACAGAGCATGCAGAAATTTCAAAGACAACAGAGCCCTACCTCCACTGAGGACCACAAGAGGGTGAAGGCACATTAGGTTCAATACTGAACATCAGCTTCCTGAGCCTATTTTTTGAAGACAAAAAAGGTTTCATCCAGAGAAAGAGGTTTTTTTTTTAACAGAATCTTCTGTCTTTGTGTAGACTTGAAATGTTTTAATTCTGTGCTCAGAAGGTCATGCTTGTGCTCTGGCAGATTTCCTAGGTTACAGCAGCAGCTGCAGTCATCAGTGTATCTGAGATGCAGAAATGATGGCTGAGTGGTGATGGCAACTCCAGGAGTTGCTCAGTGTGAATGCTCAAAATGGAAGCATCTGCTTTGGTATATTTTGCAGAACTAGTCCCCTATCCCTTTTTGGTCTCCTGTTGCTTAAACCACGTAAAACATATTCAAACAGGTAAAATCTGCCGGCAGGGCATAAATTTGATTTATGTGGGCAGATTTCCACATACAAGTCATCCAGATGCTTGACTTATACTATGTCATTTTTGTATTTTTATGCACAAAAACTTTCTGACTAGCATTGTACTAAACCATGCTCCACTTAGGACATCCTAATTTTTAACAGGTGCTTTTACTTCATCTCTGTTTTCCAAGAACAGAAACTCACGTCTCATTTTGAAACAGCAATCGAAGTGCGGTATCTCTGAGCAGAAGTGACTGCTGTGCAAAGTGCAGAGTAATGGTGTTTGATCTTCTCACAGTATGAATTATCTATCATGGGGAGAAAACTTTGTCAGATACACCTTAAGCCAGATCAGTTCCCAGGCCTGTTCACAGCCACATGAACAACAGTCAAGATGGCAGAAAGGATTTTCAGGGGACACTGGAAAGTATGAACCTCCAGTTTTGGCACTCATGCAGCTTTTTGCCAGAAAATAAGCGACAGCAGGAGGCCTTAGAATAGCAAACTTACTAATGATGCAAAATTGTCACAAAAATTTGGGACATGAACTTCTATACATTATAAGAAGTAAAATACCACTTCCAGTGTGCTTAGGAAAGGTCTGAACTGGTAATTTAGAGCACATATTAACCATATCACAAGATGTAAAGACTCACTATTCTTTCAGTTTGATGACAATGCCAAATTTCTATGAAATGCTTTATCTTTTTTTTTTTTTTTTAGTAGTCCAAGAGGCAGCCCAATGATTGCACATAGATTACTGAAATGGTTGGAGTTTCCAATGTCATTAATAATGTTTGAATTTTCAGCTATATAGCTTACATAGCCTAATTATACAGAAATTATGCCAAACAGACTGCAGATTAAATATATTTAATATATTTGGTTTAGTAATTACCACCTATCATTAGAATTATAATGCTTTTAATTCTGATGGATAGCAAAGGAAAACCTTTTTATTTTCATGTTATCTGTAAAAAACCGTCCATGATGGCAGTGTGCAAAGTTTATATTACCACTGGCTGCACAGCAGATGAAATACTGAATTCTGGTTTCTGTTGACAGAAATTCAGTTCACATTATTCCTATTAATACCTCACATCTCTGTTTTATATTGTCATTTATTTTGCTTCCAGATGCCTATGACTCTAACGTCTAATGCTTCCGTTCTAAAAATCCTAAAATTAAAGTAGTTTTTGCTAGCAGATGTCACAAATCAAACTTTCAAAGTAGTTCTTGCCACCAGATGACAAAAATCAAACTTGTCTTGGTATCTTTTCTGACTACAGGCAACCATAGACTCAAATATTATACAGTGAATACACTCACCTAAAAGATGCCTCAGCACAGAACTGGTGACTTGTAAGAGCAGCCAAGGGAAGTGCATCCCTCAGGACTGTACCATTCCTCTTACTGAAAAAGCGTGCTTAACAGCCTGAAGATTATTTTTATATTGAAATTAATAAAGTTTACTAGCCTGGAATTGACATTACTCCAGATTCACAAAACCAATAGTGATAAGGAAAAGTACAAAGGACATTACAAAAGGCTGTTAAACCCAACACTGAACTGAAATGTCAGCTCAGGAGCTCCTTAAGTGCTGAAGACTGGACACATCATCTGCATCCTCATCTGATGCTGATGGAGTGATGGACCTTCCACATCAGTTTTCCTACATCCTTTGCCCTGGCATTCCTTCTTTTGGAAAGGTACTGCATTCTTTCAGTGTTCTATGGATGCCTCCAAATGCCCTGTGGACATCTCTTCCTTCAAACTGCTTAGTCTGTACTTGGGAGTTGCGCATTTATGGGTCACAGCAACAGAATGGGGCCAAGAATTTAGAACCAAGACCCTAAAATCTGCTACCTACATAAACGTTGTGAACCATTAAGTATTGAACATCCAATAGCTTTGTTGAGTTAATGAGAATACTTCAATATTTAGATATCTTTAGCTGCAAAAACCAAAGGTAAGATCCTATTTCTGAAAATTTTTAGCTTACAGTTAAGAGAGACTGTCACATAAGTTCATCCCCTCTGAAAGCATGTTTAAAGTCAACTACAAATATTGCTCTGACCAGAAAATAATGCGTCTGACATGTAAAGATAATTTTGAGTAATTATTCCAGAATATTCGCCTATAGACAAATTCTGGAATGAAAAATGAAAAAAAAGCACCAAGAAACAGGTGTTTGAATGTTCCTTTCTCTTTTTGTCCCTCTAACCAATTTCATTCAGAATGTCTGAGAACTGCTTTTTACTCCATTACTTAATCACATGAAATCTAGAAGATGACAGTGAATTAGACAATTCTTGGACAATTCTTAGTTCTACAGGAAATCTGACACTATTTTGCATGTAGAACAGATCGCATCTCAATTAACTGTGCACCACTTCATAGATTTGTCCATTACACCATACCTGCAATTTCTAGAGCTGCATTATAAATGTATACTTAATAAACAAATGTAAACTTAATAAACAGCTATATATTACAAGATGATGTCAAGGATCATCTGAACAATAAGAAAATACGCAAAACACAAAAATGTCCTGCTATAATGAGGAATAGCTAATGGGTTCTCTATGCTATCATATAATTTAGAATCTCAAAAGCACTCAAGACTAATTCTGATACTATTATTTTCTATAGTATCTTAACCCAAAAGAGCTGTAATATGACTAACATACTAAGCTCCAGTGAGGGTGTCCATCCAAGGTATTTCATCTCCTGCCTCACAGAATCTAGCTAGGAAAACCCCAGTTGGAAGTAGGTAATAATACTTTCAATACTCTTAAAAAACTGATCAGGAAAAAAGAAATTTATTAACTAGGAGAGCTTTTGTTTGTGAATATATAGGTTAGATTTCCAAAGTCATAGGACAAATTTGGAGGAAAATTAGTGTCAGGCAAAAATTGGGGGTTAAAGCAGTCTCTCTATTAAATGGGCAAAAGGTAAGCATCCAGCAGCAATATTCAAAAGTTATTTTTCTTCTGAAGTCCATGCTATTGTTTTCAAATGCCTTACTGACAAGCCTTATAATGAAGAGTGGTGCAAGAATACAGAGTACAAATGGAACAGTTCTTTACCAATTGATATTAGAAGCAAATATAAATTTGTTGTGATAGATGACAGTTTTCTGCCAGTGCAGCTCTGCAGCGATAAGGCAGATGCTTGTTTCCTAGGAAAAGGAGACCCTTGCTACATGGATCATTTTCATAGTGACAGCCTTGTCGCTATGTTTGACATTTGTTTCATGAAGTATTCTGAAGCAGCCATCAAGAAAACGCCCCCTCTGGGACCACTGGCAAGCTGACAGTTGTACCTTTTAATGCGCATCTCCAGTAATTCTTACTGTCAAAGCTCACCAAAGTCCTACAACGAGATCTCTGCTGATCTGTTCCATTAAATACTGTAGGCTATGAAGGGACTAACCATTACAATGTAAGCAAAGCCAACATCAATTAACTGGAAGCAGCTCTCCACCCCACTCTGTCCAGTGAAAAGAGCAACGTTTGACTGTTTCCTTTCCCAAGCAGTACACGGCACAGTGCTCTAGGTGGCAATGCAAGACCAGGAGAACTACTTTTACTCTAAAGCTCCTCTTAAAGAAGCTACAAGCAGCTGCATGTTTATCACAAACTCTTTCCTTTAACTTCCACTGATACAAGAACTTGAAAGTCTTTTTGAAATGTTTGTCAGTGTATTTTCTATTTCCTCGTTGCTAATTCTGATTATACAGATAAATGTACCATTGCAAGAGCCCTTAGAGTCAAATTTCATTTAATGCTTAGTACAGAAGTGGAATTTCATGCCAGATTCCAAATCTTCCATCTGTTCCTCTCCTTTTTAGGAGGCAACCATTCCACTGAGTGGCCCTTTTGGCTGACTGCCACTACAGTTGTGATCCTCTTCAGGGCAGGTGGTGCTTGAAACCCAACCATTGTTTTACAAGTTCAGCTGGTTCTCCTTGAAGAAAGTAGAGGAAAATGTTTCCTCTTTAACAATTTGAGTCTTTGAAGGTTCACGCTTATGAACATTACACTGCACCTGTAAATGCTTGGATATGACAAACTTGAAACATCAACTAAATAAAAGATGAAAAGAAACTGTAACATGACTGTCCTCTGCCCATACAGGACAGGCCTCCTTAATTTCCACTCTGGTCTCAGAGTGCACACTTGCACCAGTTTTCAACCTTTTATTCAAGTCTGACACGGTCCTGATTAAGACCCTATTTAAGCCAAATTTGTCCCTCAATTATAACAATTACATCTGTGCATATATAAACACATATATGGAAACCCCAATAGCATTTTCTACTTATGTGGCAATATACTAATTATTTTTATAAATTGTGAATTTAAAACAGAAAGTTCCACTTTATTCATAATACTAATACAGAATAATATTCTATGGCCTCGAAATGCATATTCTAATCAAGACGATTTTAATTATTTATGGTTATACTCCAGCCGTATTTACACTATACATTTACTAAACTATAAGAAGCAAAACTTATTCATGTTTGTATTCTTTATAGTAAGAAATAAAATGGCTTCTTCTTACAATAATTACCTGAGACCAAAAGGTGCTCAGCCCAACAATAAGGATTAATAGCTCTATTTCTAAGTACTATTTAATAAAAAGAAAAAAAACCAAAACAACAAGTAAAAGTTTATTTTTTAAGTGTTCAATTGTTAGGCTATACATGTATCTTGGTAGCTACTAAATGACAGGTGAAGATTTTTTTCATGCTTTAACTGTTTTCACAAATAAGTTTGGCTATAGAAAGCCTTTCATCAAGAGGTCTGAACATTCTTCACTTTCAAAATTATTAATAACATTAAATAGAAAAGTAGGAAAAACTGAGTTAGAGAAAAATTCTTCTGAAGCTGTTATCGAGACACACTGCCCAAAGTTGAAGGCAGATGAAAGACATCACTGTAAACATCACTGAAAGACATATTTTTAATGGGAAAAGATAGTACTATCATATGAAAGGAATAAATTTATCTCAATAACAGAGAAAATCTAGAGCCTAATGAACATGTTTTAGGAAAAATGAGTGCATTGCATGCTTCTGACCAAAATTAATTAGAGTTTTAATGTTTTACATTTCCACCATAATTCTTTAAATGGTGCATTTATTTCATAGTAATAAACACTCGGTTCATTAAGTAAACTTCAAAATCTGTGTTACTCGCTACATTTAACAACCTTTGGCCCTCTTCTTGATTCAGGTTTCCAAAGCATTGAATAAGCAATTGAGGAACACAGTTAAATTTCATGACTCTGCATATTTAGGATTCTTATTTCATCTAAGACAAAGGGCAATTAATCTACCATTCTATACTGAATTTCAACTTTAGTGAGCCATGATAGATACTGGAATGAACTTACAGGAGATGCTTAATTAAATTACTGTAAAAAGCATAACCAAAGCTCTTTCTTTCCTTATGACAAAAGAAAATGCTCATTTAATTGGAAAAAGTCTACTGCAGTATTTTAAATTTATTAACTTGGGAATTCATGAAAATATTGCTGTAATGTGACAGGTAAGAATTGAGAAAGTTTTTTCTTCTTATTTCACCCGAACATTTTACCTGAGCACAGCCGTGAAATTCTGTTCAGGCTCAAGGCACAAAAGACAGATCTTTCGGCAGAGTTAATACAATGACATAGGAGTCTAACAAGCAAAGGCCTTTAGTTAGTCACCTATTTTCCAAAATGTGATATAAGGAAGTGGTGTAAAAAAAAGACTTTAAATTTGTTGTAATACTGAATTCCTATCTTTAGTCGCAATCCATGAAGTTGCCAACAAAACAGACAGAAATGAACAAAGCTGTAGAAGTAGATGGAGGATAGACTGTGAGAGCAAATAGAATCTGTGCTACTGTTGAAGCAATCAGCGATTGAAAAGACTTCTGCTTTTTAAAAAAAGCCAAAACACACAATTCCTTTCAGTAGGTCCCCCAAAACACATACAGGGTTATTTAAACTCAGAATCCAACAACTATAACTAGGCAAAGTTCAAAAACTATTAAAAAAAAAGAGCATTTTAGGCCAGGATCAGATCCACAGTTTCACACTAGCAGGCCAAGTACAATCTCTCATTGAAAACTTACACCTTCCCTACCGTTATAATTCATTTACTCTGAATTAATACATCTACACAGAAGCTAAAACCATCCTTTTCCAAGCTGTATAAACACACTTTTAATTTGATGATACAGAATCACATAATGATTCATAGAAAGATTCCCTTCATCTATTTGCCTATGGACCTGAAATCTAACAAGATAAGAACTCTTAGACGTTGGATGTTGGCCTTAGACGTTGGACTTCATTTGGTTTGATGGCAAAGGAGGGCTTGTAGATTTGTTTTTATGTTTTTTATTTTATTAAAAAAAATGTATTTGTTTTTATATTTTCATTTGTTGTGGGTTTGCGAGGGTTCCCCCTCCCTGAGGGACCGTAAGTGGTTTGTCCAGGTGAATTTCTGGGATAAAACCAATCAGAAGTTTTGGTAACGCCTTTTGCCAATTACATCTTTAAGAAAACAGAAAAGAAGGGTTTCTTGCACAGAAGAAATTGAGGAGCCATGTAGGGAGGACGCATCAAGGCCCCCAAGGGGGGCCAGGCCTCCCTCCTACCCCGGGCCTTGGTGGCGGGCAGAAGCACCACTGAAACCCCCCGACTAAGACACGTAACGGAGTGAAGAAAAAAAAAAAACTTAAAGGACTTGGACGAGGCTTCTGCAAAAGACAAACTGCAGCCAGAGAGATAGCGGAGCCTTCAAGGTCAGACCTGGTAGCAGCAGCAACAAGCGGAGAGAGAAAACCCGAAGAGGAGGGAACGGCTCCTTCTCCCTCTCCATCTCTCTCCCTTCAGCAGGGAAAAAAGACTGAAATTTACATCCTGCCACTTGTGGAAGATTGTTGGGGAGCGGAGACAACTACTACATTCTCAACTCCATCTGCAGCATAAGGAACTCATGTCGGAGCAGAGAAAGGATGTAACTCTGTGGAAGTTT
>JAWWES010000081.1:26384785-26450561 GCA_035583135.1 Lophotriccus pileatus | reverse complement strand
TTCTCTCAACTTAGAGTAATTTAGAGCAATTTGGTTGGGGGGTGTGGTAAAAAATTGTCACCTAGACAAACCCACGAAATCATTGCTGTATTTGGAGGTAGCTCTTACTTTTCTGACCCTGTAATGATGCCTGAACAGTCCTGTTCCATACAATAAATCAAATCAGCTGCCTTTGAAGCACCAAGGGTGTTATCAGTTGGTAATAAATGCATACTTAAGAATCAAAATTGTAAAATTTAATATAGCAAGGTTTTAATAGTTTCAAGATAATCAGCTTCTAAATTATTTTTTTTTTAAAGTATTAGGTTTTACAATAGGTTGAGTTCTCTTCAAACTCCACTCATCTTTGCATTTCCAAATGAGAATCTAAAGCTAAATGTTATTTAATTCAGTGGGTATACTGAGGAATGTTTGGGTAATTTGTCATGATAGCAATGTTGTTTCTCTGTAATTTTTTGAAGTCAGAATCTGATGAAACTCTTTCAGCTGGAAAAAATGTGATGCGCAACCACTTCATGTTCCAAATATCATCAAAAGGAACTTTCAAAAAAACCTGCCCTGTAAAAGCAACATCTGCTTTCGAACATACTCTGATATCCTTCCAAAACTTGGTATCTAAAAATATTGATATACTTTGAAAAAAACCCCAAACAAACAAACAAAAAATTAGTGGAAAATATTAGTTGCCTTTCAGAAACTTAGAATCAAATTAACTGACAGACCTCATCTCACTGCTAGTAGTCACCAGTAACAGGACTCCTTACAGGTTCACTGTGCATTTCTTTGTGATAAATTTAGAAGTTACTGTTTCTCTATACCACATCAAAGTCATCTTTTGGTTTGTCAACGGCTTGCTTCTCATCTCTGCCCACCCTCTAACAGATCACACATAACTTTGTTAGGAGAGTGGGAGAAAAAAATACTTTGATGTGATTCAATTACTGAAAAGCTATATTTTAGAAGATTTCCAAAGCTAGGGAAATTCGGCTATAACTAATCAGTGTTTTGCACATTTATGCTAGAAGAGCTCATTACAGAGCTCAGGTTATAAATTGTTGTTTATGTACTTTTCCCTTAAGACACTGAAGTAACTTAATATCATTCACTGAAACTCCTTTTGAAGCTCACTAACTCCATCCCTCAGACGACTACTCACTCAGAAGGCTTTTTGTCTCCCATTACATTGTATCACAGTGCTACCTCAACATAATATTCTTTACAACCATTAAGGGCCACAACTTGCAAACATGTATACATGCATCATTACATTCGACTCATCTGATTACTGAACTGAACAGTACCATTTACTGGGGCTATGTATAAAATATACTGTAGAACAAGGCTTCTCTTGAATGGAATTCTGAATTTAAACAGCCCCTCGATCAAGCAGGGCATTTAAATTATGGGTATTTAAGAGGAAGCTGAGGCTATTTTCAGAGGGCTATCTTTTCCTGAAATCCTAGTGCTGCCACTCAACTACCTCTAGAAAAAGTGTAAGAGCAGCTTATGCAGGGTCAGCTACGGCCCCACAGAGATGTTTGGTAGCTGCTGCTCTCTGCTCTTGCACAACAGCTATTCTTGTAACTATCAGTGTTACCTAAAAATATCATAGTAAAGCTTACATATTCATTCATTTTACTTAGTTGCAATCTATTTGCCTGTTTTTTATTCAGTGGGCTTTCTCTTTCTGCATATACAGGAGTTCCAGAAACTGGAATGTCACGATTCTAAAAAGTAACTGCCAGTAACTATCTCATTATTTTCTGTTTACTGATGATTTAAGATAAGCTTAGCACATATCTCCCTTACTCACAAAATCAAACCAAACACACAGTATATATAAAAAAAGGTTATATAGGAAAAACAGGCTTATGTTCTCCTATGGCAAATATTACTTAGTATTTGAGACAATTAATTCGCTGCTTCCTCTCATCTGGATGTACCTTAGACAACCAACACATCAAGAACCATAGAAGCCTATAGCACATCCCTTTAAATCAGAATTTAAATATGGAAATAAAAAATGTAACTTTACTACTTCTTCTGCCAAAGTAATTTTTAAATATGCTTATTAACTATATGCAAGACTGTGAAGACAATACAGTAAATGATGTCTATTTTGGCAGACAACAAATCAACGATCTTACTCTTCCTATGTTAATTGATGTTTCTCTTTGTCTGTCACTACTCTCCTTAATGTCAGTGACACTTATTGGCATTAAGCATTTTTACTTGAATTGGGCTGAAGTATTTTCCATTCTTTTAAAAGACGGCCTTCTCTCATTATTTACCCTTTTAATCTCTGTTCCTTCTCTTGTGGGTAACTTAAACCCAATGAATTGTGTTTTACTAAAGCTGGTATACTGATTGTTTGCAATAGGTGTTTTCCATGAACTGAGTTTTTATGCTGGGTGTTTTAGTAAAATGCTTTTCTTGGTTGTATTTTACTCCCATAAAACCTTTTGCCAAAATATCTTATTTTTCTCATTAAATTAAAATAATTTGTCTTAGAGAAGAGTGTGTGACTCTTTCTCTGGATGCAAATTAGAGGTTATAATAAACCAAAAGGCTTTTTAAAAGTCTCAAATAAAATGTAACCACTCTTCGGCAGCTTATGGCTTAAAATTTGGAGTATAACACCCTGTCAGTTGAAAATTCCCCCAAAATGATGCCTTTTGAGACTTAGATATAAAAAGGTCTCTAAGTCCTTCCAAAATTTTGCTGTCAAATTGATAAATGGTAATACATAGATATAATATTTATCTGTAATGTTAATGAATAATCCAAATCTGGCTGGTTCATATCATACCACATGCTGTATAAGCACATCTGGAGAGTTTGATCATGCAGAGTTTAAAATCAAATATGAAAGAAGGCCAAGAAGTAAAATATAATAAAAACTAAGTGAGTTGGGATAACTGGCACACATCTCAATCACATTTTTGTGCCAATTATGGCTAATAAACGAAGAAATATTAAAAAGTGATTATCATAAAAATGTATATAAAACTATTTCATAGTTTCAATAGAAATAGGTTTTATTTCTTTATAAAACAAATATACTGACTGTACAGGACAGACACTAAAAATGAGACAGTTAATGAAGATATTTTATCATAACAGTACTGGGCCTTGAGTCAGTCTGTAGACGTGCCCTTCTGCAGGGGAAACTGAATTGAGGTCAAGGGAATGTAGAAAAAGCTGAGTAAACCTCTGGATGTCAAAAAAAAATCAGGAAAATGTCACTGGAGCAGAGGAAGAAATGGAGAGTGGTACTTAGTGGGTTTTCTAATCTAAAGGAGGTTCACTAACAGAAACCAGCATAAAGCTAATGCATGTGATGCTAGTAAAGCAAGGTCTGAGAATCTGTTGAGGAAATTTCCCAGCTAAAATCTCTGACATTTGTGCCCCTACTATAATACTTATTCAGTCTGGAGGATGTGGAAATTGAACTGACTGCTATGTTAAAGAACTTATCTGTAAAATGTGACTAATAATACTTTCAATGTCAGGATGGAGCTCTATGCATAAAACGATTTATATAAGTGCTAAATGCTGTCATTGTTATTACATTCAGAAAGTACAGAAGACTTTAAAAGAATTAACTTTTCTAGCCAAGAACATCACCCATTCTTTCTGAAACCATCAAAGAAAACATTAAATGAGTGTAGTTATCGTAAGAAATTGTCTGGTTTTAAGTTCTGATGCTTATTTTTTGTCTCTAGGAAAAGTAAACAATCATTGATAGGAGGAATTTTATGTTACACGATATTGCATGATATGCAGAAAGTTATAAAGCACACAAAAACCAGTTTTACTTCATATAAACTTGCTTTTTGTCAGGAAATTATTGAATTGGAAAGATGCTTTGAGAGCAATTGGAAAGCAATGCATTAAATAAGTGTCTGGTTTGGAATGACGAAAAGAGAATGCAGTATGTTTTCAAAATATAATGTAGTAAGGAAGTAAGTATCAAGTCAGTGCTAGTATATCAGCCAGTGGGATCAAAAGAAATTGATGTGTCTATTCCTCTTTTTCAGAAGGAGAAGCATCTGCTATCCAAGGAAGACCAAACCCTAACAGATACTAGTCCATATTCTCTCTATGAAAGCTGCAGTGGCCAGCTGGAGTTAGACTAGTTTTTTTCTACATGAATGTACCTTCATTTTTAGACTGTCTTGCATGGTGATTGTTAAGACTGTGGTCAAGAATTGACAATATCTTTGAATGCAGAAACTCTCAGATATTTATTTTCTGATTTTCAACTTTTAAGAAGTATCATTTATGCCCTCTCTAGTGCTTACAATTTAAACTTTACTGTTTACTCAATGGACAGTGGAGGTTTCACACACAATATTCCCTACATCCAAGAACAGTAATTATTCAGTTGTCCTAGCAACATGACATCTTCAGACGTTGCGAGAATCGTCTCTACATATAACCAATTTTGAGAAAAATATAAGGCAGAATTTTCTTTCATATATTTAAAACTTTAATTTCAGGAGGATAGCTATTAGTATTGCCCAACATGTTAAAATACTTTCTCTGAACAGAGCTGTCACTAATACAGTATTTAAATTTACAAAGTGATTTCTACATGAATGGGATTGTTCCAGGCCCAAACCAACATTTTTAATACCATAAACAAACAAGAGATGAATGCACAAAATGAACTGTTTAACAGGGGTTTATGTACCCCCTGTGCATTGTATTTGGAAATGAAGTCCTTAAACTCAGAGGCAGAGGGATTCTCTGTGGATTAGAAGAGAGACACGCAGTCCTTTCAGCAGCATCCTTTTATACAAAATTTGGCACTAACACACTGTTTGCTTCAGCAAATGACTTCACGCTTTGTCCTTTTAATCCAATTTCCACCTTAATGTAGACTGAAGTGTTGTGAAAATACTGAAAGAGGATGCCTGGAAAAGTATTGCATTAGAAATCTAATCCAGGTGGTAATCCAATCCCACACAGTCAGCTTCTCATTAACTGAGACATTTAACCCACAGATGGCTCCATACAAACCAGCATGAAGCAAAAGCTAGGGCTGGATATAGTTCTCATATATAAAGATGTGACTCAAGTCTGACAAGAACAAGAGGAATAAGCACTATACTGAAAGCCACAATAATTGATTGCACTCGAACAGCTCAGATTTGTAGGTTATTACAGCACTAGGTATTAATGGTGCAGCCCATAAGTGTATAAGCCACCCTATTCAGCAAGGGCTTCCTTTTGTAAGCAGGTATTATCCCCTCTTAGGTGAAAGCATCCATGTGTACCTTAAACAACCATTCCACAGCAGACAGGACCCCATTTAGAAAAACCTTATTCATATTTTACTGCCAGAGAAAACAGCAATCTCCTAGTCAATGCACATTGCTACTTCGTTTTTTTCTTTCTTGAACTGATTAACCCAGGAAGTACTTGGACAACATCGTAATGACAGACACTGGTGGATGTGAGCAGCTTGCTGTCTACATGTCCTGGCAAGAAAGGGCCAGAAAACCAGCATCCTCATGTCCTCCTTGTAGAAGCTACAGGTCCATTGATGTGATATTCACCAGGGATTTAAATAAAAAATACAAATCCAACAATCTTTAGGCAACTTAAACATGATGAAAGTATACCACAAAGATATTCCCAACACAATATGCAGTGTCACAAGGCTTTTTATTCTAGTCAAACTAGTATCTATTCATAGAGGTGTTCGGCTTTAACATGTCTTGAGCAAATTAAAAATTTAAAAAGTAAAAAATAAATTTTTACCCAAATTAAAAATTTCTACCATTTGTGAAGCAAACATGTTCTTAACATAGTTTCTTTCAAACTCAGTTTTACACACTTCTCCACAGAAAGGTAAATTTGTTTCTTAATAATTTCTACATTTTTTCACAAAGTATAAGGATACTGTTTATATGTGATATTATAAAGTTAGGGCAGTAGAGGTGAAAAAATGTGCAGAAAGGAGGAAGACTACCTAAGAAAACAGAAAATACATTTCCTGGCAATATTTTTTCCAAGGTGATTTGAATTGCAGCTTTCTTGGCCTAGATCTCAGAAATAAGCTAATATTCTTGCCTAATGAAAAGCATTTGCATTCCTGGACTATGTAAAAACACTGGCTGTATCTGTGATCCTCTTTTTCCTGTTGTTTCTCTGAATGATTGAAGTGACAGCTAAGGTTTTTATTTAGCCTGAATAGTTTCATTAAATGCAACACAATCCTCTCCTACTCCTTGGGTAAAGTCCCAAACATATTTTTTCATTTTCAAGGTCTTATCCATTGATAGAGAGAATAAAAGGGAATTTTCTCCATGCCCATTTGGTTGTTTTATTTTTAGCAGATAATTTTAGACAAAAGCTGATGAAAACAAAATGTCTCAAGGCCACTCCACTTTCCTCCCACAAATTGCCTTCTCAACATGTGTAGAACTTCACTCTTAAGTGTTTCACCACCTTCAGACTTGTTCTCTTCTAGCTTTCACAGCCTACTTCACAAAATTCTCATCTTTCTAATCAGAAAAGTTCCTGAAGATTCTTGGAATAACTCTTAAAATCTTCTTGGTATCCTTTTGTTTAGATACAAGCTCTTTGTTGCTGTTCTTCATCTACTTCCTTAAAAGAACATCTTCTCTTGATACAAGGACAGGGTTACTTATAAGCTTACACACTACAGATCTATTCAAGGTGAGGAACTGAGTAGGTGTCTCTAGGAAGGAAAGACCTGACTTTTTTAAAATTCTCAACATAATTTTTCCTCTAATTTGATATTTGAAGTGGAAAAAATGAAACAGGCATAGTCTTTCTCCCTGAAGAATTACAAACATGTTTTGGGACTATGATCCAACCGGACAACCACCATCTATTTGGAAACAGTGACATATTTTTGTCATTACTTTCATAAGCCAAACTTTAAAATACATTAGAACCCCCATCACATTAATGTTTCCTCACTCTGAAAAAGATTTAGGTTCCACAGGAATGAGGCCTATAGCCATGAGATATGTCACGAGATATGTGGTGAAAGGATTTCCAGGCCATATGCCATGAGATGTGCCACATCCAGCCCCTCTGATCTCTGAGGACTAGCTGGAAAGCAAGGGTGTTTATTTTCTGCCAAATTTCTACACTCTTATTGCAACAGATTCTAACACTGATAATAGCAGCTTTTTTCTCAAATGTTGTAGATTTTCTAAGAAATGCAGCAGGTTGTGATCATATTTATATCAACTGAGATAAATTTTCTAACTAACTTTTACATATATAAAATCATCTTGCTTTCACCATGCCAGATGCATGTGCCCCACTAATCCAAAAATATTAAATGCATAATTGAATTTCATTTCCTCAGGGCATATGATTTCATAACCCATGGCAGGAAAGGATGAGAAGAGTCAATTAACAACAAAATGTCATGCCTGTCCAAATAAATGAAAGGACAGATCTCTTCAATAGCTTGGCTTGTGCATCAGTCTCCTCTTTTCTACATTAACGTTTATGAACCAGTGATCTATCAAGCCCTTCAAAATCAAGCAGTAGATACTCTGCAGTTAACAATTTTTCTCACACTCTCTGAGATGCACAGTCAAGGATATGCAGTATAAGAAACCTGCACTTCAGAAAACCCAGGTATATCCCTCCTGACTGCTTCCACTGTAATACCATTTTCAAATGCAAGATTGGCTGACTTGCTGAAATTTCTAAGCTGTGCACTTACAGCTAACTGGAATGCTATTATGAAAAGAGCAATATGACTTTACTTCTGACAAGTGGTTCACTTCCTTGATGAAGCTTTTCAGTGCTGGAAGATGTGAAGCAAGCTCCTCAGAAAACATTCTGAAGTTGTGAATTCTCCTGCTGGAATTCAGAAGTCACCAGATTATATGATCCTGGAGTTTGCTTGGTTCAGAAGTATTGATGTATGTTTGAAAAGCATCAGGGACTAGCAGTCAGTGTGCCTGTTCCATCTGCCATGAAGATATCATACTTGATACTTTAGGCAGGCTCTTGTGGTTTAGGAAGGAATGAAGACAACCAAATACTTCTCAGTACTTCAGTTTCAAAGCACAAAAAGCTGACTTGCAATGAAATCAATTCATCTAATGTCCCTACTTTCTTGCAGCAGAAGATACTGAAAATTTACCAAAGTGAGAAAAGCCTCTTCTACATGCAACTATACATATTGGTAGCTTAGTGCAGTTTTTGTCTGACAAACTTGTTCCACACTATACTAGAAGCCAATTCTTGGAAAGCTACGCTGCAAATGCAAAGTCGCTAGCATGGGTCTTTATCGTCAAAAGCCAAATGGATGTGCTGGCCTAAATATGGCCCTGATTTCCAACAGGTATGACCTCATACTTTGGTGCAGACATATCCTCACATAGCACCTTGCTTATTTCTGAAACAGGAAGCAGTGGAAACTCCCAGATAAAGCAGGTTCTCATCTCGTATGTAGGCAGCTGTTTGGGTTGAAGTACTGTGTTACTCTGAGGCCTCTTGAGACGGCTGACCAAAATTCAGTGTACATAAAAAGCATAATCTTAAAAAATGATGCCTCAGACCTGAACAAAGCATGACCAAAGCTAATCAATTATTTTCTATGCAGTTTGATATACAGAACTGTTAATTTCAATGTCTGTGACTTGGAGTCATCTTTCCTGTGTTTGAGCTCCCTGAAAGTTAGAAAATTTGCTTACACAAGATGCATTTGGTGGACAATAGAAGGAATAAACTCATCACCCCTAACTTGCACATGGATTTTAGGATGCGATAGCGCAACAATTTCCTAATATATATGCTAAAAACATTCTGGCAAGGATAGATGGCAAGCAAATGGAGTCACCCATTACACTGTTTCTACACATTGCCCATCCAAGAGTAAATTCCACTCTGTCTGTAAATAATCATGAAGGTAAAGATTCAGAGTCTGTAGAAACTAGAAATATTTACAGAAAGAATTAAAATTGAAATTGCAAGTTTCTTTCAAGCTACTGATCATGCAGTATTAAACAACCTTTATTGCCTTATCATAGCAATTAATTTTTGCTTCACACTAATGACATTCTTATCATGCCTAAGATGCTAATGCAATTTGACAACAGCAAATACCATAAGATCACTTAGCTTATTCATGTCACTAGTGGGGACAAATTCACAGCTTTACATTAACAACCTTCCAAACATACTAATTGCTTCTAAAATGGACTGCTCCTATGATTTTGTCATGGAAAGGAAAGATTCATTTGCACATTGTCTTTTAATATCTGATATTTTAAAGAAAGCAATTATCAAGTTTCTAGGCATCAGCTGTAAACAAAAACTTTGGGTATACCCCATAAAATTATATTTTCACACGTTTCTTGTTAAATACATGACCTTACTAAATCTTCCAGCTTCTTTCATCATCAGTGTGATGTGATACTAATGAGTGATTAAAGTTAAATTTATTGCTGGAAAAAAAACCCACTTGGAGTTCAAAGTAAAATCCCCACATACATCAGAAACAACAAGACTTCATTCTGCTTATTTGCAGAAAGCTGTTCAGCCAGTGATGGACTCTTTGGATCTTCTGTGCATGAGACCAGCTCCAAAAAAGCAATGTCTCTTCTGATGAGGTACCTTGGAGAGCACCTCTCTCAGATGACTCAGAAGCTGCAGCTGGAATTAGGGAGCAAGTGGCCATAAATGTGGGAGTTGCTGCTGCTGCTGCTCCAGCTCAGGCCTTGGGAAAAGAGCATTCATATAGAAAGCACAAAACCTAACCACTCAGCCCTTAACTGATTAGAGAAACATGGCATATGATACTTTAAAGTACTTTCAAACAATAATAAAAGGACAGCTACAAATTGTGAAAAACAGATTCAGGGTTTCATCATACATAACTTTTCTCTTGTGCTATTACTCCCTTACAGTACCAACATTTTCCTGCATTTTCTTGTTAAAGAAGCTGGAATTAGAGCTGAAAATGTGCTAAGATACTGAATCATAGTATTTGTGTATAAAACACTTCATTCTGAATTCTAATTATATTCTTATTAACCCAATTACTTTGCTATGTATATATTTGAACATAATTATATACCATGATATGCACCTCTCCACTATTACATTTACTGCTAAGGCTAATTTTAACTAAATTAAGAGTTCATTCAAATACACACAGTATATGTATTTTTTGTGGGTTTTGTTTTTTTTCTTTTCCCAGACTACATTATTATTGTACAAATTAGATAAATCTTAAGCTTTCTATAAGAATAAAATGGGTACAAAATAAAATTGACACTAAATAAGTGTCATAGTTTGCTAATCTAAACAAAAATATTTGCAGGATTAGTATGAAGTTTACTGCAAGCTTGTTTTAACTTTCAATTGACCTTCCCTTTTTTAAAAAAAGGTTTTCATATTCATACATATATTCCTGTTGAAGATGGGGTTAAACTTGTCAGAAGGATTTTAATAAAATACTGAAGACCTCCTTTAATTTATGGCATATATATTTTCAAGAAGGAAAATGCTGATATTATCTTGGTTATAAGCTTGCTGCTGAAATGATTTAGATATTCTTTTCCTTTCATACAGTATCAGTATAAAGCTTTTCTTTGCAGGCAATGAATTATAGTTGACACTTCAAACCTATTCTATCAGTATCTTCTAGTTCAGAAAAATGAGAAAACATAAATATTTATTCTATATATAGAGAAAAGACACAGGACTCTGATACAAATGATCCATTATGGAATGATTAATAATTGTTACATGTGTCACACTTAGAACAGTAAAGGGCAAAAAAATTTGCCACTTTTTAATATGAGGATTTGAGGTTATTGTGCAAATAAAAATGCAGTCATTTTATCATAGTGAGCTGATAAGTGTTTAGGCCCAGTGATTTTTGATGACGTTCACTTCATGACTACATGGATGATGAAGCTGCTTGATACAGATCCTTGGTCTGATTTGATAAAGCCTCTTAATGATGAGCCTTAACAGTGGAAAAATATGTATGTAAACAACCTTCCATTTTCCCAGCTCATATGTGCAATACCTCTCCAGCTTAAGCTTACCAATTAACAAGGCTAAGAATCCGTTTGTTCCATTCTGTGATCTTTTCACTGTCTTTAGTCTGGTTTCTATTACTAACTTAAGTTTCTATTATGCAGAGAAGTAGAGGCTATTATAAGCTGCTGAATAATAAACTGTAGGAAAAGAAAAGTGAAATTTTTAAATATTTAAAACAATATTATCATCCTTATTATCAGTCTTTCCTCTTAAAAAAACAAGATTTCTCCTATGAAGTGCAAACTCTAGCCAAAATGCAGTAAAAAGAACTAATCCAAAATAATTTTTTTTTTTTTTAATTTACAATGTTGGTTTTTGTACTAGAAATGAAAGCTCTTTGAAGTAACAATATTTCTTTTTTTTTTGATTCAGTGCTTTTAATCATATAATTCTGACTGCAACATTAAAATGCATCGATGATATAAATTATGGAGCTAAAAACAAATACCCAAAATTACAAGCCTTTGAGTAAGACTGCCATGAGAAAAGTATAATATATAATTGCGCAGAATTATTTGATAATTTGTGTTATGGGAGCTTCACAGACTGTAACGTAGAGATCCCTTGCTTATTAAATTCAATGCACATTGATTTAAATGAAAATAAACTAGCATTAATTCAGTAAATAAAAATTAGGAAGTTCTAAAGTAATAATACTCTGGAAAATTGGCTGAGCCATTTCTCAAAGTGCTACATTTGTATTAAACAGTGAACTATAAATCACAATTCATAGATGCTAACTTAGCTTAAAAAAAAATCCAACCTGGAACCACGCCACATATGCAATACTGCATCTGAAAAGTTTTAATTTTTGACACTATTTCTTGGCTTCATCACTACACATGGGCTTTGGCAGGTTAACTTTTGACATAAAGAAATAAAGAGCTACAATGGGTAAGAACAAATGTTTCCCTAGCCCAATTTCTTGTTACCTTCAACAGCCATAGGCAGACACCCAGGAAGACTGCAAAATGAAGGCAAGAACAAATCAAATTTACCCATACTAGTTTCCAAAATTAAATCTTATCATTAAATACAATTACCTTTGAGAAAAAAAAAATTCTGCCTGAAATACTTAATATTGTAGAAATAATTTTTAAAAAGTAGACTTTAGGAATAGTAGTCTTTTAAAGAACACTCCAAATTCTTCCACCTTTTGACCTTAGTATATAAAAGTATATTTCAAATTTTCTCTGAGTGTTTAGTGTTTCTACATGAGATCTTGAGGGAGGGATGGAGGGATCAAATGTATCTCCTTCCATGGCAAGAGCGATCTTGCAGAGTGTGATGCTCCTGGTGAAGAAGGAAGTTTCTTTGACTTCATCTTTCATACAGGAACAGGGGTTGGATTTACTTTTTTTGTAAGGTTTTAATGAGTTTCCCCTTTTGGAATAACTCAGTGCCTCTGCAGATACTAAAAGCTTTCTCAAGTAACAACATGACTTCAAAATTGGGTTATTTTTATTCTGCTGCTTATCAGGCTACAATATGAGCAATGGTGACCTAATGATTATCTCTACAGGCTCTGAATGACACCATAACTTTTGTCTGTATCCTTATTTCAAATACCACCCTCAAAACTAGAAAGAGGCTGTTAAAACAAGCAATATTTTGCAGAAACAAACACCTAAAATTTTGCACAGTATGCACACATGCACACAAATTATATTCTGAGGGTGAATCCATTTTTAAATGCTGACTTAGTGAGATATTTTTCCCAGAGCTAACTATATAAAGACTGTCAGAAAATAAGAATAAAAACAAGCATCCAAAATGAATTAAAAAGAAATAAAACTCTGCTCCTTTCCTTATATTCAATTTCTTTGTGGTTTTTGTACGTTGTCTTCCATTTTGAGTATTGTACCTCCCAAATTCAGAGAGACATTAAAAGAAATATGTCTTTTTTTTGACTTAATTTTCTTTAATTCTCTGCCAGGTATTTTTTAATCAGCTTGTCTTTATCCTCCTAAACTCTGGACATCTATTTTCATAGTACCCACCATATGTGACCAATACTGGATTAACTGAGTTTACCTACAGTGAGTGCCTACACATAAAAAGTCTACTGAAAATTTGGAGGACACTGGAGTCAACTACAATCAAAGGGTTGAAAAACATAAAGGGAATGATTCTATTGTCATTCAGTTGTACACATTTAAGGCAACTTTCTCCACTGACTGCTCATTTTGGAATTTTGATTGTAATTCTCCCCCAAATTAGAACCTACTACTTGAATTTATTCCAGTTTCAGAGAGAATTCTCAGATGACAATTCTAGATTTGAACACAGTCATGGAATTATGGAATCCTTTAGCTGGAAAAGATGTCTAAAATCACCAAGCCCAACCATCACTCTAACACTGCCATGTTCAACCATGCCCTTAAGTGCAACATCTACAAGTGTTTTAAATACCTCCAGGGATGGTGACTCAATCACTTCCCTGGGCAGCCTGTTCCAGTGTTGGACAACCATTCCCTCAAGTACATTTTTTCTAATAACCAATCTAAACCTCCCTTGGAGCAATTGAGGCCATGTCTTCTCATCTTGTTACTTCTTACCTGAGAGACCCCCACCTCACTACAATCTCCTTTCAGGTATTTGTAGAGAGTGATAACGTTTCCTCTGAGCCTCCTTTTCTCCAGGCTGAACAACCCCAGGTCACTCAGCCACTTCTCATAAGACTTGTGCTCTAGACCTTTCACCAGCTCTGTTGCCCTTCTTTGAACACGCTCCAGCACCTCAGTGTCTTTCCCATACTGAGGGGCCCAAAACTGAATGTAGCACTCAAGGTGCAGCCTCATCATTTTGCTGAGTACATGGGGACACTCCCTGCCCTGGTTCTGCTGGCCACATTAATTCTGCTACAAGCCAGGATGTCACTGGCATTCTTGGCCACCTTGGGCACGCTGCCACCTCATTCACTTTCTGTGAATTCCAACGCTTGTGGTTCTTGATACCAAATCACAGTCTAAATTTTGTGGAACTAATCACCTGTCTGAAAATCTTACAAGTAGTAATTGATCCTAATTTACAGAAAGAAGCAGGATTTTCATCAGTTACAGCATTAGGCAGTAGCTCTTAATTTTAGTCAATCTCCTGAACAACACAAATATGACAAGCCTACCCTTGTGGGGTAAACTGAGAATACAACTGTAAAATGAGGAAAAGGAGTTCCTTTTGAATTGATAAATACAGAAGAACTGGCTAATACATTAAAGACAAAAACAATAACGAGTATTTTGAAGATTATTTTAATTTATTTCTTCCAGGGCACCAAAATGACAGTGCAATCTCACTGTCAGTCCTGGACCATTCTGCACGCTGACACTGGTGAGGGAGGTCATGGCCCACAGTCACGTGTCCCCCTCACTACCCACAGATGTCACTCTCTGGTCTGCGAGATCAGCTCACCGCCCCAGCTTTCTTATCTGCTGGTCCAACAAGAGCAGCAGGAAGGCTGTGAACACAGACTGCCCTTTCAGCAGCACCGTGGGCTTGGGCTGGTGTAAACTGGCTGAGGGTAAACTTGGTCTGCTGGTCACTGAATTGCTGAGCACCTCCAAGCTACCTCTTAGCCACCTCCCTAGGTTAAAGTCTCCTCCAGGTGCCCTGAGAAGTCCTCTGAAAGAATCTTTCTCATTGAACACTGGTAGAATCTACAGAGGTTTAGACAAATAATTTTAGCCAGCTAAGTCATGGAGTAGGCATTTCTCCACCTCTATTGTGGATAGAAAGAATCATACAAAGTAGTCCTTGTAAGACGACATGGAAGTATCTTTATTGACAGGAGGTGTGTGTGTGGTAATTTCCTGTGATGATTTCAACCCATTTAAACAAGAAATCAGAGTAAAACACACTAGGATTGGATAATGGAGAACCAACTTCCCAAACATAACACTCATCACAGTCTAAATTTCTCTGAAGTTAATTATATTTTCAGGAACGCTTTCAGCTTCTAAATAAAATAAAGCCCATAACTACAGCATACAGTGTATAGTTCTGGGTATTCCAGGTAATCTAGAGGTTTTGGAAGACTCAGATAGATAAGTAGCCACTCTTAAAAATAAAAAATTAATTATAGGAAAACTGTTCACTTAAGAAGGATTAAGCAGGTCAGTGAGGGCTATTAAAGATAACGGTGTGTGTTAATCTACTTGATAGTCTTCAGAAAATATATACTTGAGGTTAAAATAAATTTAGTTCTAAATTACTGTTAATAAGGTAGATTAATGTATATATGACTATCACAAAAATACACATTAATAGCAAAAAGAGCTATTCTAACAAATAAGAAATCACTGATCCTACTGCACTGAAATATTTAGGCAATACGAACTCTTCAATGTCTAAATATTCTGTTTAACAGTGAGAGAAATGCAAAGAAACAATACTTCGATGAAGCAGCTTTGGAACACTACTGGGATTGCACTGCAGTTTAGAGATAACCCTAAAGCAACTGGGTAGGGAAAATCTATATAACCTACATTATATTAATGACTACTGACTGACCTCTGCTTATCTTCACTACCTTAAGGATGACATTGAAATTTTCAACTATGCTCAAGCTTCATTATCTGAAATCTAGCCTATAATAACTTAAAAGGTTTCTGATGATATTTTCAACCTGTCATACTAAAACAAAATAGAAAATTTCTGATATCATGTATCACCTAGAAAAAGGATCATTGCTTTGCTCACATAATGCAGTGTGAAGTCTAATATTTACACTGCATGCAACGACCACAGAATGTATTAGCTTAATTTTTCATTCAAATATTACAGATAAGAGAGAAGACAAAGAATCCCTCAGAAAAGAAAAAGAAAAAAAAAAAGAACATTGGGAGTGTGCACATAATATATCGAAGAAAGGAGCTACATTTATTTTCCTCCAGGAAAGAACTTCCATTGCATATCACAGGTGCCACACAGCAACAGTAGCTTATGTGACATGGCATCATGCCACCTCACGGATATCTCAAAGCAGTACAGTCAAAGCTGACCAGACAGAGTACACAGGTACACTGAAGTTCATTGACATCAGCACAGGTATCAAAATATACAGCAGGTGGGAAACAGCCTTCAACTTGAACAATTTCCTGCTATTTTCCCCAAAGCTTGCTTGATTCTAATTTTCCAATCAATTTTCCACTCTCTTTCTCTAACAAAAAAAGTAAATTATGACTTAAGCATGTCATTGAAGCTGAAATTAAAGCTGTTCTTTCCTCTTAGAATATAACAAGTCGTTTAATGCTCCATAACACTTTAAAGGGGCCAAATATAACAACATGCTAATTTCAAACTGAATTTACAAAAATTAATTTTTCTTTTTTTAATTTTTTGTGGGCAAGGTATTAAACAATGTGCCTTATTAAATATACAATAGATGTATTTCAATTATCTTTTCTGATCCTATCCATTTTAAAAATTGCTTCTAGTATCATTCAAGGAACTGTTTTTTTTTGCTCTTTCGAGGAACGCAATTCCAACTTATCTGTCTTCAGAATATGAATACAAATTTGTACACAAGTGATCCTAAATGCCACTGCTTTCCTGTTTTCAATGCTGCTGTTTATCTAGAGAATGTATCCACAGACCAATGACCCTTTCATGTGATCTGGAAATGCCAAAGAATAATACCTCAGGGAAAATATTTTCACTTGAGTTAAAATACTAATTTTTACAACAGAAAGAAAGCAGAAATCCTAAAATCTCTGAGGATGCCATACAGAAAATGTATAGACCTGACAAATAAAGGAAAAGAAATAGTAGAGAGCTAGCAATTGTTCATGGAAAATAATTCCCATTTAAAGCCACCGCAAAATTAATGAATCTCACAGATTAATAAAATGCTCATTTGGCAGCATTCATCATGGCACATTTTTTGCATGTTTTGCCATTTTTCTCTTGCTGTTTATTAATTATGGTTACTTGGAACTGATGATCTGCAGGGCACATATCAGTGCATACCAAGATTGATGGATGCTCCCCAGATGCCCAAGTCATGTAGAGGGTCTATCCATGCACAGGATCTGTGCTGAAACCCTCAGTGTATTTCCTGCAGTGAACCTGCAGGCACTCCTGACAACAGAAATGCAGCTCACTGGAGTAAATTCCAGGAGCATCACTCCTTTCCCTTCCACCACTGCATGAGAAAGACATTCTTATGCTGATGAGCATGCACATGTGATGGGGTACTGACTGCTGCCCTGGGGGGGTCTTTCAATCCTTCCCTCCTTTCTCTGCCCCAAAGGAGAGTGGTATGAGATCCCTTAATGAACTTTGATGGTGTGCTTTTCTCTGTAGTCAGTATGTAGACAGTGATGTCGATTTCTGAATTCCATTATTTGGATATTAGGGAAAAAGAAACCCACAACAGGTTTTTTTTCTCATTTTTTAGCATACTTTTTAAATTACTTTTAAAAATATGGCTGAATGTCAGGCAATAAAGGAGAAAACTGCAGGGATTTTAATTGTCTCAGCTTTGGTTATTACACAATAGATATTTTCGTCATCTATATATAAAGTATCTTTGTGAAACCCTTTAAAATATTATTTCAAACCAATGAATGCCATTTTCTATTTGCCTTTAATTTCCTCTCAATAGTAAGTTCATCAGAGTGTAACAATTAATTAACTTAATTAAGCTAACTTAATTATGTTCTTTCATAGGTCAATATGTAGAGCTACTCAGATTAATAACAGAGCTTGTAAAGTTAATCTTCTTGTATAATGCAAATGATGCCCAGTCATGTATTAAATACCTTCCTGGGTAACAGATGATATAGGACTGAATGTACTTTAAAGAAGGGCAGAGACTGTGAAAAGGTTAAATAAAGAAAAATGTCTTGGATTTGTGGAAATTTTGAACAGACCTAATTCATTTTTTAAATTAATAATGTTCTTCTAAGAGGAGCCCTCATTTCATAAGGCCATTTACAGCTTAAATATACATAAATAAATTTTGACTTCAAAAGCAGAACTGCATAGCAGCATTTTCCAGCCATCTTGCGACCTTTAGGTTTAGTTATTAAGAAGATTACATAAAACAGTTATGTGAAAAGATTAGATGGAAAATATGAATTCCTAACTCCAGTGCATTTACATGCTTAACTGCATTTCCCAGTTTATTTTACAGAGGAACCACTTCAATAGTCAGAGGTATTATGTTCCTTTCCTCTGTTCATTATTAATTCACTTTTAACACAGTTAGACTCTAAGGCTCTTTAGGCATGTGGCTAAACACCTTTGTTCTGAAATATTAATGGAAACTACAGTAATAATAATTGCTTGTAGAAGCATGAAAAGTAAAATCAAACAAATCTTTTGACTGCCAAATGATCTGAATAGGTGACTCAACTCCTCTGTTTTGATAAATGAGTCTGATGGTTGGAAGACACACCCTGACAAGAAGAAATGGATTATTGGCCAAATCACCACATTTCAGTCAAGGAACCAAATATCAGTCTTTTGCACAATGAATCTGACTTAGGCTTGGAAAATATCTGAAATGCATAACAATTCCAGTTCTGTAATCTGTTGTAACTCTTCCATTGTCTCTCATAGAAAACAAAGAGGAGTGTTAAAATAAACATTCTGTAATAAACACCTTACAGGATGTTTAGTGTAAAAGAGTGTAACAGAAAAGGCCTTGGAATTGTGAAAACCACCATTGCTCAAAAGCTTTAAAAACCAGAAAAAAATACTAAAAAATGCGCTGGAGGGATTCCACTACGAGGAGATGGATGACACAGATGATCCAATGTTTTCTTCTCTTTGTTAAAGCATGTAATTTAGTGTTTGTGGTGGGTTTTTGTCGTGTTTTGTCTGTTTGTAGATCTCAGTGCAGCAGAAGGTTCATTCCAAAATCACAGTCCTACAACTAATGATATATATAAAAAATCATATTTATCTATGATACGAAATAACTAATAAGTTATCAATTATGATTTTTCATCAGAAAACAGACTGCTAGGTCCTAACAGCATGGACATTTCCAATTATTTTTCTGAGTGGGAAAACCCTTCAGAAGTTAAACTAAAAAATTCCGTGTTCAAGAACTAAATAAGCAGTTCAACTTACCCTATGTGGATAACTATATATATATATTTTTTTTAATTAACACTATGACAACTAGAACATATTTATAGCAACTACAGTCTGTCTTTAGAACCACAATGCTTTGCACAGCTTTTATAGTTTTAATACAGCACTCAAAAAGCACCACATATACATAAGCTATTCATGCTCATTTGCTACGAACACATCATTCATATTTTACCCTAAAAGTGCTCCATGCTTTATACATGTTTTTCTTGTAGGGGAAATAGTGTTGGTTGTTTAATTCATTTTCTTATGCAAGAGAAAGGACACCACAGCTTTTCCTCTGTATCTGCACTGTTCTGGCAATGCAGACATTCAAAAAGATCAGCTCTGTTAGCCTCTAGGCTTACACTATTAAAACACAATTAATTGATTTGCCACAGGATTGGCAAAGGAAATTAAAACACATAACTCATGTACTTCTATTTTACTTCCAATTAAAGATGAGAATATGCCTCTTACGAGACTCAGGTTTAAGGGAACTGTCAAAACTAGTATTTTCTTACTTGGATAACCAACCATCATTGCCTGTGGAGTAAAGTGTTGCTGTGAGAAGTGGTATCAAAATACAGCCCACACATCTTGCTCTTTAGCCACTACATGAGAAAGCGAAAGCAAAATTATTTTAACAACAAACCTTCACTTTTTTCAATGCCATTATATAGCCATCAAAAAACTATATATTCACAAAATATGCTGCAACTGGCAGATGCACAGTGAAGGAGACCACAGAAAACAGAGTAAGGATCACGAAAGCTGATTCATCCGCCTTTCAATTTTGTCAAACGATTACAGTGTTATTCAAACAGGTGTATTCTTACATTTAAAACATTTTAAATAATCACGGTGTCCAGAGAATTTTCTTTCATCTGTTCATGGTAAAGAATGTGTGATATCAGAGAAAAAAATTATTGTATTGACTCAGGGCATACTAACAATGGTGCAGTTCTGAATTTTGAAAGGCTTGTGGGAACAAAATTCCTGTCTTAAGCATTACTATTGGAGGAAGACCACCAATACTATATAAACTGCTAGGAAGGTCTAAAGAAACTACACTGAAATTAGGATGACATACACCTATCCCCTTTCAAATGCACTGAAATTTTCTTTCAAATCCACTTTTCAATCCTAATTCTTAAAAAATCCAATAAATATATACAATATTAACTCAATCAGAGGAAACTTTCTTATTTGAGGGTGGACTCTAAAATTATTCGGGCACTCAAATCTGTACAACTTCAATTTTACCAAGCTTTGTACAACTTTTGAAAACATAGAATAAAGTATATTTCTAACTTTAAGCTTGCTTACTTCATAACCCAAAGTGTTTCTGCATCTGAAATACACTGATGAATACACACACTTTCCTGAATCCCTCTCAGGTACAAAAATTTCGCAAGTGTCCAAATCTAAACATTCAACATGTTAATAATTTCTGCAATGGCTTTTGTCCTATGCCACATAGCTGGACACTGTCCCGATCCTACAGTGTGATAAATCTAATTTTAGAGCACAAAAAGAGGTTGGAAAGAAGTGCAGCAATAAGAGGAGTGGATGCCATCCTGCCCTCCTGTTGAATAGAACTCAATATTCAACCATCATTTCTATTAGGAGGAATGACCAGACAAGTAGAAGAAAGCCTCTTCTGAGCAATCAAATTACATCCCACAAATGTCATACCACTGATGACACAAGTAATTGAGTGTTAGATTCAGACTGGCCTACCTAGGAGAAAAACAAAATGTAATTAGGAAAAGTCTGTACTTAAATTAATGTGGCAACACATGGAATTTTTCTTACTTTCCCCTACTAGAAGTTGAGTGTCCTCACATTTGTGAGCCCAAGACTCTTCTTGAACACTGTTTTCCACGACCTTCTCAATTTTTCTCCACCTTTCCAAAATCTTTAGCTTTTAGCTGCTTTGCTTTTAATCTTTTCTCCTATTTCTCTTTTCTAGGGCTGCATCTGAACTCTTCCTTAACAACTTCCTTCTCACCAGTACTGATGGGCTGAATTCAGATGAGATATAAATGATACAAATAATACAGCAGACAGCAGCTGTAGCCAATGTCAAATATTAACTCATTAAGCACATACTGAAAGACTTACCAGGAGATTTTGAATAAAATGAAAAATAAAAAAAGCATTAATTGCAGTCAAACTTTGCAAACAATTTTTTGACCTGTTTTTTAGGGTGTAATTCACAAATGTTTATTATGCTGACTTACCCAAGCATAACTTAGATGGGTTGTTTCATGATGGGTTCTGAATTTGGAAATTCACCATACTGGTCCTCCCCTCTCAAGGTTCCCTGCAAATCCAATCGCAAAACTCTTTCTGACTCATCTCTCTCTCTTTTATATAAATTGCAGTAAATATGACTGGAGAAAGTGTCATTCCCTTATAAAACACGTAACCCCACATTCAGTAAAACAGCTTCACTATAAACTATTGCTGAGCTATTCAGTAAAATTTGAATGGTATATTTCCATCTTTTCATTCTCTGAAGTTTCCTCTCCCCTACAGTTTATCTGTTTTTATTCCACAAAGGCAAAAGCTGTATATCCATTTTCCTCTTGGTCACCTTTTACATGTTTCATTCCTCTTTCTGCAGCACTTCTTGTCTTTTTATTTTTAAAGATCATCTGTGCTCTCAATTTTAATTTCTTCAGTGAAGTCAGATAAATTGGCAGAACTAGAATTGAGAGGCAGAACCCATGTCCCTCCATAAACAGAGTCCCATTTGCTACTCAAGAAAGTATACAAAAGTATTGCTAAGAGCTTATACTACTCTAACCTCAGGACTGCTTAGATGCACTAACCTAACTTCCTATCTTGGAATATGTAGTGATATTCCAAAATAAGTAAAGTATCTATTTGGTCTTCATCCAGAAGACACTCTTAAGAATTCCCCTGGCCCAGAACTGTGGACTTCCCTCTTCTTCAGACTAAGTGACAAGACTATCAGAAGAATGAAGATATTTGATAATTATTAAAAGACTGCACTAAAGAACTAATAAATGGTATTGTATTTCCTCTGACTAGTATTTCGTGCTCTCCTTTACTGCGAACATTACAGTCAAAAGAAATCTCAGAAAAAAACAGGTAAGACTAATCTTTATATTACCTGGTTCTTGGGAGTATTATTATTATTATTATTAATAATAATAATAATAATAATGATAATAACTACTAAATTATTTGAGGAAGCTGAATTAATCATGCTAAGATTATTCCAAAGGAAAGACTTACTTCTCTCAGGAAGGGTTAATTTAAGGATAATAATGGCACTCTGAGAAAATTATTGCCACCATGATGAAGTTGTGAGTCTGAATTCTGCAGAAAACCTCTTCTCTTGTACTGTGACAAGGATGCATTGCAGGGATGGAAAAAACCTTAAGTCATTGGCTATGCTATGGAACTACCTTACAAGCACCTTTGCTTAGAACAACAGAGTACGAACTTATGATCATACTACATCATTAGCATCTTGTATCATATTTTGGAAAACAAGAGAAAAAATAAAGGCACAACACAAACAACGGTTTTTCCTTTGCACAACCAGAAGTTAGACATACTTAAATTTTGTGAGGGATGACAAAAGGACTATACCTATCTATATACAGAATTTATTTCTGATGTTTTAGTGTACTGAAATTTAATCTGCCAGAATCTAATAGGACTCCTGTTACTGTTGTGGTGTGAAAGATAAAAACAACAAAAAATTTTCCTAATTACTGACAATAAGAAACAGTATTTAAAAGGTAGCATATGAAATATACTTGGCTTATGGGTACCATTAATCAAGGTCCTGAGATTCACCTTGGTCTTTCACATTGTTGATACGGGAGGATAAGATTGAGCTTTAGCTTTAAAAAGTCTCTGTTATTAGAAAAACAACACTAGGCAGGAAAAATAGAGGTAAATGTGTATCCCCCAACAGTTAATCTTGGAAATGAATAGACACAGAATGTCCTACCTCTTCTGGACGTTTCTGTGCCACCGATATCAGCTCTCCAGAGCTACTTCTTGAGGTAGAGGGTACCACGTTACCTGCAGTCTCTGAGACCACCTCATTTGACGGCTCGGAGTCCTGAGGGCAACAGAGACAAATAGACCCCTCAGCAGCGTGTTGACGTGGCACGCCAAGAAAATAAGACTTTTCAGAGGAACTGTGCTCTAAGCACAAACGGAGAAATAAAAAATACTTGAGGTCTGAAAATCTACGCTTCTTAACCCTGGGCAACCTCTTTTATCCGAGGCAAAAACATTTGTCATATATTTTCTCTTAAAATAGTAGTATTTTCTTCACAAGAGAAGTATCACTATAATACTTATTAAGCAGCTATATGGCATTTCAGAATTGCAAAGTTCTGAATAAGCATGCTTGTTTTACTCATACCTACCCCTGCTCCTGAACTGCAAGGAATACTAGGAATATTACGTTTTATCCACTTATTGAAGATGAAGGTTTCTGTAAAACAGCTGGAGCCATGCCAGAACAACCCTCCACGAATATATTTTACCAATCACTGCAAACCAATACAGCACGAAACCCGATAAAGTTAAAGGAGTAGAGTTTGCTGTCTATTAGTAAACTTAACACTACAGTAAAATAAAAATTCTTAAGTAATTTGCATTCTACTTTCCAAATTGCGTTGATTTTGCAATGCGACAGTACTAGATCAGTCAAAATAAAAACCACTTTAATACCTTCACAGAGGTTTTGATAACTGCATAGACTATTTTACTACAGAGAAAAAAAATCTATTAATCGGTACAATCTCTACTGTGCTTGTCACGATGCTTATTACAGAAGATATTTTAGATGTCATCGCTTAGCAAGCAGAATATGTGCTTTTGATATATCACTTTCTTTCTGCATTCATTAACTGCAAGGAAACCCAAGATTATACTTTTGAAAACTGCAAGCTGCAAAGCTTATTACTAAGTTTTAAAACATAACAACCTCTAAAAAAGTAAATTAAAATTTCATAATGATAATAGTCAGCAATTGCAGTTTAGCCCAATGTATAGGAAGGGAAAAAGTGAGCAGTGGTCCAACAACCATTACTGAATCATACAGAGAATCACAGGTAAGACCAGATACCGTAAAAGAATTAACAACATGGAGCGGGTTCCCAGAGACCATAAATTTGAAAAAATACCTTCTGAGCCTAAATATTCAAAATAAAGCTTTTTACACCTTTCTCATGGTATCACCTCTCTGTGATTTAGAAGAAGAATATTCTGACCCATTCTGTGGCTTGCCACCTTAAGTTTAACCTTTGGTATGAGGAAGACATTTAGGAAAAAACAGCTTTCAGGAAAATACAGCTTTCAGTGAAGACTAAAGAATACCATCAATTAAAATGTTAGCAGTGAAGTCCAAATGCCATTGCACTGAACTGTTTTATGGGCAGAATACTGGATCTCTGGAACAAAAGGAAAAATCTTGGAAGAATACCAGGACCACAGCCAAACACTGTGAACTGCAAGGAAAAACATCTTGAGCAATCTGGCAACAGAAGTCTGATTTTCCCTATGCTCTATGCCATCAAAAGAAACTTTGCATCTTGTTAATCCTGACAGCTCACTGTTTTGCCTAGACTTTCTCAGGCAAACATCCTCTTTCTCAAAGGCTAGGGCCACTCAGTTTAGTTCCCAGTGAACTATGGCAATAAGAATATTTCTTCTGGTTGACCCAATTAGCCATGAGCTGACTCTGAGTATGGAACAGTACTGTTTTATTTTCTCCTTGAGAAAGTTAAATCAGTGCCATGCAATTTATCAGCTCAATATGTTTCCAGCAGCTCTTCTGTGCTATTTACAAAAACAAAAGTAACTACCACATCTGCTGGAAGAAAATGATATACTGGTCTGAATTCTTTGGTTCAGTGATTGCTCTCCTTGAATTCTGCTTGTACTCTGTGCCTGAACAAACTTTTGTTATGCTGTTGTTACCTGTATCTGGATAATGGTGACAACCATTTTCTGTTACTAGTGGGTTTTTTTTTAAAGTAATAAACAGCATTTTTCAAAAATTACCTGAGAAACTGCAATTTGCTAAGTATATATTCTTGTTAAATTCCTTTTGTCTCAACAGGGCCATGGATTCTTTTTCACATCAAGTCTTGAGTATCTTCTTCCCCAGCAGTTTGGCCATCCTTCTCAGCAGTTGCTTATGAACCAGCTGGCTAATTTAATACTTCCATTTTTAGGGAGATGGATGGAAACCAAATTACTTTATTATTCAGAAACAACCCAAGAAAATACTCCTCCTTTTCCAATTGCACTGGTCTTGTTATCTCTTTTCACACTGTTGTCACTTCCTAGGAAAACTGTATAAAGCCTGAATATATGTAAGACAGGCAACCTATGTTGTTCTAAACCAGTTTGGCAACATGTAAAATGCAGGTTTCAGAAACAGACATTTTAAGTAAATGGAATGAGATCCTTTCATGTAAGGTACAACAAGAAAAAAGTTGCAAGGTGCAAATGAGAACTTCCATGGAGCTGCTTCTAGCTGTTTTATGGTATGTGGCAAGTATGAGTAAGTGTGCAACAGTTCTGGTAACAAATCCTGGTACCTTTAGTTGTACTCTGGCAAGTAATACAACCTGAAAAAGTATTAGCATTATTTACTTTTGTAAAGGAAATGCAAAAAACCTGTACCACTAACCTAATCCAATGCTTTTACCAAAGAGGTGTTAAAAGGAAAAACATACTTCAAAAATAATTAAAATTAGTTTGTTGTCCTTCCTAACATCACTTTATTATTTTTCGAAGGTTTTGTATGATGAAAACCATGTCAACTGCACTTCTCATGGATCTGTAAGCCTCAGCTGTAGCAGTGATAGACATGGTGGTTCATGGACATAAAATTAACACTGTAAGTATTCTGGTACATGTCTTTTCTGGTGCTTCAGCCCTTCCCATTTCATTACATTATTATTATATTTTCCAAACTACACAGGAAAGAAAAATATTTCATTTTCAAGTCAGACAGGTCAATGCATAGCTTTATAATGGATCACAGTATTTAATTATAATAATTAGTAAATTACAGGGGAAAACCACTACTAAATGGTACTTGCAGCTCCCTGAAAATGTAGAAATTCCTTGTGAAAAAAATAACTGCATTATAAACAAATTCCAAATCCTCAGTAATTAAGTTTTGCCTGCAAAATGTGGTTTTTGATCAAAGCTCCTCAGAACATGATTCGTTTTGGACTTACGAAACCTTGAAGAGGAAACATGAAATGTGTAGATATTCTGCTATGTTTATGCAAGACAGCCCTGCTTTGAACTATGGCTCTTTCCCTGTGACCTAACTGTTTGTGCAGTTTAAGATATCACAGCTGCATTGGCTTGAATCAAATCTCAGTTTTGCAAAATATATTATTTTGATTGCATGTTGACACAAATACATAACAAATCAGACATTCTAGTCCTGGGATGGAACTTGCTTGCTAGTCTTGGCAGCATTCAGTTCTCTTCTTCCCTTCATTCCACTTTGCGTATTTGCTATTTGCTATTTGCTATTTGCATCTACTGTATAGGAACACATATTGTGCTTTTAGTTTGTCCTTTTCTATGCATAAGTATTATCAACACAGTATGCTGAAAAATCAACAGTGTGTACAGAAGAGGTGTGGATTTCATTTGTGAGCTACATGAAAGTGATAGATTTTATTTATTTATTTATTTATTTACATTTTATGGTATGCTGATGTTGTGGCTTAATTTGGGAATTTCACTAGTTTTATATTTTGTTTTTCAAAAAACAGACCATTAATTCAAGATCAAGGCAGACATACAGGTATGCATTTCATATGCAAATAGGATACAGATATGTATATACACACATGTACAGTCACAGGCAATGCACATAGTGAACATCCTGCTAACAAAGTACTGTAATTGTTTACCATTCTATGTTACTGTCAGCACAGATATTGACTCAATACAGCTTCTTATTTTGAAGAAAATGGAGAATTGATGTATATTTTTAAAGTATGCATAAAATACTTTGCTAGAAAGCATAAGAATTTCCATTTGAAATAAGATAATGGAAAAATACTGTCTTACAAGGGTGTTCATACCAGCCAAACAGACACTATTTTTTCTTCCACTGCTTCTTCAAAACAAATCTAAAAAAGAATTGAAACAAATCAACCTACAAACCCTTTATAGATGATTTCAAGCTGACAGGTTTGAATATATTATGTTAACTCTGCATCGGTTTTCATACATCATCCTTTACTTTGGTCCAGTTGAAAATTACACAAGTCATAAATTAGCTTTAAACAAGTTTTGAATCAGCCTGGAACTAGTTTTCAAATTAAAGAGCCGTCAGTATATTACATCGTACTGTCATTTTATTACCCAATCAATTCTGTGTGGCCTGAGGTAGAAAGAAAATGGATGCTGTCTTCATTTGCAAAGGGTTTATCTCTCACACCAGGCTGCGAAAACATGACTGCAGTAATGAATTGGAAGCCAAAGTTACTAACAAAGACTTCTAACAGCAACAAAGTAGAAATATTTTCCCCTCTTTAGACTTACAAAATGGGGAGAGGGGGAAAGCCCTTTCTGAAACACGAAGACAGCTTCTCATAGCTGAAGCACTCTGGGATGAAATTAGCACATTTTTATTGAAGTGCTAAAGTGCTTGTAGCCTCACAGAGTGTCATCTTCAGTGCTGCACAGAAAAGCCTTCCTGGGTCAGACCGACAGTGCCTCTCCAGCCCAGGCTATGGAACACCGCTGCAGCAGCTGATCAACCACTCCCACCGTCCTTATTCTCTGTTACACCCCAGGGGCATACTTTGAAAGTATTCGAACAATCTTAGCCAGAATTTGGGAAAATCTGGTGCAGACAAGGTATCTGTAGCTCTCCACAGTTCAGAGATGGCCAAAGTAAACCCTCAGGAGAAACAGATTTTATCTCAATCTACTTAAATGTGAGATCCATCACTTTGCTGTTCCTCAGATTTTACTCTGTGTTAATTAATGAGGCAAGTATATGGGCTTTAAACTTTTAAGTCAGGCTCCACAGTTGTAAAATTTCCCTTCCTCTTTCTATCCTGCCTTTGTCACTCTCTCCATGCTGATTTTATTCAACATCTGACAATCTCCTCTCTCTTGCCCTCTCCAAAGATAGGAAATTATAAATGCAACCTCTCACATCCATGTGCTGACCTCCAGCGCTGCCAGTCACAAAGGCAACACGATGTTATGTCCTTGGGTCCTTTTTCCCTCTCTTGAGAAGGAGATGATGACTTCTATGTTTATACACTGTTAAAACAACTGGGTCTCATTCTCAGCTCACTCTGAAACCACCTCAGCTCAGGTAATAAACCTTAAGCTAGCTCTAAAACCTCTGCCTTCTTTTAAAGACAGAAACAAACCAAAGACCTTTTATAATTCTCTGTTTTCCAGATATAGAAAGTTAATTACATTTGTTAGCCTTGCACTAGTTTTGTTATTTTTCTTCTAACACCCTGTGCACTTGTGAAGGAACTAATAAAGTTAAAACAAGTTTCCAATAAATACCCATATGTTCCAACTTATTATCCCTCTGTCTTCCAATAAACTACAGCACCAAAAAAGCATGCTCACATCTTTGAAATCTACCTAGATTTCCAAGTGCAAAGGGTAAATTCCCACCTATACTGTTGTTTTAAAATAAGCATGTTATTATTGTTAATATTTTACTAGAAGTGTTTGAACAAAGTATGAAAGGAAGCAGGGTCAGCTGTTTACTCTGGATGCCTTCTTCAGACAGAAAAAAAATCATTTATATATTTTAAATCCAGAAAGAACACTCTCAAAATAATGTTTTTCATATTTATTCTTCCAACTTTATCATATGCAAATAGAAACAGCAAACAGGAGAACATTTTACTGCTTGAAGGTATTATCATTCACTGACCTCTGGAACCTGAATTAGTTTCCCCTTTCTAACTCACATATTTTTCTACATTTCCATTACTCAGTGTACTAATCCTACCTCTCTTGGGACTGAATTCTCCACCTTCCAAGTCAAGCTCACCTCTATTATTGCATTTTCCTTTTACTTTCTCATCATTCACTATTCATCAACATTCAAAAGCTATTCTTTTAGCTACCCTTTCAATAGCTACTTTTTCTGACCCCAGAATTCTTTGAACTGTATTAAAAATCAACCCTTAAAATACTGTAATTAATAAAACTAATTAGAATACAAAAAAAGGGAATTAAACTTCAAATTACAGACTCACCACACTAATCTCATCTTGTATGTATAAAATAAAGAATGCAACTTTCCTATTACTGTCATGGATTAAAGCCAATGATGACAGTGGCTCAAACTACTGGCAAAAATTTGTGTACTAACATGTATATCATCACCAACACTTTTTAGAATTTCTTCACTAAAGGGAAAAAGCCAGTATCTATCCTTTTTTGTGTGTTAAATCTCCTATGTCTTGCATAATTTGGTAATTATCTGGTGCACCAGAGCAACAGATTTCATCTGAATATCCTTTTGAAGGATATTAATATACTGAAAAGACTGCTGTACTATGCCATTATCACTGCATGTAAGAGTAACTCAATACTTTTTTCCCTTTTTTTTTGTCCACACTGCTTTCTTCCTATATATTGTCTCCTATTTTTTTTTTTTTTGAGCTATGAATTAGGTTACAGGCATATACTACAGTCTAGAAAATGATTTTTGTCCTCATTTTATACTTCACAGAAGTTATTTCATGAAGTTCTAAGAGCTCTTTAAGGCAGTACACACATAATTCATTACTGCTGGATCACGATATTTCATCTTCCCTGGGCCTGTTTTGTATAGCCCTGATATCTCCAATTCTTTTTTCCATCATCTAAAAAACCAAAAAACCAGGAGTTGCAAAACAAATTCTCAAACACAGTACAAACATCTACAGTCACAGTAAGTGTGGTGCTTACTGTGTAGCTGTGTACGTATGTTGCATATAACTGCATTGTTGACTTCAACACATTCAACACATTTACAAAATTATACGGGCACATTACACCTAACATTTAAACAGCATTTTCTAAATAACAGATGTACAAAGCCATCTGATACCACTCCTGGAAGGCAGTGCTGCAGCTGCAATTGATGCATTAGTAAGACTACATTTGGGTTTGCAGTTGTCTGCTTCCTTAAGCAATGTATTATTCCTTCAGGAATGATCAGGGGCAGACTGCAGCAATCCATTCACACAGTCTCTCTAGAAGAAGGTTTTACCCAGCTGCATTTCTTTTCACATCATGTTTAAATTGCTCCAAACTTTCCATGCCTTTGTATGGCTGAGGTGGTGACAACCTGGCAGTAAGGTACAGCACCAAACTTACTTTCACCTCTCCAGGTCAAGCTGCACATTTGCACAATTTATGGTCAAAATAGTTTGCTTTGGTTCATTTCAGAAGCTTGGGAGAAAGCATATACAAAATTGCTCACAATATTTGCCTAATACTTTACTTGAACGAGAAGATTGAGCACTTGAGAAGATCTCTGCTCTAAAAAGCAGCTGCTTTATTCTAACAAAAATAGAATGTCGCTCAGAAAAGGCTTTCTTTCAAGCACACAATCTTCAGATATCATGCATCAGCATGCAGAGTGTGTCTGTCAGATGTTGGAACAAAGCTTTAAATTGTACCATCTAACTTAATTCTCAAGACAGGGTCAGCACATTCATAGGGTTGTTTGGTTTTTTTCATCTTGAGAAGTCCTTTAAGTAATATTTATTTAGCTCCTCACATCTTCATCAGCAGTGATTCTTGCTTTTCAACTCCTTGAAGTCCAGATTTTCCCAACATAATGCAAAACAGAGTGATATTAAAATGTGTGATCACCAAAAGCATCACAAAATCGTCAAAGGCTACTTCTTAAATCAAGACTGGTTTTCATCTCTCCTCGTTTCCAGAATATTTTTCGAGTAACAAGATGAAATAAAGGATTGCACAGTACATAATTTTTTGCAGTCTAAGTTTATTACAAAGTTTTATAGCTCTCTAAAATATCCTTACATGGCACCCACTTATCTGTGTGTTGTTTCAGAGGTTTTTCTGTAAGTGCTTTACCCTGCTCTGAGAGAACGCTGTGTGCCCTCCACATCCTCCTTTCCACTTTGCTGCAACCCTTTTTTTTAATTCACCCCACTCTCCCCTATAAGGGTTTGTGTGTATTCTCCAAGTGGAATTTTCTCATTCTTATGAATGTGTGTGTGCTTACTATTCCCCTGTTAGACCAAGGGTGCTTCTTTCTGTGCCCTTATTTTTGTCATCGTGCTTTTCCCTCTCCTGCTCCTCCTGCCTCTTTATTCCTAAAAATTACTATCATTTATTTTGAACTGATAAAGCAGAAAAGTAAACCATTAATTCAAGGCTACAAAAATATTTTTAGAGAATGAATATCTATCATTTCTTAAAAAAACCCACTTTCTATAAAAATGTTTCCTATACCCTCCTTCTCAGATCTAACATCTCAGTGTGCCTTATTAAAAAAAAATATATATCTTGGTCATCCTTTAAGAAGCTTCAAACAAATCTCAGAAACACTGTTCTGTGAGTGTGCCTGATTTATTCACTCATACTGATTGCTAGAATAATTAAAGAAAATTTCCAGATTACTTTATACCACTAAATAGAAATACATACTCTTATTAATATAAAGTAGCCAGCTAAAACAGTAGGTTATTTTATGCTGTCACACTGAGCTGCACAGACAACGGGATCTTTACTAAAAAGGGAACAAACAGCCCAGTTGACACGGTTTAAGATGTGACATTAATCAGCCATTTTTTGCTGAGCTCATGGGAACTGAAAGGTCACAACCACTGCTGCAGCTTTAAAGAACCCTTAGAAAGGCCTGGAAACTCCTCATTCTTCCCTAATTAAGAACATTGCAAATGATACAGGGAATGATGAAACTAAATTCACACAAAATGTCAACTTTAATGCCTTGTTTCTAAGGCATATTTATATTTTCCCTGTGATGCCTTTTTGGTCTTCGGCATTTTTTTTTGTTTGTTTGGTTTTTTTAATCAGATTACATCTACTAGACAAAATTCCTTTTTATGTTTCTCATCTGTAGTAGAAAACACACACCAAGTCCCTGACTCTTAAATATGGTTGCTTAACATTGTAGACCAGATGCTTCAGTTAAAAGCATATGAACACAGTGCTTACAAAACATACAAATTATAAAACTTCATATCCTAGCAGTATATACTTGTGTATTCATTTTTAGGCTTTTGATCTTGAGAGTACTAATATGTGAATTTCACAAATTATCAAAATAGGAATGAAACGTTTATAGTCAATGAAACTGAAACACAAACATACCTTTGATACAGCACACGTAAGAGTCACTTCATACCAGTAAACTGTGGGGTGACAGGAACAGCTCTTTAGATCAAAGAAGGTGGTGTTGAGGATCAGCCAGGTGTACAACAAGCATTGCAAAGATAGGGCTGCATTGGGCATGAAGACAGCATGCCCATTAGCAGTCAGAATATATCCTTAGCTTCAGTGCCCCTGGACAGGTACTTGCTTGGCACACTCTTGAAACCACTCCATACTGTGAACCAAAGTTCAGCAATTTGTGGCAACTGGGTCATTCCTTTCAAAAATGAATTTCTGACCTTAACCAAAATGCTAAGTTAAATATAGACTAAGATACCTCAGAATAAAATCCATTACGATCAGCATACCAGAATGTAGAATCCTTTAAACTAACAATAGGAATTTTCAAAATAACAAGGTATTTTAAATGCCAGCTTGATTCAGAATTCAGCCCTGGATCAACAACAATTCCCTTCCTCCTCCTAAGATTCACTACACTGAAAGCTCTCTGGGGTTTAACAAATGTCCCTACCTTTTTCCTTTTTATTTTTTCCCAAATTATAAAAAGAAAAAAGAGAGAGACACTTATTGGCTTACTTTCAGATGAGGGTTTGACTGCTGCCCTTAATTAACTGGTGAACACATTCCAACATCATAGGGAAGATCTTGGTTCACTTCCCTCTTCTTCTTCTTATAAGGGTTCAAAATCATATTTCCTAAGGAATTGCTTAAGCCATCTTACTATTCTTTAGCTGAAGCAGGTCACTTTGCATGGAAGAATGAGTCAGTGGGTAAAATGATTCATGGTGTATTAACCAGCATATCCACTGTCTTCTTTTTTTCTATTTTTATATAAAGGAGTTTTTCAGTCTCTGTCTATGCTGTATCCAGAAAATACATAAACAATAGGTCAATAGTTCATTCAGTGGGAGAATAAATAACAGATTAATAAATCACAGCTCCCATATCTCAGTATTTTTGTATTTTCTCATAATTACCTTTAAATGTAAGATTTTTGAAGCTATCTTTATGTGAAAACAGACATCTTCAAGAAGTTCCGTACCACCAGCAAATTACAAAACAAAGTATTTAGAGCACCATTTTGCTCTGAAATTCCTCTGCCTTGTGCAGTTTAATCTAAACAAGCAGTTGAGATATGTGGTATAATAAAATGGTAGGGCAAACTGCATCTTCATGCAATACACAATATTCTTGTAAATATTAGTACCTGATATGTGTCCGTCCTTATTGCACAGGACTGGTTACAGATTTAATATTCATTATGTCAATGACTGTCTCAATCTGCTGACACCCTTCTACTTCCAAAAATAAATGTGATGTGATTTACTCATTCTAAGTCCACTTGTGTGTACCTTCCATAAATATTGAGCTATCTTGCTATTTCCTTTTTGATACTTCTTTTCTTTGGCTATTTACACCATATCTGAAAGGATACCATCTGCCCTTCAGTCTTCATGAGATTAGCAGCTAAAAGAAATATTGATATCTACAGACTCCAACGTTTTCCACATAAAAAAAAATCTTTTGGTACTGTTTGTCACAGCTGAAATACACTTAAGACTTTTCAAACATGCACAAAGGTGTTTCAAACCACTGAACCAGATAATAATTTTCAACCGTTATCAAAGATGCGTTTACTAAAAAAAGTCTCAGATAAACTTAATTGCTACCAGAATTTAACAACGCACTATACATTTTAAAGGTTTTGTGAAAATCTTTTCAAAAGCCACTCTTAAAATTCCACATAATATTTATGCATTTTCTTGGTAAAGCTGATTGTAATGCTCTTGCAGTTATATTCCCACACAGGCTATCTGCTGAGCCAATTTTAAGAGGACGGAACTTTTCTGCTACAGAATGTTAAAATCCAAGCGATGAGACGCTCCTTTGTGGAGAAAGTGGCTGACACAGCACAAATCAGCAATGGCCAGCTGTCTTCTGCAAAATGTGATTAAATGTGGCTGGCACTAAGAGAATTTCTGTTTGAGAATGGCAACTGAATCTCACTTCCACTATCTAACACGATGAGGAAAAGCACATCTTGACTGTACTAGAATTCATTACTTGCTTAGTACTTCTTAAAATGGCACTTTTTTGGGTTTCTTCCCCCATCTTCTTTCTCTCTCTTGGTTCAATATGATTAGCTTTTGCCCAAGCAGCATTAGCAATTTATACTGATGAGTGACACATTACCTAAAGCGACACCTATGGCTGCATTTCTTTTGGAAGACTTGAAAATAAAATCAACCTTGAAAGCAAACATGAGCAGTTAATTGGGCAACTATGATAATGTGTTTAGATCTTACCCAGAGATTAACAATTAAAGATCTAATTCTTGTTCTGTCTTATAGTATACTATTACAAGTGATGTGCTAAGATAATTTGTAGTATAATAAAGGTGGACTAGTTAGGATTTAAAAGATATAATTCTTCTTTAATTACATACCTTCTAGTTCTATGCAAAACATAAGGCAAGAAATATATTTCTAGGTAAAGAAATTTATCTCAGAAATATGGTAGCAACAGAACAGTACTTTGCAAAATTAGAGTGGAACGGGATGCCAACAGCCTCCAGACATATCTTCGCACATCAGGAGTTACTGTTTATGTCACTGCAAAGAACACACCTTGCTATTTTCTGGTGATTGTTTAATTATTCATGAATATTCAAACAAAAAAAAGATTGTGTCTTTTTTTGACATAGAAATGTCAGAGCTTTTTCCTTAATACTGTCCTCCTGGAATATTATATCATCTAACCCAAGAATTTAATCAAGACTCAAAAGGTTTAAAAATTCAAAAGCCAGTTAGAAGCTTTTCATTCACAGTTTTTTTCAGACACTTCCAAAATCAACATATCCTCTACTAATTAACTAAATAAAAATAAAAATTTCCAATAGGATTGTTAATTGAAAGTAGTGATGGTAAATTACAATTTATTGCTAAATTTGTTTATGGCTCCACTGTCAGCATGACACCCCCAGCTATCGATACCCAAAAGGCTCATTATTTTAGGAACTCTAGAAGTAGAAAGACAACTGGATTGATGAAGTACATCTGAATGTACATCAGTGGTGTAAGAGATGATGCTTTGGCAGCTACAGTGTAGTGACTTTCACACACATGTATCTTTTTGTTAACTTCACTTGAAAAGGAATGTAAAATGGAGAAAACTTGCATTAAAACTACTATCTCTGTGTCTCTTACATTTCCATACAGCATCTTCAATGAGCAAAATTAACTGTGACAATGCTGCCCAATATTGCAAATATCTAGAAATAGATTTTCAAAAGAAGGAAGGCTCCAGTTCTGTAGGAAGAAAGCAATCTTGTTTCCTCTGACCTTCCTAGACACTACTCATTCAGCCTTCTCACATTCTTTGAGAGTACGCATAGCTGCATACCAAAGAGGAGATATAAAATCTTCCTGTTGTGGGATGCTGCTCAGGGCTGAAAAAGTGCTTTTGTTTTTTGTTCTCTCATGCTGTGTTAGCATAAAACCACATTCAGTGGCTTTACTTCAATCTTGACACTAGCTGATTTCTGAATTTTTCCCAATTGCAGCTAAGTCCCAGCAGAGATTTCTTGCCACTCAGTATTACAGTAGCAGGCAATGTAGGCTGTAAATTCATTCTGTCACGGCTTAGGAAGAGTAAGTCACAATTCAGTAGCAGAGCTATTACCCAGATAAACCATAATTGTAAGCAGATTTTGTTAGAAGTATAACTTAAAGAAGGTACAGAGTAGCAGTAGCATTTCTAACAGCTGTCCATGAAGAAATCCTGCTTCCTTAACCACTACCTTTGAGTAATATTTATTATAACTAGATGTTTAGTCATTTAAATTATTAGATTGTATATATTCAGATTACATACATTAAAAATGTACAACCACTATGCTGTTTATGATTTGTTTCCAGTACTTTATTAATCAGGGACCTCTTTAACATTTCCCTGGCAATTGAACATGGGTGTGCATTTTAACCAAAGTGATAATTAATGACCAAGCTCATTTCTAAATTCAGCCATCCTTTTTTTTTAACTTCAGTAACATATTTTTAGTCACCAAAAAGCAAAATTATCAAGACAACTTATGAAAATCAGGACTACCTCAGTAATGACTTGATTCGTGTGACACTCACAAAGCCTTGTGAAAAAATAATTTTCTTCACTTTTGTATTGTATTTGTGTGGCAAGGTTTGGGCAGCAGGGTGGGGGGGTGCAGGGGTTGCTTCTGTGAGAAGCTGCCATGTCTGACAGAACCAATGCCAGCTGGACCCACTACTGACCAAGGCTGAGCCCATCAGCAACACTGGTAGTGGGGATAATGTATTTAAGAAGGGGGGAAAACCTGCTCAGCAGCACCTGGAGAGAGAGGAGTAAGAAGCAACTCTGCAGACAGCAGGGTCAGTGAAGAAGAAGGAGGAGGTGTTCCACGCGCTGACGCAGACACTCCCCTGCAGCCCGTGATGCAGACCATGGTGAGGCAGCTGTGTCTCTCCAGCCCATGGAGGTCCATGGGGGAGCAGAGATCACCTGTACCCTGTGGAGGACCCCACGTTGGAGCAGGTGGATGCCCAAAGGAGGCTGTGACCCTGCGGGAAGCCTGTGCTGCAGCAGCCTCCTGGTAAGACCTCTGAACCCATGGAGAGCGGAGCCACACTGGAGCAGGTGTGTTGGCAGGACTTACGACCCCGCTGCAGCAGCCTGTTCCAGTTTTGTGAAGAACTACTGCTCTCACACTGAGACAAAGAATGTGTGCAAAGTTTCAACTTTGGAAAAAAAATCTATATTGTTGGGTTGTTTACGAAAAAGAGTGAATAAAGCAAAGCAGCAAAGGAATTTCTTCCTTCTCCTGCATAGCAAAAAATATGGTGAAGAAAATGAACTTGGAAACCAAACAATTTTTGGAACAAGTACTATTAAAAGGGACCTTTTTTTTTGACAAGAAACCCTCATTTGAAACTGCAGTGCATAGTTTAAATCTGAATTTTCTAAAAATATGCCACTTGCAAAAGAGACTCTTAGCAGGTTTATTATAACTGCTGGCTTTTGCCAAAGTGTAATGCAAGAAAAAGTTATGTATTTCACTTTGCACTCCTAATTGATAGTTTATTTTTTATAGTACTTTTTGATCTATCCCAATGTTATCCTTCAGAATCAGAAATCTGGTTTTGCATTTGAAACAATAATACATTTTACAAAAAATCCCTATACTCCACTTTCTTTAAAATTCTGCCTGGTATTAGCTGCACTGTCATCTGCCAAAAGAGATCTGTTCTGCCATCGTTATGGAAAAGACAATGTTATATTGTATTACTGATTTTCTACTACACATTTTTATACAGTTAAGCTGCACCTAAAAAGTACAAGCACTAGAAGTCCATGATGAGGATCTGGCAGTCAGTACCAGGGAGTATTTGAACTGGTAAAATTGATTTTGATGTGGAGAAGAATTAAAATATTTAAAACAAGTATCTGTTCCAGAAATATTTTACAGCGCTTAACCTTTTTTTCTTTTTTTTTTCATTAAAACCTAAGCCTCCTATCTACACTATGGGAATCTCCTGCCAACTAAGTGTATGTGAATATTTGGATTAACTTGGGGATTTCATAGCAAATAACTTATCCGCTACTCATAAATCAAGTCCCATCTTAGGTTAATTTCAAGGCTGATTATTTTTGGAACACTTTATGATATAAATTATTCATTACATAGATTCATTATACCTCTTTGCCAGAAAATAACAGAGGCTGTGCCAACTCCTTTTTTTTTTTTTTTTTTTTTTTAAATACGATACCTGGAAAGCAAATATTACAACACATTTGGCAACACTTCAGCCAGCTGATAAGAACTGCCATACACTGCAATTTCACCCTTTTTTGACCCTCTTGATAGTGGAATTAATTTCTGCGCAAAGATTGTCACTACTGAAGTTACTAAAACAGGGCATAAGTGGTGTAAGGACTTCTGTTAAATCTTCACAGGGCCTTATAGATTTGGTGAATTGGTTAATTTTTAAGGAAATCATTCTATTGCCAGTGTTTTATTGCTCGTCACAAACACAGGAAGACCACGTATTTTCCAGCTGTAAATTAAAAAACATCTTTCTTCCAATATCACACAAGAAACCGAAGTCCTAATTAAACTGTCCTCAATAAACTTTTCAATATATAAAAACACACAGAAATGTTTCACTTGATCATTCTTGATGACCATAATATAGATCATAATATTCTCACTGGTGGAAGACAACTGCAGTCCATGAATTGCACTATGTAATTTGTTTTTCTGTAAACTACCTTGAAATACTCCTAAGTTCTGGCTGAAAAATGTTGCATAGAAACTGAACTTTTTTCCCATTATATTATGTTCTGCTTGAACCAGCAAGCAGATTTATTAGCAGTATTTTTTTATCATTTTTCAGCTGCAGTGCTCTGTGCTGTGATGGCAGTACATTTGCTTCTATGTTCTGTCCTCAAAAGAAGGTGCAACAATCTCTCTGATATAGGTGACTAAATGAGGGTTACCCTTTGTCAGAATATGCAACTGAAGCAAGTTTGAATTCATTCAAAAGATCTTTAAGGATTTTTTTTGTATATTTATTTTAAAATGTATTTTAAATATAACTGAAAAATTGCATTGTATTGAATGATAAAATATAGCACATATAAAACATATTTAAGACATGATTAAGCATTATATTACTATGGTGTGCCAACCTCATATTCAACACATTCAAATAGTCTTTCCTTGTATATATAAAAAGTAAAAGATATTGGCTAAACTGAAAATGTTTTGTTCAGACTGTTTAGTAGAAGCCCAGATAAAGTCTGTCCATGCAACGCTGATTCAATCATCATCTGTGTGTACTTAGGCAGGGAGAATCCCACCTAAACAGTAACCCTCGCTAATCTAAACTACCTGTCTTGGCTCCCTCCTATTGTCAGTGGACAGGAAAAAGCAGCTCCAGAGAACAACTCATCCAAATCTACAAAAAATGTCTAAAACAAGGGAACAGAGCTTTAGGGAAGAAACAGGGAAGCCAAGACACACAGAGAGTAAGAAATAAAATTTCTATTAAATTACTTGATTTGCAATAGTCTACAGCACATCACTATGGACACTTAGTACTATCAAAACACTGCTTACATTATCACCCACCAGCTCAGAGAATTCAGCATTTTTACAGACTGGGCCTAAGGGTCCAAGTTGGGCAACAGCAAATGAGGAGAAAAAAATTACTAAACATTTGAAAATGTTAATTTTGTCTAGCACTCATAGGAGCTCTGGGGTGAGACAAAAATAAAATTCAATTTACTGGTAACAACTCAAGTACTTCAAACATTCTTTTTCCCATTTCTGAAATCATCGTTTCAATTCTCGTGCCCTGCAAAAACTAAAGACAGTATTTTCTCCTAATTCTCAACCCAAATTAATCCCTTTCAGTGACCTCCCACCAGCTAAATCACAAAAGGCAGGGGTCCTATAGAAGAAGACAAAAAAAATCATAGCATGAAGTGATTAAAGGCTGCAAAGTCCCACGTAGCCACAAAAGGACTTACAGTTCTTCATGCCACCTTAACTTTGGTATTTCCTAACTTTTGAGAGGTTGATATCGGGAATTTTTGTTTTCATTATTTAATTTTGTATGAAACTACGTGTGACAAAATGCTTCCTTCTTTTGGAAAAAAAAAGTCATAATGAAAAAGATGAAAATCCATAACCCATAACGAGATTGTCGCCTGCACAATTCAGGAATAGGTAAGACACTTCTGCACTCCTCACAGGCCTTCTTAACCACCAACTTTATTTTTGACTAGAAAACAATTCCATGGAATTACAGGAATTAAATTGAAATGCACTTTTTTCTTTTTATCTGACCAAATTTAAAGGTCTGAAATACATTTTACATATTAAGAATTCTTTTAAACTTAAAATATTATTTCAAACATTATATTCAATAATTTAATATTACAGTGTCCAATTACATTTGCACATTCATTACGTGAAAGCAAGATATACCCGAAGAAATGTTTCAACTTGGAAAACAAGCAAAATCATCCACGATTGCTTTCCAACACAAAATGTGTACAAAAACATATTACTTGCCAGGGTTGGTGTGTCATGTATTTGTAGTTCCAGAAAATATTTCCTGAGGGGTTTAGATGAGAATTCTATGCATATATACTGACAATTTATTTTCACTGAAAAAATGCAATACAGTAACAAGATGAAATAAAAGCAAACTAAACAGAAGTCTAGAAACAAGGAAGCTGATCTTGCAGCACTCAAATAATGACCCAACATGTACACTCTGCAGCATTTTGCAAAATAGATTGTAGGTAAAGATGAGCAGATAGAAACCTAACAACCGTGGTCAGTGTAACCACCATAATAATATGTTTAAACTCCTTACTGCCTTGGTCTTTTCAAATTTTAAAATCAGAGGAGAGATTTCAAACACTACTTTTCACTGGAAGGCAATAGAAAGGAGTCCACATCTAATAATAAAGCAAGCTCATAGTGAGATAATATGATGAACAAATGGTCAGGCCACATTTATTCCTACTAAATATTACCATGTCATAATATCGAGTAATTTGGTTTACATTTTATTTATTTTATCTTTCTTAAATTTAACTAAAACAAAGCTCTATATTAAGTCTGAATACCACTAATACAAACTAGCAGGAACATTATGATTTATAGTGCTGTTTGGCAATCCTGAAAGCACACTGTAATCCTTTTGCAGGGTAGATGGATAATGTTATAGAAATGGAGACCTTATAGGTTTATTTCAGCTTTCATGTGATGTAACAAAATCTACAATGTTTTTGAGATGAGAGAGCTTGTCAGACCTTAGTAGTGAGCATTACCCATTCCACAGAAGGCTGACAGCAAGTATTACCAGCAGAGAAGCTGTTGCCCTCATGCCCTACAGCAAAGTCACTGTCTGTCTATTATTTGACAGGCAGGGTAATATGGGAATATGTTACACCGGTGGAAGAACTGACACAATTGCTGGAGAGTCCTGTGACTAGTATAAGAAAAATGGAAGTAGCATGTCCAGCACTTGTGCTAGATATCAATTTAAAGCATATGTTTATTACTGCTAAATTACATCCCTTGTACTGCTGACACCTGCAAGTGCTTAGCAGAATCTGAAAATAAAATACCATTATTTGTTGTCAGCAGAATGCAACTTTTCCTAAACATCTAAAATTGAAATCTGTAATTAGAAGTAAAAACTTTTAAGCAGTCCTTATATGCCACGCACTATAATGTCTCTTGTAACTGAAATAATGTAATTTGCCTACCAATTATTTTCAAGGCCCAATATTGCTAATGAAGATATCATTGGGGAATTTTAAAATTTATAACAGTGATTTCTATTGGATAAAAAAAGATGAACAAAGTTGAAAGAATGAGAATTAAACAACAGTCTCCTTGGCCAAAGGAGGAAATTCAATTGCATTTTGCTGCTATAATCAATACAAGAAACTTCCCTGTGACACACCAAAAATTGGATGCAGTGAGTGACTGAGAGACTGAAATGGCTGCTAGCTCAGCCTTACAATTCATCCACAGGTCAGGCAGAGTGCAGCAAAAGCCCAACTTCCTCTACAATAGTCCTCTTCTGAGCTCTAAGCACATGTTTGAGAGGCCACCCTCTAGGGAGGGGTAGAAAAAAGCCTTATCATATCAGCTCCTCCCGGCTGTGAAAAATCACAGATATATAATACACAAACCTAAAGCCACATAAAATATTGAATTTGAAAATTACGAAGTACATAAGCAAAATTCTAATCCTTTAAAAAACGCATTCACATTAAGGCTGAAGGGAGTTTAACTAATTTTTTTTAATTTTTTATGCAGTATAGTATAGAAGAGAAAAAGCTACTAAAAAAAACTTTCAGGAACACAGAGGCCAATATAAGTTTATCAGAGAAATTTCTCTTCACAGCTGTGGAAAAGCTATGGGAAAATGACTAAACAAAACCACAAGGAGTCCTCATAAGACAATTTTTCAGTATCTTTCATATTTATTACATATTCACTCAAATGCAATTCAAATTGCCTGTGCTTGAAAGCGCAAGAGACTTTATTTAAATTTATGCATTTAAAATCTTTAGGAATGAAAAAGAAAACCAGATACAGTAACAAGATGTTAAAAATTCGTAATAATCACTGAGATAACCCAAAATATATAAACATTCTACTGATAAAATTTATTTACTCTTGAAAACATTGTATTTTTCAACACACCTTAAAACTAATACACACCCTGCAATAAGTGAAGTCCATCATACTTTATTTACCTGATAAAGTATTTAAACAAAATTTATCTGGTACACAGTGTGTTAATCTCCAGGAAAACACAATTAGAAATTATAAACCCTGGGATATTTCTACTTACTTGGAAGTCAAGAATACAGGAGATGGGAGATTTTAACTCGCGTTATCAAGACGCCATTTTAGTTTAAGCAGGTGACAGAAATTCAATAACAATTTTAATTCACTCTTGGAATGTTTCTTCCATGAAAGTGGTATTCAAGAAAGATTGCTTGATGTCCAAACTGTAGTGGACAGCTAATTTCTGATGTCTGTCTTCCTACGCCTTACAGAAGAAGAATTTGATTGATCCCCCAAGGGGAAACTGAGTAACATATTTTTCCAACAGGAAAGGGACACTAGTGAGCCAAAAAATGATACCCCTTTCTGAGCATTTTGTATCTATCCATCTTAAAAGTAACATCATGAAAGACTTTAAGTATCAAAGTATGCTAACAGGTAACTTGTGACAACATCTCTGTACAGCTGTGTTCCTGTGTATCCAAATACTGACTGTCTTCCTTACCCGTTAAAACATTCTGCGAAATACAAAGAAAGTGGCAGAACAGCCTGTAAAATCTTTAAGACTTTTAGAGTGCTCTTTTATTTTCACACTGAGGTATCAGATGCATTTATAAATCCAATTTTGAAAATCAATTGGAAAGTGTATCTTCAGAGATTACAGTGATGATAGAAAAGAATGCCACTACTAAAGAAGCTTCTGTGCAGACAAAGAATCAAAATCTTTATTTTTTGAAAAGACGGTACTACAGAAGTATACCATTACTTTCAACAGTATTAAAGAGAATTAATCCAAGTAAAAAAAGTAAGTCTAGTTTTACAATGTTATATTTGATCAAGACATACCAATCAATATAAAGTATTAATAACCTTCATATGAATTTTCAGTGAAAGAAACAAGTTTAGTAATCCAAGTCATCTTTCTTTGTTTAGAAAACACATGCACTTTCTACCTCTGTCGTTAGAGGTTTGTATTCTTTACTACTCCTGAAATACTTTCACTTGTCAATATTACCCATGCTGATACAATACTGATACCAATGCTGATACCAATGCTGATACAATGCTGATACTCACACCTTTCTCAGAGAGAACACAATGTGAAAAACAAGCATTTAACTGGGATAGTAAAATTCTCTTTATTGATTATTTCCATTTTGCATACACTCTGGGTTTTTACCTGTTTTACAGAGAATCTGAAATTTTTATTTTATGACCTCCTGTTTTCCAGAGCAGACCTACACATAGTATTTAATAAAAAACTTCAGACACTAAGTAAGACTCCTAAAACCAGAATACTTCAACTATTTTCAGGATGAATTAACTTACTTTGGAGGATGTAGAGTCACATTCCTGACAAATCCATCCATAGCCAGTCTGTTTAGGAGACTTTTTCAAGGGAGGGTCTAAACAGCCAAAATGGTAGCAAAGCCTGCATTCATCACACCTGCAACAGAAAACCAAAATGTATATTTATATTAAATGGTACTTCTGTACTATTTTAGATTGAGCTTCCCTGCAATTCTCAGCACAAGATTTCCTGACCCATTATCATAATAAAGAAAATCAATTTTCTATAAGGGGTAATTTTAAACACAATCACTTCAAGTAGGTTCTGCTTAATTTGGAATATTCTGATGCAGACACTCATATATCACCTGTCATCATCTTATACACATGATAATATTTCAAAGACTTGCAAATTAAATAAAAAAAATTGCCCAACTTTTTAGATACTTCAATGTCATTCTCTGCCATTTATTTTGAGATATTTTGATTATTTTAGACAGTGACCATATTGATTTTTCATTGTTTTAAGACACTATTTTGCATACATAACTTTTCAAGGAAAACTTTGTGAAAAATTCACTGACATGTTCAATAACTCATGTATAATTTACAGATATGAATTATATTTTTTTACACCGGGACTACATGGTTGATAAATAAACGCACAAAACATTTTCTCATTCACCTTGAATTTTCTGGAAAGGGGCATTAATTTAAAAGGATTTCACTCTTATCTTTCACTTATAAAACTGATGTATGTACACATAACCATTTTATGTCCTTCTTTAATACAACTTTCATTAGTGTTTCGTACTATGTGTGGTCCACATAAAGAGCTCAAAACATACAGCATAGATATTGTTAATGTAAACTTAATGTACCAGCATAGAAGAAAGGCTACTCTAGAAAAAGTGCTTCATGAAAGGATTTTTAAATCAGTACAATAACATGCTCAAATCGAGAAAGAGATTTTTCAAAGCAAATCACAGAGATTTTCATATGCCCTACTGAACTGAACTTCACTTTATTTGCATATGCCCCTGCATTCCTTTGTATGATAAGCAAAGCTTTTCTCAAATTTACTTTGCAATACTTTCTTCATTAAATGCTCTTAAACTCTAAATTAAATCCAATAGAAATGATCCAAAACTAGGAAAGAGAATAAATGTTTAAAAATCAAATTTTCCAAGGAATCCCCTACATTCTCTTTCTTTGCTTCCCTGGGCACTCATTTTCTCCTGTACAGTACATTCAAATGCAAAAATGTCCAAAATTTGGAATAACAGCATGGCATAGGCATCATCAGATGAAAGAGAAGGATATAATTTATCAACAGAATACACAGTGCATCACAGAAAGAGGACTCAACTAACATGCTGCATTAACTGCTGCTGTACTAACAGAAGAAAATGTTCATGTGACTTCTCCCAGGATTAGTCTCCAAACAAAAAGAAATAACTGTTTTCAGATTATGATTGTTTAACCAAAGTAAATACTTTTGTCCTTGCTGCCAAGGCTGTGCTTGCAGGGGAAGCCTTCTGTCTGCAGCAGTTATATGTAAGACATGAGCACTGATAAGGGTATGCCATGTACTCTTTTCTGCTAAATAGGAACTAAAAGCAATAATCAGATTATCCACAGGATGCAACACTGGACTGTCATGGTTTCAGGTTTTTTTATAAAACTGATTATACCATATTACAATATATGCACATAGGATTGTTTAGCAATGACTCAATCTACCTCCAGGACAAAGAAAACACTTTTAACAGGAAACCATTCTTGATCTTTAAAGACAAGAGTTCTAATGCAGAAATATATTATTTAAAATCAGGAATATATGCAGTTTTATTTCTTGAGAAAGGCATATTAAAATAATAAAAAGGTTGAGAGTGGTAGATGGGATGGGTTACAGTCCTAAATCTCAGGAGTGTATGTGACCTTCAGCAAAAGACTAAGCCTCCTTTGAGTCTCAATGTTCTCATCTGTAAAGGAGTATATTTTTACTAACCTATTTCTGTATTTGAAATCTTATGCACGTAAGGGCTTGCACTTGAGCACTGCCTATCAGAACTTCCTTCTTGTAAACTGTTTGGGATCTTCTGAATAATACAAAATAAAGCACCACACTATTTCTGACTGATTCAGAGTATTTTCAGAGCTTAATCCTAAAATCTACATCTGATTTAAACAGTGTCAATTTAGATTGGTTTTTTGAGGTAATTGTTTTATATGTCCAAAATAAAATGTTTCCTTGGCTTCTCTTCTTCCATCTCTTCTATTTTGTGTCTAGAATGAGGTCCTTCCAGACTGCACCTTTAGCCATGTTTCAGAAGTACGCTGAGGGAGTTCGCGAGGCTGGGTTAAAATAACCAGAAAATTGTGAAATTAAATACAGATCTCGAGGCACCATTCTAAAGCTGAATGGTTTTAATATTTATTGTCATTAATTTTTAGCACTTCAGAGTGTTTAGTTTTGCAGAAGAAAAACTGCATTTTCTTAGAATGAGTTAAAAATATCTATATGAAAGTTTTCAGATATCAATAGCTTCAATCTGCATCTGCACAGCTGCGAAAATGCAAATAACAAAAGTATTTTTTCACATATCAAAACATAAAAAGCTGCATGGTGATAAAAATGAAACTATAATAAATATTTTTAAATGCTCCCTTCCTACTTTTTATTGAAATATGAATTCTGTACTGTAGGACACAAATTCACTGACTTCTAAGTTCCCAGAGCATGATGCTGGGGAAATGGATGAATACACACTGTACCTTGGTTAAAGATGATGCCCTAGCTGTCTGGCAATTCTCTTGTCTGCTGTGACTGACTGGGGACAATATGTGAAGCTTACATACATCACAGTGTGGAAAACAAAATTGGCATTCTTAACTCCTACTTCCAAAAGAAAACCCTACAGTTAGGTTAAAATGGCACTAGTAAAACGAGATGAATTCCTCAAGTGTATACTATCAGTTGTGTTCTTTTGTCTAGCAACATAAAAATGATAGAAAATCCACTGTCAGATTCAGAAAATAAGAAAGCAACACAAAATACAGTGTACTTTCAACTTAATTACAGAGAATGAAATGTTGGGTCACAAAAGGTGTCATGCTGACAGGCTCACAGCCTCTCGGCAAAACACACTCACAGATCAGTCACAATCCGGACATTTACAAAGCAAAGGAGTCACACGGCACTGTCATTTACAGGTATCATCCACATCCATCCTGAAGATGGCTTAATAGGACAAGTAAAACTGTTAGGCTAGGTGTGAGGGGAAAAGGGAAAGAAGACACTTCCTCCATATTAAAGGCTGTTGAAATTTTTACCCTTGTGCATTCAAGGTCACTCCTTCAAAACAGTCCTTAAACTAGCAAATATTTTATCTTGCTACTATTTGTTGGTAACTGTCTTTGTGGTTAAGCCCATGATTCATAAATGCAGTTAAGTGCACGGCCATCTTCAGTGGCGTGGCTAGCTGCTGTACTGTAAACTTTGTGCAAATAAAAACACAGCTCCACACAAAGACAAGCTAACCTAACCTCCTAAATTACCTCTAACTGACAAGTAATTGCTTACTATCAATGTTATAACAAGCCTGAAATTACTTTATGCATCAAAATTAGAAATCACTGTGTTTCCTCATTCCAGCAATTAATGAGGAAAAATATATGCCCACTATACACCAAGAAAATGGGGTGTGAAGAATAAAGGTGAATTCTGAAGTAGTAAGATTAATAAGTTACAAAATAATAAAAGAAAACACTTTTCACTTATAGAAGTATAGAATGCAGGTCAGCTACATACTCACAGCAAGAAAGCTTGATTAGACATTTCCATACCTGAAATATGTCTGCTTTGTTCTTTAATAAAGTGATCTCCATCTGCTCTTGCCCTTGGATTGTTTTTATTAGTTTTTTTAGCAGTACAGCTGGCTGTACTCAAGCCCTACATAACTCTGCATTTTCCTGTTCATAATTAACTAATTATGCTCTAATCAATAGTGTAGATACTGATTTTACAATGTAAATGAGATAAATGAGATAAATGAGATAATGGCTGGGGTCAATCCCATTTTATTTACAAAGCCCATCACACACATCCAATTTCATTACACTGCATCTACCTGCACAGGAGGGAGTCTTATCAGTTGGCCTGCAGAAGTCTTCCTGCGAGCACTGGGGAAAAAGACCTGTGCATTTACAGAGGAGCCGTGAATGCAAAACCTGCCCGTCACTGGCACATTTGTAAGCCACTGGTTAATATCATCAAAAACCACAAAGAGCTGATTCAGCCAGAGTGAAGAAACCTATTTTGCATTCACGAGACAGCATCACCCATCTATAGCTGTAAAAGTAATTACCTACATGCCCCTGAAACACAACATTAATAAGCTAATCTTTAAATACAACTTTCCAAATATGCTTCAGAGACTACGGAAAATCTCTCACTTATGTACACATCACTGCACACCGCCTGCAGTGTCATGCCAAAAGGTACCATGTTGAACAAAATACAAAATTGCAAAATATATATACTACGCCCTATTCATCACAACAGCTTAGAAAGATTTACTTTAACGGAAAAGAAAAAGAAGATATAAAGCTTTGATACAATTTGACAAACCAACATCACAACTAAAATTAGAGAACTTGTCATATAAGACTTACTCTGGCAAACTATGACTTAACTAGAACAAAATTAGAAGTAAACTAAAGCAGAATTTTTAAACTCTAAAGGAACTGCAGTGGGATGGGTGTGCATCCACTCACCCATCTGCTGGGGGGATGCAACACTGTGGCTGTGTAGATTCAACTACTGAGAAGCATCTTTCGTTGTTGTCTTGTTTTGGACCCCATTTCTGACTAAAGGCTCTTAGAATCCAAGGAACATGTCTGAAGAACAGACATACCTTCTCAGGCATTGATCTCTCTTCCCTTTAATCCCTCAGTGTCCAAGTGCTGTGCCACTCTGAAATCGCAAATAGCCAGAGACGTGTTCATTTTAAATTGCAGGAGACTCTTGGGTTCAGATTAACAACTTAAACCCAGCTATGACAATTTAAGTCACTGTCACCACCTTGTTTCTTATAACTGGCTGTATCATATATCCAATGGAAATGAGCATATAAGCATTCCCCAAACCCCAGAGTAAATGGATTTAGCTCAAGTGAATTCAAACTGTAGAACCAAAATGACTGACTTCGGCCTGGAGAGGGTGAGGAGTGCTCCTGTGATACCTTAACTACAACCAGATCACAGGAGTGATAAATTCTGGGTGACAGGATGACTCTTACATGTCACATCAGGGAAAGCACTTTCATGAGCCTATATTTAAACAGTGAAATTAAAAACCTAATTGTGAAATAACCGTATTAATCATCTATTTAGTGCATTGTTTAGCGCTCTCCAAAAAGTACATTTATTCTACTTACTGAGGGAGGAGCCCAGGACTATAGTAGTTTTTCATTATGGAATATGTGGATAACTTTCTTCTTAGCTTTCGCTTCTGACATCTCTTGAAACAAAGTGAACTTTGTATCTTACCCTACCCCTCTACTTTGAAATTCTTCAATTCAGCCCTGTGAATTCCAACACAAATGGCTTTCATTTTCCTGTGATATGTCCCAGGCCAAGCACAAACCAGAACTGATGCACTAATGTATTTAGACTCTAAAATACTCTGTTTTTAGGCAAAAAATTGTCAAAATAATAAAACCCTATTAAAATTGGAAAAGCTCGGCTTTCCTCTTCCTGATTGCTGTACTTTTTCCCTTGCCTATAAGTGACATAACTAAAAATGGATGATCATCTTGCAGTTTCTGTTCTACGGAAGAGTTTTAAGAAACCAGGATATTTAGAAGTCTTCTCACATATGCCAGACAAACTTTCGGTGACTTTATTACCAGGAGTAGGACACATTTCAGCTCTAAAATTCTTACATGACTGCACATGCATAAAATATTGATTATAAACCAGGATACAGCCCAACTATAGAGCCTCTTCATACACAAGTAGTGGTTATCCTAATAGGCTGTCTTCAGAGATGCTAAAATTCAACCACATAAAACTCTAAGGAACTTAATCTAATTTCAAAGTTAGATCTAACTTTGCAGTCAGTCCCGCGTTGAGTGGGTGGCTGGAACAGATGTCCTCCAGAGGCTCCTTCCAACCTACATCTTTCTGGTTTCTAATACTTTCAAAATTTTGATTTAGGTAAATGAAACACTCTTTCTGGAAGGATAATGCTTATGGTATAAGCATTATACCATAGTAATAATGGTATAAGCATTATACCATAGTAACAAAAAGTAATAATAATACCAAGTAATTAGGTCACAATGCAAGCACAAAACGAAGTCTCTGACTTCTCTAGTTTATAATCTCAGAGGAGAGAGTAGACTATTATTCCCTTCTGTTAAGCCTGGAATAGAGAGGGGCATGGCTATTGCCAAAAGGCGAGAGAATATATCAACTGAGGGATGATTATTATTTCTGGGTTTTATATCTAGCTATTACTGATGAAGACAGTGAATGCACAAGATGGACACACAGCCTGACAGAGTATGATGAGCTTACTGACCTTCAGCTACCAATAGTTTCATGATAAGGTACCTATACGGTTTTGGATATGGGAAACTGTATTATCTCCAAGTTATTTAAATTTCTGTCCAATCTCAAGGGCATTAAAAAAACAAATAGTGTCAATCAATTATACTACAAACCAGAAGAAGAAAATAAGCATTAATCTGGCAACCATTTGTGTAGCTAAATTTATCACGCTAAACCCAAAACTGCCACCTCTTCTGATTTAACTCATGATTTTAAAACTAAGACAAACAAATACCCCCTCATATCCAAAAACTTAACACTGATTATTTATGGGTAAGGAAGAATCTGAAAGGGCTATCATTATGTGGCATTTCTATGTAATGCATATTTTTTCTGAATGGTCCACAAATAATTTGCTTTGTGAAACTCCAATTTACATGTAGACAGTAATTCTAAGAACACTACAAAGGAACTTTATTTACTATACCTGTACGTGAACAGCTTCCTTTCAGCAAGTGTTCACTTCTCTCCCTCACAGTACTTTGAAACCATATAACACCTGGCTTTAATAAACTATTTTGCAAAATTCATTAATGGCCCACATATACAAGGGGAATGTAATTATATAAATACTATTTCAGATGTGTTTGTTTTTGTTAATATACAGCTACTGTATACAGAACTTCTATTTACAGTATTTTAATATTTAAACTGAACATTTCTGTGAAGACAATGCCTCCAAGACACTTTAAGATAATGCTACACCAATTATAGACAGCAAAAATGTCCCTTGACAAATTGAAAAGTGTAAAATTTAAGAAAGCTATTAGCAAATGCTGCATTCATTTTTCTGAAGTACATTCTAGACGTAATACATGATTGCGTCTATAGTGCCACTCTCAGGTGTTCAAGCTGTTAACTCTACTGAATGGTGTATTATTTGTGAACTACTGGAGAAGTCCATTATAGTTTTGAATACTGCCATCAAACGTCTTTCAAAGAGTGAAACATCAAGTATTAACATCTGGCTTTCTAGAAAAAGAGAGACGGATATGAGGAACATGATTCATGAGAGAGAGAGAGAGAGAGAGGGGAGGTGGGGCAGGGGGAACTAAACTAATGTCAAAAGAAAGCACCAAGACAGAAACAAAACAAGCAAGCTGTACTAGGGAACAAACATAAAAAAATACAGCAGGAATTCACCTTAGAGTATCAAGTAAGCCAGGACAGTATCAACAATACTCAAAAAAGTACTTAACACGCATTAGTCTGTCCTTAAAATCCTCCAATAGCAGAGATTAGTCAACTTCCCTAACAAAATCTCCATGGCAATTACTGTTAGAAAAGAACTTTCTATTGTCTAAATCATCCTGCTACAATTTAACTTATTTCAGGTCTGACTAGATTTGAAGAACTTATTTTTCCCTTGCAACAACTTCTGTCTTCTTCATCTTTATATTAATTTAGGCTTTTTGAAGACAGATTCCCCAGCCTTTTCTAAATTAAACTGAGGACGTTTTTTTATTCATTTATGTCTCCTGTGGTCTTCTTATCAACCAATTCAGTATGCTTTGGATCTTCTCTATTTGCCAAAGTGGACAGAATATGCTGTTCACTCTTTTCCAAGTGTGAGATACTGGTCTTCTGAATATTCAAGAGGAATACTTGAATGAGTTAAATATAGCACCTTTCTTTGTACATCTCAGGTATGATCAGTTTGATCCATGTCATTTGTGAGAATCCCCCATGCTTTCCTTTTTTTGAAAACATATCTTCTAACTAGTTACTCCTTTTTATCATAATCATGCACTTAACAGCCTTTTTCTTTGCTGTACTGCATGCTTTTTCTGAATGCTTTCTTAAAATTTCCTTTTTAATTCTAACACTGCAGTCCCTCACATCATATTGTCATCACCTGCAAATGTAACCAAACGCTTTATTCCAGTACCTAATACACTAAAGCAAAAATTAACAAAAATATAACAATACTAAATCCAGGAGAGCTTGAATGCAACTCAGTGAGTTAGATATCATTTGTCAGTGAGTCCATAGTAGCTAGTTTACTTTTCTAATCAGCTACATATTTTACTGCAAATTAATTAGCAGAATGTCTCGTTAACATATTTAAAAGAATGTCACAAACAGAAGTATTTTAGGAGTCTTACTAAAGCCAAGATATGCTACTTTTATCATTCTCTCCTACTCATAATACCTAGACTGTGTTAGTTTAATAAACAATCATAAATCACAGTAAACATTACTCTTTTTCTTTTTCTTTCCTAAACTCAGCATGATGTATGGTCAAACACCCTTTTTTGTTACTCCCTTGCTTACACAGGATTTGGACATAACTTTTTACTTTCAGAATCCTCCACAAGTGGTTAATAAACTTCAGGTTTTTCTTCCTAAAAAGGATTCATGGATCCTTAAAGATCAAATTCCTGCATTAACGTCTGTTTCTTACTGCAAATTTCTTTATTTCTAAGGTGTCTTTGTATGCCTTGCCAATACAGAATGGTAAGCATTTCTCATAGTTCAGACAAAAATCTTAACTCTGAGATTCTCCCACCCCCTTTTTAAAATAAAACGACGTGTTAGACATCAGGTTAATTTTATTTAATATAATATTCAAACATGAAATGCCCTGGTAAGATATGACTCGTAGATAAGTATACATAAAGTTGTATATTTCTCCTATTACTCATTACAGCATTTAATTTCTTTTTTAAGTTTAAAAAATATTTTCAAATGGAAACGTGCCTTGATAGATGACAAAAACCACCATATCTCAAGAAATTAAAATATTATAGATCATAAAGTTACAAGAGTGATTGCATTTGAGCAGAGTTTTTCTGAGCAAGTTCAAGATGAAAACAATGAAGATATCAACACACTGATACTGTATTTAAGAACTGGATCTGTACCATTCATAGAGCAAAATGCTATGTATGTGTGCATCTACCAGGATATATACGGACGGAGACGAAGATCTCAGCTGTCATGCTGTGTGATCAGTTCTTCATTCCTTCCCCAACTCACAAAACAATTTCATATTTGTATTGGGAGGACATAAGCTTGTCCTGAACACTGCCAGAGAAGTAAGCCAAATAAAACAAACGTCTGCATATACTCAATTTTTTCTTTTTCTCAAAATGTTTTTAGACAGCAATATAGGTATAGTTCTATTCACTTGAGTGTCTGGAGTCAGAAACAATTAGTTCATTCTAATAAGCATAAAATCAATTTTTCCATGGCAAATCTATTCCTTCAGAGTAGGAAGTCTCAAGTGTTTTACAGGTCTCATTATCACTGAACATTTATTTTTTTTTTTAGGAAACAATCTTTTTTACAGTAATGTCTATGTACAACACGGTGTTCTATGTAGAAACGTTCTTATTAAACTGTATATAAGTAGAGCGGCAGGCGGACGGCAAACCGTTGCTTATTTCAGTATCACCATAGAGGAACACGCAATATTTAAGTCCTACAGGCTTCTGTCACTCTTCAGTGAATCCAAGCATTGTATAACATCATTTGCCAACGAAGCACAGGGGAAAAAGACATTACTTAATAGGACAATCCTGACAAGACATTTATCCGTGATTTTTCAACGATGCACATACAAAATGTTCCTGATTAGTGCAAAAACACGCAGGCAAATTAACTACCTTGTCAGTCCAAATAACAAACCAATCAGTTACGTACTATCCGAGCCTGACAAGCAAACTGAACGTTTTGTCATAATAAGGTTATAGTTGAGACAAGGTAGCTGTTCTCCTTTACTTTAGGTACTCTATTGAGAGCTTTATCCACATTTAAAAATCATATTATAAAAGGTTTCCACGATTGCCTCCGAGGATGAGTTGTGGTAGAGTTGTGTCTCATGAAGGGTATCTACACAGTAAAGTGATAAGAAAAAAATATTAACATTGTAAGATCATAGCAGCTCTGCTCTGTCTTATGAAACATTTTAACATCACACTAAATTTAAGCAATGTGTATGCTCAGATAGTTAGACAGCCATACCAAACTTTTCAAGAGTCTCTCAGTGTCAAAACATTAAACTGAGTTAAGTATAGCATCCTTTTAATTTTTTCTTAATACAGCTCAAAGAACAAAGTTCACCACAAGAAAGAGAAGATAATTTTTTTTTTTTTTTTAATCGTAAAAGCAACAACTTAATACAAATAGGCGTGATTGTGAAGCTAGCATTTGATTTGAAACCAACAGAAATGCAGCTATGGGATTGACTACAAGCATAAACAACATGGGTACTGTGTTATAACCTTAAAAAATGCTTGTTTTATAGAATAGCATGTGAAAGAAAAAAGTCTTAGGATTTAAGAAGCGTTAAGTAAGGGAGGGTTTCTTTCATAATGCATTCTAATAATTCAGTACATAGAAAGCTCCAGTCACATCTGAAAAAATGTCTTTAAGCCAATAATTCCAAAGTCTTTACAGCTGTTTTTTTCCCTACTCATATTTCCTGTCTTCTGACACTCATGGCACACATTCTTTTCAAGAAAGTTTTTTTTTAAATCAACCCAGTTTTAAAGTGATATTTCTCTAGATTTAAACTCCTTAAAACTACTTGCCATACAGCAAATTTATGGAACTTATAGCATTGTGAAATTTTAAGTAGGAAAAAAATCCATGACTTTGTCTTTAAGCTGTGCACACACATTTTCAAAGAAAGACCTATACAGAGTCTCTACCACCACATTTGGTGAGGTTTGTTCTACTTTAAAATATATTTAAATAGAATTTTTAATAAAAAGGAATTTTAAACTGCTGTCATAGTTTCATAAAATATAACAGTCTGATGAAAAGGAGCCACAGTGATGCCACATGTTCCATCAACAGTTCTTTGCAACCTGATTTTAATTTTGAGTGTAAGGATTGTGAGTTTAAGAATTAGAGGGACACCAAGGAGGTATTATATGTAAATCCACTCCCAATTCTCACTTCATCTCTTACTTGGGACACGATTAAAATTTTAAATCTGGTGTCCTGAACTGTTATACTACAGTCCAATTTTGAACTTTTAAAGAAAACTAAAGCTGAGCTGTAAAATAGAAATACTTTTATAGTCATCTTATTATAATCCCCTTCTCCTAGTGAGTGCAGCTAGTTTTGTTCTGATCACCTCTGAGTGGGTGAGGTTGACATGGGTGCACACTGAGGTGCAGAAAGCTGAAGGGTAGCATCAGAAACAATTTGAGATAAGCTCCAGGTCTCTGAGCCACCTCTACCCTCTCAGCAGTGGGAGTAGCTGCAACTGTACCATTTGAGTCAGGTCATCAGAATGCAACAGGCTGTCACATCTGGGCTACCAAGGTTTGGACAAGAATAGAGCGACCTATACTTTAAATACAAGCTTTTATTTCTGTTTCTCAAAATGAATTAGTATGTGCATATATACATACACATATACACACATATACATGCAGTATATGTACATGTACTTATTATCATAGACATAAATCTATTTTTTATTAAAATATTTATATAAACATTTTTCTATAAAAAAAGAACTTCACAGCTGAACTAAAAAAATAATAATTTAAATTTTAACAATAACCTCACAAATTAAGGCAATAAAGTAAAAACAAGATTCTCAGAGGAAATTTGTAACTACTGAGCAAAGCAAAGATCCTAATATTTTGCAGTACTTTAGGTAAGGCTGTAAGAACACAGGCATCAAGCAGAAAGTGTAAGTAACCTATACCTGCACTAATAATTCCTAGAATATTTCTTTGTATTGTGTTTTTATTGGTAACAAGGTATCAAGAAATTTTAAAGGTTATTATCATATTTACTTATATATTAAAGATAAATTATTTTTATGTGGTTGGACAATTTTTCCATTCCTACTATTTTTAAATTTTAGTTTGACATTATTTATTTTACACAATCTAGGGTTATCTTCACCTCTCTCATGTTTGAAGTATTATTAAGGAATCACTACAACTTTGTTTAAACACAATTTTAACAAGCAGAATATTGGTAAAAGACAAAGGAGTATGAATGGATAGATACAACAGCTTTTTTTTAACTCGCAACCTGCAAACTCATCTGATAACTGACTACTGTCCTCAGACCTCCCACACTAATGACATTTCTCCTGTTCTAGTCTCTGCTTCTCTCTTCTCCCATCCCTACAAATCATTTGCCAACCTTTCCTCATCCAAAGAACTGTTCCCATTCCTGAATATCCATTCAAATTTCTACTGACTGAATTATCCAGTGTTGCAACATCTGAACTTGTATTTTCAGCCTCATTTAGGAAAAAGATGTAATGAACACAAAAATTTGAAATAAGGACAATGGGCAAAACGGAACAGCTTTCCTCCCTCATCAGCAGGTGCAACGAATGTTAGATAGAAAAAAGCATCACAGATAATGAGTAATAGATGCTTTCAACAGGAAGTTCTCAATTGCATAGTTGGTCCTTTAGAAGAGCTGTTTCTCCCGGCTCTCCTTTAGTTCAGGGCAAAAGTAATTATGAAAGCACTTTCCTTCAAGTTTTGGTACAAAGAGAGGGAAACATACCAATCTCTCACTTTCCTCCCCAACCACACATGGCTGTCCACTTCCACAGTCAAGTAAATATTACGTAAAGAATATATACAGATTTCCTTTTCAAAGAACTTTACAAGTTAACCCAAGTAACAAGAAACCCCAAAAATTATTTCAATACTTTCTACTGGAATTGCCCAAGACTCTCTTCATTTTTGTAATAGGTACTGAAAAGTGCAAATTGCAGCCAATCGCAGTGTGTATGTCAGTAGCTCTGATCCTTGTTCTCGTTTAGCCAATATAATACTTGCCTTCATTAGGTTAAATACCTATTGTGAGAACTATATTTCTGGCTGCTAACTGGGCATAATTAAAATACATTTGCAACTGCAATGTAAAATCAGTTTAACTTCAAAGATCTGAAGGCAGGAAGCTGCTTCAGCATATTTTACCAATTCTAAAAACATTATGATTCTCCCAACAGGTTAAGTCTCTTAAGCCTAAAAATGTATTTGCAAAAATCCTTAATGAGGTAAGATGATAATGAAGGAGGGGAAAAATTGAGCTATTTAATTAGAGAAGTGCTGACAAAGACCAATTTTAGACGGCAAGGAACTGTATCTGCAGTAAACTCCAAACCATATGTGAGATAAGCACTATGATATGATATAAGGTGATATAAGTAATATGCATTTTTAAAATTCAGGCTGCTCAAGGTACACCTCTTGATCTCAGAAATTAATCTGTACCCGACAGTTCTATTAAGTGGAAGTTACAGAGCTCTTTGGAGAGGAAAAAAAACCAAACCAAACCTCCAAAAAAATGGTGAGCAATGTGTCTTCTAGCCACTGTTAATTACTTCAATTCTCCTCAGTATTGATCAAGTTATAAATATTAATAAATGCTTCCTGCATTGTTACAGATTTATATCTGGTAATATACACACAGATTAACCTGTAAAAAAGTTATCTGCAGGACAAAATATCACAGCATCTGAGGCATCACTGGAATAAAAAAGCTCTGCTTCCTTTTAATAACTGGCACACTGGAGCATAAATAGTGACATTTAGAGCTGGTCAGTGCATAAACACGTTGACTGTCTTGATTTACAGAATTCTGTTCTCCAAGTACTTCTAAATGCCCACTTCAAAACAAGAACACATCTTCAAACTACTTCAAAGGAAAATTACGCTTTTATTACCAAATGAACCATTTCACATATGTGCTATCAATATTTTATTTAATCTTTTGTATTGGATATGTCATTTTCCTTCATTCTGCACTGTCTTTGTGAATACAAGCTTCTGAGAACCCATGAAAAAAATATTCAGTCAATACGCTCAATTATCTACGTGAAACCCAGCTTTCTCTTTTAAAAGGCTGCATTTACAGGCCTTGTCACAACAAGGTCCTTGATGCTATTGAAACAATTTCAAAATACTTAAGTCATTGGCAAAACTCAGTAACTTGACAAGAGAAATTTGGGCCAGAAGATTTCAATGACTTGAAAGGAAGGTTATTGAGTGATGTAATTTCATTTGGATGGGACCTATTCCAATTGATCTGTTTTTTGCAATGCATATCTTCCCTCTGCAGCTGTCTCTATCTGATTCAGTATGTAAGTGCAAGGAGCGACTATCCTTTTCCACTTAAAGCAAAACTCTTCCTTCCTCCTGCTATTATTCTGAATGAGCATGAGGAGCACATTTTCCAGTTTAATCTCCATACTCAGTGTAAGAAAAAAATATACTCAACTGAATGCAACCCATGAATTCAAACAAATTTTGTATCTGCTAGAATATTTATTTTGTAGTTAGGAAAACAGGTCATAGAACCTTATTTTTATCCTTGTTATTTCTATTATTAAGTGAAAATAATGAGTTTGTATAACACAAGGTCATATGGTAGTACAAAACTAATTCTCAATCCCAACTGCATGTAATCTATACTGTAACAGACTGTACTTATTTTCAGTTGAATATTTATCCAAAATAGAAAAAACCTGCTTGGTACAAAGTGAATATAAACATGGATGTGGTATATATGAAATCATATCTTTCCATACAAATTTGGTAACCACATTTCAGCAGCAAATAGGTGTACCACTAGGTAGTTCACAATTATAGTTAATTTTAAACAGCATAATACGTGATAGGGGGTGGCGAGGAAGTGATATAAAGGCAGAGTTACAAAGCCTTGAGAGGAGTATTGATGAATAATGTAATCATCATTATATGCTAACGAAACAACAGCTGAATCAGGATATGGCAATAGATGTTGCCAGAAATATATAGCTGGCAGGTCAGCTAAGTTGGTCTTTACTCACCCAGCTTTACTCTCAGGATCCCTGCACACACAAAATGTGCCTGACCAACAAAATTGCCTTGCTGGGTTAGACATAACTGTGAGCTTTCCTATGATAACCTAATTAGCAAAGAAAATGGAGCTAAAAACCAGTCCTTCACTACCTTCTGAATTTTTTGTATCACAGGAGACGATATGAGCTCTGCTGGTATTTCACTTTTTACGTCTAATCTATATACTTCAAAGTTTTAGGAGTTTTGAGCTATCTATAGCAGCAGGAACATTCAGGCTGCTCTGAAGCGGTGTGCACCCCAGACAGGTCTCTAGAAACACGTTCAGAGAAACCACAACTGACCGTCAGTACCAACCACTCATTGTCTGCCTGATGCCAAAGCAGGCTAAAAGAGCTTTGGATTCTGTTGATAGTAATTGTTACAGAATATATTTGCAGTAAAATTACCTCTTGCATAAACAGTGTGCAACTAAGACCTAATATACCAGTAAAGTCAAAAGCATAAACTCAATAAAAATATTTACAATTTATATTTACACAAATTCTTATTATGACTACTGTCACTCTCTGTAACTGTTTCTGTTACTGTGAGAACTGTGTACTCCTTCAGAAGTACCATATAAATATATTAACATACCATTAATCTTTCAGATCAAGTATTTTACTGAAAAAAAAACCCTAAACTTTCTTCAAATACAAAAAATTATTATTATTCTTGCTACTATTTATAGGATATACTGTAAGAAATATTATAATTAGCAGTTGTATAATACAATAAATTACATTATAAGTTTGACTTGAAAAAGAAAGCCTGAATAGAGGAGTCTTTTAAAATAAAAAAAATGGTGGGAAATATGTCTTTTTCCATTTCAGTATGTAAAATAAAGCCTAAAGCTGTTTGTTATATATTATTATTATTATAATGTCTTTGTTTATTTTTTACAGAAAAGGAGATGAAGTAATTTTTGTGAGCTAGCTCTTTATCAGTGGGAATTGATGACTTCTGACATGAAAATCTAAATTTCACTCCACTGTCTAAGTTTCAACACGTGAAAGACAAAAAAGTAACCTGGAGCACTTAGCAAAGATTTAATAAGGGTAGACGAGTTGGTCATGTCTGAAAGGACCATGACGAACGATTTCCTCTGTGAAACAGGGAAGAGCAGTGGCGGTAACATTTTAAAAATGCGTTCAGCATAAGGTTTTTCAAACAGTCTGGTACAGCATTTTCCCTATCAAGTTAAAAACAAGGCTGGATGAATGGACTGAAAGCCAGCTGGATTCTAAGAACTGCAAGCAATAGCTTGGGATCTATATGTTGTCCAGTAACAAACAAATTACCACAGGAGGGATTTTGGGGCTGAGAGAGTTCATAAAAAATCATTATAATGAGTCAAAATTCATGAAGCTTATCAAGAAGCAGAATGAAATTTTGCATGGAGGGGGGATAACTCCATGCACCAGTACAGACTAAGAAGCAACTAGCTGAGTTGCTTTCAGACCTGCTAAAAGGACCTGGGGGTTAAAGTGAATGTCAAACTACGCATAATTGAATGAAAGCAGGACCAGCAAATCAAGGAAGGTTATTATTCCTCTCTACTCAAAGCTAATAACACTGTGCTTATAATGCCATAAGCCAGTTCAGGCCATCCAATTCAAGAGAGATGAGAAAACAGAGTCCACAAAATTGGCTACCAAGGTGGCAGGGGTTTGCAGCACGTAACCTACAAGGAGAGGCTGAGGGAGCTGGCCTTGTGTAGTCTGGGAAAGAGGATGCCAGGGGGATTGAGGTGCAACCCACAGCCATCCAAAAGGGCAGTTACACAGACAGCACTCCCTTTACTCATGACCACCAACCACACAGGCTCACAGTCACAACCTGCAGCTTAGTAGGTTCAGAAGGAACATTAGCAGATGCTTTTTCAGTACAAGGAATTGTGCAGTGAGCTCAGGGGCACTCAGGACTCTGCTGTATGGGAACAAACAAGAAGTTACGATAATACATTCTTCATATTCAAAAGCTTTCATTTCGGGTATCAGAAAGTAAGCCTGATTCCTGTGGTCAGGATGGGAAGCCACAATGTTGAATAAAACCCTGTGATGCCCAGTGCCTTGCTCAGTAGTGATTTCTGTTCCAAGGAATAAGAAATTAGCTTTCCAGTCCTCTTATAGACAGTATCTGACTGCACATAAAAGCCAGTAGTGTATTTCTAAGAGGTATCCAAGACTGATTTATAAACGTTCTCATTGTGCACAAATACTAAAATATTGTGCCCCTAATGCCATCTTAAAATTCCATGGTATTAGTCACAATAAAGGCCTATTTATTTGATTAAAAGGTGATTTCATATTCTATTTTAACCTAGATATTATAAACATTTCACTGAGAAAAAGTCAGAAAACGCTATATGTACAACTTTTATAACTGTAAGCATACCTAAAGCATATTTGTAGCCATCAAAAAACCCCCAGAAAACTAGTATTAGTCATTCATATTTACAACTCCACAATAAACAACTTTATACATGAAACAGCCTAAGTAAAAAGTTCCCAGATGTGCTTACAAACAAAATATAAAGTCAGAAAAAAAAAAGTATGGAAAATGCAATGCATTTACGTGCACAGTTCATATACATCCCTGTATTTTCAAATAAGTATCTTAATACTGGACCATTTTTTTTAAGGGCCATAAAGTTTTTTAAATTGATTGACAGATGTAGAAAGACTGGAAAGATGTGTTTCAAAATATACTTGCTTAACTTATAAGGAAAACGTTTCATATATTCCATTATAATTTCATAATTCATTTTCAGTCTTCATTTTTAAACATAAAAAAAACCCCCACAACATGTCCCTAAGTGGAAATGGAATAAGAATAGAATAAATCTGAAGTACACAAAAAAAGGAATTATGACTTCCTTTCCAACTAGTTCTGAAGCATGCAATACTTACTAATAGTTTTTTTCAAAAAACCCCAGAAGTTAACCAATATGTATGAACAATGCATACATCTACATTACATTATAATTAAGCTATATAAAAAAGCATTTATAGCACTTCTGAAGAGGACTATTTAGACAATGTACTCAGAACAACAGTTGTTATAACACGGTTGTCCTATGCCATGGTTGAATGTATGCATGCAAATAAAATTCAGACACCATAAATAAATCTTAAAAACAATGACAAAGATAAGCTGTATTACATACGAAAATCTGTTAATTAATTATATTTAAGACAACACCAAAAGTTTTATAACAGTGTACTAAGAAGATGCTCTATTTGTGAAACTCCATAAGTATTAAATAAATCACTTCCAAAAGAACTAAAAAAGATAAGTGAAACAATATCATGATATACCTTGTAACACTCTTAAGATTTTTCTCAAATAATATAAAAAAGGACCCTCAAGAAAATTATTTCATCATGACAAAAGTGGAAGTCAAGTGAAAGATTGTCAGTTTTTTGCAGTGTCATTACCACACAACTATATTCTTGAATATTACTTTCGACAGGTACATCAACAACCTCATTCAGATGAAGCATGAAGTGTGATTTGTTTCAAGTGAATCAAAAGATGAAGCAACCTTTCTAGATAGGAAAATAATAATTTGTTTGTAATACTCATTCTTAAAGTATTATAGCTTGGCAGCAAAATCTACATGAAACAAACCTAAAGCAACACAAATCAGCTGGGAGAACTGATGTCTTACCCTATACCATTCTGGGTGTAAGGTGAGTCAAACTATTCGATTTGATATTCAATATTCAATTTTACCTGTTTCCTAAACTTTTGTTACTGCTGTCATTGGGCACTTATGTTCCACAGTACAGTACAGGAAGAAACGAAAAAACTTTTAAAATCAATTAAAAGCAGACATACGTGCATTTCAAACAATGCATTTATATAAATTTCTGTCTTCAGAACTGCAATTTGGGAGAAAAAATGAAAAAAAAGACCATTCTGTGTCATTCTGCATGATTTTGGAACTAGAGTAGATTTACCCTTTCACCTTATTAATGGTCATAGTCATTCTGAAATGCCCTTGTTCCCCCATATTCCTTTTCACTATTTTTTCTGCTATAGAAGAGCACAGAACTATTAACCCATTGGAATCATAGGGAGACAAAATGTAAAAATGACAGATACAAAGAAGTTGAAGAACTTGATTTCAGAAAATTGCAAAGTGTTTGAATCCGTGACTGATTTCTAAAATCTCTCCTTTCCTACTTATTTTTGGTGAATGAAGGAAAAGGAAAATATTCTAAACTTGACAGTTTTATCTATTTTTTTTATTAACAGGTCAAGATAGATAAAAGACAGCATGTAGCATCAAAGAAAATATATAAAAACTTAAAACATGGAATTTCAGCCAAAAGTCCCTTGTTTAAAGAGAGTTGCTAATCAACGTATATTTGATTGGTTAAGTCATACACCCAAAACTTTTCTGCATTTAGAAAAACAAGTTTCTAAGAACTCAAAATAAATACACTGGAACTGTAGTTAATTATGCTTTAGCATTGTTTTTTTCATTAATTCTTGCCATTCATATTTCTCTTTTTTTAAATAAGGACTTCTTTGTTCATTTAGGAGACTTACTAATGTTTTGACTAATCAGTAAAAAAAAACCCAGCAGAATCAGTCTTCTTCTATTTGGCATACTTATATTACAGATATTTGTATGATAAAGTGATGCATATGAACATAGACACCTGAGATACCACGCTTGAGATCTTTCTTCTCAATCCACATTTCTTTTCCTTGTAAGTCCTGTAGTAACTCCAACTGCAGGGATAAGCATACTCAGATGGCCCACAGCACACTTGAAGCACAGCAACAAAAGATCTAAGAACTGTTGTACCATCACTCTGGTAGTTATGAGGAAACTATTCCTTTCACAGTAACCTTCAAGGCTTCCAATTTTCCAGATTTCATCAAATTGACATGGATGTATTTCCTCTCTGTCCTTGGGAAAGAAAGGAGGTCTTTGCCAAAATTCAATTTACTGATCAAAGACTTCAATTTACTTTTTATCTTAAAGGTATGTGGTGGGGGACACCTGGGCAATACAATACACTTGCCCAAATCTCAGTTTAAAAATTTTACCCGAAAACATCCAGCCTAAAAGATACACAAGAGATATGAAGAATTTTGCATCCAAAGTGATTCAAGTTTTACAAGTAATAAGCAGAAAATGGGGTCTGATACTGCAATTATTACCACTGCCCAGCATAGCTAACTTTCATGTGTACCACTGCCATGTAAAAATTCCAGAGGGCAAGCTTCATTTCAATGAAGTTTCAATCACAGACATTGTGTTTTATCATTTCATCATTTCTCCTTTCATTGTCTGTAAGTCAGCATTTCATAATACAATCATTGTATAGAATACGCATCATTCATTATTCCTGATGAAACGGAGTGTTTAGACTTCACTAATTCAGAAACAAAAATCACCGCATGAATTTGAAATTAATGAATTGAAGCAAACAATCTAAAAGAAGAACCAAACTTTCACATGAAAATGCTTCTGGAAAAAAAAAAGTTATCAAACTTTTTTTAGCTCATTCAGCAATGAAATCCAGAAGGTTTTTTTATCTTGTTGATAATAACAAAGACACAGAAAGCCTCAAATATGATGACCAACAGAAGCTGACGGACTATTTTTCCCAAAGGTCTGGTGCCCAAGATAAAAGGAATTCTTCTGTCTGTTTGCACAATGAAAGTATTGTGTACATCTTAGAAATTAGCAAGATAAAAAATAACATTTAAAAACAGTCACTTTTCTGGGGCCAACAGAGAACATTACATTCAAGCTACTGAAAAAGTAGCAGCAATATTTAATACTTTTCCCTTTCTTCAACTAACTTGTTAAACATATACATTGTCAGCTGATAAATTTCACTTATGGTGACAAGTTATGTTTACAACATTATCACTTTAACTTATAAAGCCCACCAGCTTCACATAAACTTTTCTACATGTATCTGTCAGAGAATATGTACTTAGAAAATTTGTATTGTAATGGCCGGTCTTTGCGAACGAAGAGCCGGGAAGGTCCTCACCCGCATATGCAGACAAGGCCTTCGAGCCTGCGCAGTGGATTTTTTAGGTGGCACACAGTGTGCGCGGAACTGAGGCCACCCTTTAATCCTGAGGTTCGTCTACCGGGGCCAAGCGAGCTTGGACGGTG
>JAWWES010000081.1:26281080-26384685 GCA_035583135.1 Lophotriccus pileatus | reverse complement strand
GCCTTAAGGGCTAACGAGCTCCATCTGCCCGGGGAGGTCCCTGACCAGGAATCGAACCTGGGTCTCAGCGGTAACAGAAAATTTGTATTAATCTACACTGAAAATACTGTGCCGCTTAATTTCAGAATTTCATCAATCTTCGTTACAAAAAAGAATTATCAGCTCATACTCAGGGTTTAATACAAAATTTAAATGCAAAAATGAAGGGACCAGAGTAATTTTTCTGAAGCATCTCATGGAACAGTGAAACTACTTTAAAATTAAATATTAATGTATTTTCATAAATGGAATGAGACAATATGATACTTAAGCAGAATTAAATATATATACTATAAAATGAAGTTTCAAAATAGAAGCCTCAGGTCTTATAAAAATAAAACCTTCGGAGTTTTCTCAGTGTCAGTGACAGGACCTCAGGGAAGCATTTAGATGATACTCTCAGGCACATGGTGCGACTCTTGGGGCTATCCTGTGCAGGACCAGGAGCTGGACTTTGATGATCCTCGTGCACTCCTTCCAACTCAGGAGTTCTATCATTCCATGAAATGACAGTAGACAGGAACGTAGGACACGCCTAATACTGTTCAATACTGTTCATTAATGTTCATTACACTGACCACTCCAAATACAAACACATGTGCACACACAGATATACTTATCAACAGCCTGCAGAGAGATAGAAGCTACTACCTATAGCGTGAAAAAGAGGCCACAATAGTTTTGGTATAGCTTAGAAATTAATGGCTAACTTGCACAACCTGTTCAGATCAGATCTTCAAGGTACTAGGATCAGAAGAAGAAGAAACCTTACTCTTAGTACTCTTCCATCACTCCACAGAAAGCCAGCATGTGTGTTCCCACTTTTCCTTGAAATGAAGGTGGTGGGCACCTTAACTCTTAGCATCTGTAAAAACTGCACCCACTACCCCTCTCTGTGGGGTACCCACCACCCACCAGAAGGCATGCAAAGGATAACTTATAGACTGACAATCCTTCTGCCCTTACATTCTCTGACCCCCATGAGGGAACTCATGCCTCCAGTGCAACACCACTGTGCCTTCTCTCCTAGCACTTTTAACTCCTAACTCCTTCTTCGTAGCTAAGAAAAGGTATGGAGGTTTAGCTTTGATGTTATTTGTTATCTTCTGGGGTTTACAGGAATTGGCAAAGAGCCCTTTAGAGGTTGAGTTTTGGGAGGTTTTGTGTGTCTCAGTGTGCTGCTAGGTTAGATGATACAGCTCTTTTAATGCAATTTGACTGGTGACCCCTGAATGATGTGGTTGGGGCAATAATCTAGTGCAGTGAATTAAGAAATGCATTTGAAAAAGGTGCTTTTCAAAGAGAACAGAGGAAGGGATTTCTTATCTGAACTGTGGATTTCTTATCTGAACTTACACAGGGGAGTCTTCCCCTATAAGAGATACAACTTTCAGTGGAAAACTGTAAGAATTAGCACTGATAGTTCTCCAGTATGCTGCTCAATGAATTTATCTTTGAAACTACGACATGACTTTCCCAAGACACGGATTTAATAAGCAAAATTACCTTCTCATCCTTAAGTAGTGTTCTCCATGACTCCCTATATAACAAACCAAATTTTGCCTGTTCTACACATTACAAGAATTTTTATTTAATGGTTTACTTTTATGAACAATAAATACACTTTTTCCTTTCACTTCAGGTGAAACCACACCTGAAACACTGTGTCTGATTCTGGGCTCCCCAGTACAAAAAACCATAATGGACTCACTGGAGTGTGTCCAGCAAAGGGACTATAAAGATGATTAAGTGACTGGAGTATCTCTCATATAAGATGAGGCTAAACAAGCTGAGATTATTTAGTCTGGAGAAGAGAGGGTTCATTGGGAATCTTCTCATTCTTCCCCCTTATGGGGGAGGAAAAGAGAGCCAGACTCCTTAGTGGTGTCAAGTGAAAGGACAAGAGGCAACAGGCAAAATCTGAAATTTTAAACAGGAAATTTTAAACATAAGAAATTTTTTTTTTACTCTGAGGAGGAACAAACAGAACAAGCTGCCTAAGAGGTTGCAGAAACTCCATTCTTGGAGATATTCAAAACTCAATCAACTGCCCTGAGTAACATGCTCTATTTGAGTTAGGGGGCAGGGACAGACGAGCTCTAGGGGTCTTTTCCAATCTCAAGTATTTTGTGATTCTGTTTCTAATAAAAGCAGAAATGATTTAGACAAGCATTTAAAAATTAAGGAAAATTAAAGTCCTGCAGTTTACTTATTGTTCTTTAATGTGAAAAACTAAGATTACCACAGGAGTTTTAAAAGCCCGCTGGTTTTCTTATCTCTTTTTCACAGCAAGTGTTATTAAAAGAACTGTCAGTAGGTACCAGCAGACAACAGGCTGTTCTTATGTAAATTTAAACAATTTTTACTATGATGAAGTAACACTTTCATTTTTCTTCTTTTCATCTGCTCTGCATTTTCAGATATTAAACTGCTGTTTTCACAATTTTTACATACTAGTAGTTGCACATTTTCTGCAAAATATAGAAAAACTTCAATTAAATATTACTGGATTGATACACATCACACAATTGGGCTACTGAAACTAGCACTACTGATTTTACTCATCCAAAATTAAAATCAAAACAGATATTACATTTGCTTTTAAAAGGATATTTTAAGTATTTTTTCCTCAAGTGCTTTTCTTAACATCTCTCCACTGGCAGTTAGAGTCTTCATCAAGCCAGAAAAATCTAAAAGTTGCTCTGTTCTCTTGTCATTTATTAAAAATGGGTCTTTAATTCTGAAGCAAACAGCTCTATAAATAAAGTTATCCCTGTCACAATTTCTCATCTTGTTAATGAATGTTGTTTGTTATTCTTTCTGAACATCTTCAAACATCAACTGTTTTTTTTTTAAGTGCTGATTTTTTGGTCACATTTTGCCTCATCCTTAAATAACTTCATTTTTCCTCCTCTCAATTCTTGCACCATGAAATGCTAATGCAGAATATACAGTGCTAGGAAGTTATGTCCTCAGGAGTCTCAAGACTGGATTTCTTCTAGCTTTCACATGAAATTTCAGATCTTGGTTCTCTACTTTGAAGTTTACAGAATTTGAAAACTAATTTTTCCTCTACTCATTACTCATTTACATTCCTCTCTGCCTACTTAGTCCTCCTTTTGTCTCCTTTTCTCTGTTTCCCAAAAGCTGTCTTGAGCAGCATTTCCATATTTTCACCTTTTTTTCAAAATTCTTTTAAAAATACAAATAATTTAAATAGAAATATAACTTAAATATCCCAAATGTCTCAAAATCAGTTGATATTCTCAAATAAAAATTGCTCTGGACTTGCACAGATTCTTTCCAATTACACCAGCTATATATTCTGTCCCACCTACTTAATACCTAGTTAAGTAAGCATTTATAAAGTACACTTCACTTGCAGAAAATTCTTCCACAAACCTCCTCATGTAATCTGTGTTTCTATACAGAAGGACAGACAGTTCAGAAATGCATGAAGACCCTGCCACCTCAAAAATAACCCTACAAAGGAAACAACAGTCAAATCGACAATTTCAATGGACTTGACAATTTCATGAAGACACAGTTGAAAGATGATTTTTTAAATTTTATTTGCTGTTTACCAGGCATAAACCACAAGTCTGTGCTCACATTTGGTTATGCTAATGAACATGCTCTCTGTTAGATGCAAAAATGCAGGCATGAGTCCCATCCATTCACTTTTATGTTTTATTCACTTGGATAATTGAACAGAGATGGGAATCCTGAAATAAGAAGTCCATGTCACAAGGTTCAGAGAGATGTCCATTTTGAGGCCTGGGAAGGCTTAATACAGGCATACTTACAGAATAGAAGATTTAACTCCTCGCCTCTATTTCCCTAGATAGCAACATCAGCACCAGGCATAATTTGTCTCTGACTTTTAGTAACAAGAACACTTTAAAAAGCTATTCAAATTTATGAGATTTTTAAACCCAAGAATAAACCCCGACCACACTTTACACTGAAGTGCGCACTTTAATCTATACAATATTTTCTTTCCAAATTATAATCAAGTTTGTGCTATGCAATTTTGGTGCTGCTATTGCTAGCTTTTATTGCTGTATTAAATTGTTAGCAAACAGCTAAAGGCTGCCAAAACAATTTCATAACATCTATTTCATTTTTAATAGTCTTTCGTAAGAAACAGCTCTGAAATTATTGCTTGTGCTCAGAAAAATGCAAACAAATTCCATTGTTTAGGTCACTGCCATTAAGATTTTTACAATTATTTTATCTTTTATTACAACATTATTTATTAAGTTACCTATCAGTCCACTACTATCCCTGAATTATACCTGTATTCACTTCTATCTTCTTAGGCTAAAACTGAGCAATGCGTCAACTTTAAAGTATTGATACCATTTTTACCTTTGGATATCACTACCATTTCAGTTTTCTCCCAAAACCACAAAAAACTCCTCAAAACTGCTTTAGTATATGTAGGATGCTGAGGCTTTTATAAAGTCTTGAAGGTGCTATCAGATGCACAGTTTTTCTAAGACACATCCTATCCATAAAACCCAATTGTACACATTAGTTTACAGGAAAAGGAGGAAGTTAGTTGCTAATGCTTCACTTTTAGCTACAATTATTTAAATTACAACAAACTGAGGTCCTCTTCCCAGAAGGTAAGATTATTTTGAATTTGTCAAAGCCAGCATGCCTTCTTGACCAACCATTAATTAATGTGACAGAAAATATGTTACAACACATACAAATTTTCTTTCAGGTAACTTACTGTACAACCAAAACTCTCTGTTTATTTCCAGTTACTTCAAACTAAAACATTTTATTCATATTTAGATGCCCCCGCACGGAAACAGAATGACTTACAATGACATCAACCATCATCCAACACATTGAAATTGGATGGATGAAGGATAAAATAAATTAGGTGCCAAGAAAACGTTACATATCCTTAAGAAAACAAAAGCAAAAGCTGTGTTTTTCAAAGATAAAATTGTATGCCGTGCTAGAAACAAGGAAGGCTTTTCATCAGTTCTGAAACAGGAAATCGAAAGCTGCCAAAGGATGCTCACTTCTATCCAAGTACTCTTACATGTGTTACTTTAGATGAAGACATGATCCTGCATGACATAAACAAATAGCCACTTTCTGTTTTCTCACTCCATAAAAGTTTGTCCTTTACCAAGTGACAAGTGCTGACCTTTCATTCCACCATGTCTGCTCATCTTTTGCTCTCTTCTGCAATCATTTCTAGCAATATACATAAAAAATGACAAGCAGAAATAAATGTACTGCATGTGCTGTGCTGTACAGCTGATGTGTAAAATCTCTGTGATTGCTAATTAGAAAGGATGCTTTACTGAATTATCATACTTGGTATGCAATTACTGCAGAGCAACAACATCAATTAACCTTAAAGAGCAAGGTGTTCAATATTGATGCTGGAGATATGTACATTTTCTTTCCCTCAAAATCTGTACAATCCAATGTCATAAACAATGCATGCCTAGAATAGCTTTGCTTTTGACTTTAAAGTAGAGGTTTCTGTATTAGAATTCAAATGCATGGCCACCCTTCCTCTACTTTCCTAACTTAACTTTTGGTTCTATTTAATAAGAAAAGGAAAAGTCAGCAAAACAAAATGTCAACATTAAATCATTTCACAGCATTTTGTGTCAGAAATGTAATGGAAAATGTGCGCATCATGGGAAAGGTTACTGTTCTTCCAGAACATCTTTTCACTTGGTTCAGGGCTCATCCCTCTACATAACTGTACAGGCACTACTGATGGTTGTTCTCCTTGGGCTTAATTTGGCAGTTGAACGATTGTGGCATTTTCAGGAAACCACAGTGCAGTGATTTTAGTGGTTATCCAGTTGAAAGTGATGCTATGATTTAGAATAATTACTATGTTTATGTGCAATGGTAAAAGTCAGTTACTACACCATATTCCAATCACAACTTACACTTTACTGACTATTTCCCTAATATGGCATCACATCAGATCTCAAAGTCAAAATTAGAGGGATTTAGTGTTCCTATTCCTCAACAGTAAGTACACATGCAATACAATAACATTGCTGTATATAGTTTAACTGACAATTCAGTAAGGAAGATGGGGGGAATGGGATGAATTCAGCTAGTTAATCAAAGAACTAACTGCACATTAATTTATGCTTGACCTTTGCTTTGTTACAACCAGTGATATGAAAAAGAGAAGAGAAACATCAGTGGAGTTACTAGTCCTTCCTCAAGATGAAGTCAGAAATAGGCTTAAAAATTTAGCTGTAACTTTATTCAAGACAGCATGGCAAAATTCTTAAATTGCATGTTTCATACCTCCACAAGACAATGATATAAAAAAACCACATTTCTTCAAATGACAAGATTAAAAATTTAAAAAAAAGAAACTTCCAGGCAAAGAACAACTATTAAAAAATCCATTCAAGGGTGAATGTATAGAACAAAATTTCAAGAAGAAGAAGAGGAATGAGGTTGTTATAAGGTAATGAAATGCTACCTGAAACATTCAGTGATATCAGATTCCTGTCTTAATATAGAATCTTGCCTTTGGCATTTTAAATGGCCTGTAGCAAATTAGATACAAAAATTTAACTTCATTGAGATGAACATGTAAAGGAATCACACAAAGTCCAAGTAATAGTAACAGTCTCAACTGTTGCAAAGGAGATCCAGTTTTATTAATTGAATGCAAAGTAAAATCAGAATCCAGCTTTGGATATGGCACAGATGAAAAACATTCAAAACCAAAATTTAATTGGGAAAATGCCCCCCAAAAAATTAAAAAATATGCTAAAGAAAGAAAATTAATAACAAGGCAGAAAAATAAATGAAAAATATTCTCTTTTAAAAATTCCTAAATTATGCATACAGAAAAAATTACTTCAGTAATAGACTTTAGACTCTAGATTATTCAATCTCTAATTTTAATGACCATACCATGAGGGAACTAAAATAAGTCAAGTGACAGTAGACAAAATCCAGTGGACATCAAAATCATGCTGAAGTATGGGAAAACCCAATAAAACCTACAGATGTATTCCTTTTCCCAAAAAAACAAAGGCATTCTATAAAAAGATTGATATTAATGACATAATTCTCAAAGTACCTATTTAGATGCTATTATATGCAAATTATTTCAGCGACCTCAAAATAAAGTTCAATATTAAAACTGGATTTCTCTTGTAACATACGCTTAAAAAAAAATCTTTACCAAATATAACGCTGAAGAGGCATTATGATGAGAATTTTTATTACTATTATTATTCTCCATTTTTTATCTTTTTATAAGTATGTTCTCCAGTAAGTAACTTTGCAAAATCTCAGCCTATAGCACTATTAAGTTAAAAAGACCATTTACACATAGATTATCTACAGCCTCTCAGGTAATAATAATATATGCAAAATTCTTGATTTAGACCCAAATTAGCAACAAATTGTATGCAACTTCGCTCCACTGATTTATTAATGAAAATTTGTGCTATATGCCATTTTAATCACGTAAAAAATAACTCTGTTCAGTGCTGTGAAAAGTGACTTAAAATCCTTAAGCTCACTGCATTTCTAACTGCTTTTCATGTATGGGCTTCTTTGGTAATGTCAATAAAAACCCCAAACATATTCACACTGTTTCAAGACAAAATTAGTTTTGAATAGCAGAGATGAAGTTTTGCACCCAAACTTCAGGTCACCTACTACCTAAACCCCACACAGATTTAGTAACTACAGATTAAAGATTCGTACAAGTAGTGGGCAGCAGTGACAGACATGAGAAAAAATGAGCACGTAACAGAAAGAATCACTCTTTTGCATATGAAGACTTCTTACTCTAATAGCCCATAATTTACATTACAGTTCTGTGGAGAGATATTTAATTCAGAAAACTGACTGTACAGATGCTCACTTGACACTAATTGTTACAAGTCAAAACTGATGCTGCAACACAGCATTTAAACAGTCATTGTCTCCTGTTGTCATCTTCTACCACGTTATTTTAATCCCTGAACATGAAGATTCTCAGATTATAAATTTCATAACTATAAACTTCAGTCTATTGGCTTCTGTAGCAATAGCTCAACTTAGCAATGCAAAACAACTGAATTGATAACGAACTTAACAACTGTTTTCCGAGTATGCTACACTATGAAATGCTCTGCTGTGATAACCTTGCTGCGTGAAAGTGACTGAAGCAGTTTGGCCAGAATGATGGAGTATCTGACACATTCAAACGCCAACTGAATTGAATTTTTTGATGCAATTATGATGCTGTAAGGAAAAATTCTTAATAATGCCCACAAAAATAAGAAGCTATTGACCCCATCAAGAGAGATATTTTTGCAGTCATAATCTATGGTAACCAGATTGGGAAATTATTTGATATGTCACGAGTCTTCCCTCTTCTATCACAAATATTGCAATTTCAAAATCTCTGCATCTTGTTTCACTAAGTAATTTTAATCTTCTGAAGAGGTATCTTGTTCAACGACTGCTTTACCTAAAGAGCTCACTCATTACTTATAGCAAAGATCTCTGGTGTCATATTTTTATTTTACAAATTATTATAAATCCTAGGAGTTACAGAATGCCCAAAAAAAAAAAAAAAAAAAAAAAAAAAAAAAAAAAAAAAAAAGAGGTGCAAAGGTCTCTGATGCATATATTTCCTAGGGCAAACAGAAAAATAATAAATCCTGAGATACACAGCTGCCTGGGGAACAGATTACAGTTGCAACATATAGTTTTAGGCTGTAATGTACAAACCCATGACTGCAGCACAAACTTTATCAAGCAGCTGTAACTGAAGGAGAAAAAAGAATAACTAAATATTAAAAACTCAGTAATTAAAAAATGTAAAAATACTACTTGTTAGCGGGAAACAAAGGAACCCTGTAGAATGAACCACTTATTTACAAGTGGTTAACTTGTTATATACCCCTAAAGTTTATCACATAGGTACAGAAGCTTTTTGGATCAGCATACTTCTAATACCAATACTAAGAACTTCTGACAACGATACTTACAGCTGAAGAGTTCAAAAACTTCTACTGTTCACAAAGGTTCTACAGATTAAAGCCCAGTATAGAGAAGATTAAAAAGATTAATGTTGAACTTCAAGGAGGTTTGACTGACAGATCACTAAACAGTCCAGGAAATAATGTGAAAGAAAAATACTTGGGGAATGCTCACACTTCTCCCCCCCTATTCGCTGGTAAGAGGAACACTAATGAACCTTGTAAAATATCACAGTAATACTCTAAAGGGTTTTAGAACTTCCATTACACTGAAAAGAGACAAATAAGCATTTTTCCTCTATTCTAGATACTTTAAAGATTATTCCCAGTGTATTAATAGAAAACACCATTAAGCACCCCAAAAACTCAAAAAAATCCTTCTCTGGGCAGTTGGAAGGGAACCATCCTTTGCTGGACCTGCATTTGATCAGAAAGCACAGTACGCCGGATAACCGTTCATGCAGTTTTGCTCTCCTTTTCAAAAGGAAGGCTCAATGCTAAACTTTACAGAAAAAATACATGAGATAGTCCTGTGCATATTTCCCAACCTGACTTCCCCAATTCTGATAACAGAATTGAATAGAAACAAGTCTTTTAATCACTGCAATAACTCCAAAATTTCAGTATTGGGTCACTCCTACGTAGACTACCTCTAAGAGTTCCTTCAATACCATATGGTATCAAGAATCAAACCAGAGACAGAACACCAAATCAGTATCCAAAGACCTGAGCTTCTATTCTTTAGGATATTCTTCTATGGTTTAAATTTCCATAAGAGTTAACTAGCAGAACAGTCAAGGGAAATCTGGGATTCAATTCAGGTTTTGCTGTCTCATTTCAGGAAAATACAGACAAATGTACTAAAGAAATCCTTTAGGTACCAGGTAAATAGATGCTAATTAACAGAAAACCCGAGAATCTGCCATGGGCTTTTTGCAGTACAATTTCAAATGTTCCAGGCACCTGGAGCTTCAGGTAGTGGGGTAGCCCGGATGCAAACACACCTAGCAGTCTGCTTCCAGAGAAGCCCTGAACTACAACAGCAGAAATCTTATTACCAGACCTATGCCTGACTTTTAGGTACTTGGCAAGAGAGCTTCACAGTGCCTACAGCTTTTTTTGAATGTCTGCACTAGCATATGAATTTACTGAAAATGAAAAACCTGTGGTACTTCACAGTAAAATTCATTGCAACATAGGTACTTCAGTTTGAATAAAGTCCTCTCTGAGGAAAGCTGTGCATTTGTCATTATACGTACTATCCTGCTATCGAGCATAAAAAAGGAACTCTTCTCAGAAGGCAATACAGTGAGGTAAATGATGCAAAAAATGATCTAACAGGTAACTTAAGCAATTAGAAGTTAACTCACTGAATTAATCCCTGTAAATTACATAGCAGAAATAAACTACACCACTGAATGTTAACGTTTCCTTTCATTCTATTAGTTCATTCCAATAAAATAATGCATTTGTTATCCTCCATAAAACATTAGACTATTGCAAATTGTTGCTTAACTAACTAACATTTTCCTTGTGATTAATCCCTACATTAGTGGTTTTAAACTTCTACTGTAAATCATAGGCTTTCCATCACTATAATGGACTGTTAATTTTGTTATAGTGCATTTAAGGTAATTAATAATTAATGTGCTTGTTCTGGAACAAACTTTAGCTCATGAAGAGCTTCAAAGGAAGAAATCCTTAATTTTAAGTTTGGCATGCCCCTCTGTATGGAAATGTAAGAAATAAAAATGCAAAGGCAAACCTACACAAGACAAATACAAGGAAACATGGTGAGTGACTTTTCTTGAGAGAAAACTTCCAGAGGATTCAAAAGCGCTTGTCTAGAAAACACTTTCTGTCAAGAACAGAATTGAAGTTGAACACTGTATGCAGCTAAGGATGTGATCCTTTATAAATTATCATCCTAAATGTGATAAATATATTTGTATCACAAGAATTGCAGATGTTTAAAGATTTTCAGTTATAGTATGACTGGATAACTCAAAGTTTACAGTCAGTTTTACTCAATAGCTTTTGTTTAGTAACTATGACACTGCATATGTTTTCTTCTTACTCCTCATCTTCCCCTTTTAGATCTGTCTTGATACAGGGACTGTATGTGCAGCACATTACACTCCATTGCAAAGTGTGCCAGTATATTGGGAAAAATACTTACTTTCACATTTAGCTTACTTCCCAGTAAACACATGCACTACAAATAAATACTACATAAACATTTAATGATTTGCTTCACAGATTTACATTTTTGAATACTTTATAACCAGCATTTAAATCTGTATTTTCAAAATATTCTATTCTCTACTGTTTCAAATACATGACCTTCATTTCTTTTACACTCTCTGTAATGCTGAAGTCATAATTTTGTTTCAGTTGCTGCAAATCAAATGAAATGGAAAATTCTAACTTAACAGACAGTACAGCAGAAAAACTCAATACACAAAACTACAAAAGAATGTATTACAATATTCTTGCTCTTAAATCATGGGACAAAGAAATCGAATGTTTTTCAGAGATTTCTTTCACCTGATTTTGGTCCATACATAACCTATATTTTAACTTTACTCTGCTTTTCTCAAATCTACGATTGAGATGCCAATTTTATGCAACATACTATATTCCTAAATATTACCCCAAGCACGTCTTAAAGCTAACAACTGAACGTATATTTTTTTTTTAATGGGAGCAGTTGAGAACTAGTTAATTTTTTGAGAAGGGGCAAAGAAATGAAGTCAATTAGAAGCTCTCTCTCAAAAGTTTTTAAACTACACTAGCTTGTGATTCTTACTTAAAAACGTGTTCTACATATTAAAATTATCTACACAATTCATTCTAATTTTTATTCTACCAAAGCAGAATAGACAGTAATACTCTGCTAGAAGCACTTTGTGTGTACAGCGGTATAATCACTTACTCTGGAGTTTGGTACAATAGGAAGGGCAAGCTTTACCTATTACATATTGAGCCACCTGAAATATACTTCTTTAACCATGTTTCTTTTAAATATGGTGAAGTTCTAAAAGGAACTATTGGGAACCTACTTGTAAAGATTTTCATTTGTGAGTTATGGCCTCACAAAAAAAAACCCTAGGAAATACTTATGAATCAAATTATTCTTCTGAAAGATCTATCGTTGTAAGCAATTCATGCGCACCTGTAATAGGCACTCAGGAAACCCATTAAATGTCTACAGTACATAGGACTTAAAGAAATTCACAAAAGAAAAGAAAAGCATCATTAGCTAAATGCTCTCTAAAACAAACAGCAGAGGTCATTCAAAAAACAAACAGAACCTTTAAAATTATTTTCTGAGTTTTTTAGAAAATTTGTCTTTCACATCAAGCTTTAGAAAGTCCTATATTTCAGTGTAAGTCTTCAGTTTCAAGCAAATATGTTCAATATTTGATTACTGCTTGACAATGAGCAGCATATTGCTATAGGTACCCTCTGGTTTCACAATACTTTAGTTTCAAGCCCCCATTATAGTGCTTTTGACTGAACTCTGATCTCTTTTAAAAAGTGTCATGTCTTCATGCCTTACATCAAACCCATCTGTGTCAAATATTAAATATTTAAGAACCTCCATATTTTACCACTATTCCTCTCAAAACTCAATTACAGTTCATTTGAGTAAAAAGATACTCAAAATCTATACTTTTCTCTAATTACAGATATAGCTTTCTCACTGTCATTTATGACAGTTACAGATCCAACTTTGCCTCATTTGAGTACATGCTTTCAATTAACTTTTCATTGTTTGACAGATCTGTAAATCTTGATTGTGCCACTCATTAACTTTGTAAAGGGTAAAAAAATTTAGGATTATTTAGTTAACAAAACTTACACAGATGTATAGGGAAGAATTTATAATATAAATTCACTCTAAATTCTAAGAAGAAATTATATCCCATAAGGATCACAAGACTGATCCTTTCTTGTGGACAAAACCACAAAATGTAAACTTTCAGTTCTAGCGCATGCTACTATACTGAAACACCTTATCTATATTAATCTGGCATCCATGATTAAATAAGTACTATCTCGGCATGTCTATGATACATACATACGGCAATTACTAGCATATATAAAAGTAGGGAACGTGTCAATATGTTTTAGGCAAAAACTAGTAATTAAAGAATTTTTAACTTTAATCACTATAGTCACTAAGGCATACAGTCAGTTAATGAAGCATTATAACTCATCAGAATGAAGCATACTTTTTTAGGAAGAATTTCAAGTCCTTCCATAGGTAATTATTTAAAGATTTTAAACCATATGAACATGGTAAGTAAAGAGACATAGAGCATGTAACAAATAATAATCCCTTAACTATCCAATGCTACACACTAGCACCTAAAACAGAGATCAAAAAAAAAAAAAAGAATCTCCATTAGTCAAAGATTAGTAACCAGTTTAAAAAAACTTTTTTATTCCAGATTCATTGCTAAATACTCTGCCACATTCTTTGAAATAGGAAATAGTTTGAAATAGGAAATTATCTTCCTCTAATCCTTACTTAGCAATTCTGAAGCAAGGGCCAAATAAATTTTAGAAAAACTTAAATTTTTAAAAGCAGATTGTCCAAAAGTCATGTAACCAGCCCTGCTTGAGACAATACACAGCAGGAAAAACTAGAAGGCCCTTCAGAATTATTCCTTAAATCTGCAGTTTCACCAGTTGCATATTTCTATTTATCTTAGTGATCAACTTTCATATTTATAAATAATTACAAAACATTTGTTTGCTGAAAAGCAAAGATGATGAGAAGTTTTCAGCTTTAATAACAGTGCCAAACAAAATGGATATTGAAAAAATACTTTGTTTTCCCTCCTAAACACCTCTTGCCCCTACCAACTTGAATTTCAAACACTCTATTATCATCACAAAGAAGTTATGAGTGATGGTACAGGAAGAAGAAAGCAGCAGTGCAGGCAGGTCACTACTACCACTTTGTGACAACTTAAGAGAAAAAAGGATTCTGAAAACTTTCTCTGACATAGCAGCGCTCTGTGAATCAATCCCCTACACAGCTTTGGCTCCATAGCAGAAAGCCTATCTGCAGCTAGCACCTTATTACAGTCCCTGAATTTATTCTCACCAAATGAAATAGACCTTTAAGAACAAAAATAATACTAAAAAAGTCCAAATTTACTAAATACTTCACTATAATTCAGTAATTATCAAAACTAAACTCCTACAGCTCTTTAGAAGCAGTTGTAATCTAAACTGAATAAAGTTGCAGCTATTTATAAGAATTATCTGAAGAAAAGTTTTATATTAATTATCTTTTTTAAAAAGTAATAGAGAAAATAAGAAGATTTATGGAAATAGTTTTCAGAGAATGATGAACAAAGAATTAAAACATAAGAAACTCCTTCTTCCATGCAGAATTAATGTTCAGTTTTTAGGCTTAATTATGAGGATGGTTTATAAAAGAATCTGTTGGGTTTTGGCATGTAGTAGACTTATTTTTGGCCCTTCTAAATTGCTACTAAAATCTTTTAATGTACTAAACGAGACATAACACTAATTTTCTACCATTATTTTTTAATTGCAACTTGAATATACAGCTCTTCATGGCATTTTCTCATCTTACCCTTTATGTCCTCCAATGTGGCATTTAACACTTCTAGAAAAAGCCTCAAGAAGAAAACTAATTCAGTGCCTTTTTCACAGTATATGTTTTACCCAGGGTTCCTTCCCACAACAAAGTGGTCTTCCTGCATCTTTTATTTCTTGCAAAAAATAGGGCTGAAGAAAGTATGCCTTATAACTGTCATGGGCAGTTAAAAACCTGCTATCACTAGTTCTCATCACTGTAACTGCAAGAGCAACCACTGTAACATCCCGCCTCTATTTCACAGCCTTTGACTGAATAGGATCTAGGATTACCTCACAGTATTAGCTTGTCTGTGCATGAGAGTCACACAGTTATTGATGAGCTTGCACAGGCGCTCTGCCTCCAATTTGGAAATACAACTACAGTCTGGCACACAACCTCGAAATGGTAACAATTTCTATGGTAAATCATATGCTGTAATTGATAATAAACCCAGCTATTCTGAGCATGTACAAGGCATCTGTACCTGCAACTCTAAAGCTATGTGTTGCGTGCCCATATCAGTGATTCTGACTTTTCTCATAATTCTGATTACTTGAAATAAATTAAAATACTTGGTTTGGAATAGTCCTTCAGTTAAAACCAGTTAAAACCATGTCTCACCTAAAGAGAAGAACTTGCCTAGAGAAATATAGTTGAAGCATACAGGACCTAAATACACCACATTTTTTTTAATCAGAACTTATTATGAGATCATTTTAATGAAAGATCAGTAGATTCAATTAAAATCCACCTTCTTGTTGCTAAGCTTCATGATTCTTCTTTCAAGAATTGTGAGCAGTCTCTGCAGCTTTGCAAAGAGGCCACAATGCCAGCTATAAAGTCAAAATCTGCAGAATTTGTGGTCAACAGTAGCTATTTAACAGCAGCTATTCTACACTTTAATTAGACTTCTGCATCTACTAAAACATCATTCAACCGTCTTTTCTTTTTCACTTCTGTTTCAGATAAGAAACATGATTATCAAACCCTTTCATGACCTGCATTAATGGAGGTAGCATTAATACAATTTTAAAAACATAAATTCCTCACAATCCACATTTCAGCTCATAAAATTGTTAATTATTTTAATTTAATTACTTTTAGGATGCACCTGTAGCTTTAATATCATTAAAATGCTGGTTAGTTTATCTTTCTGACCTGCTCTAAAACATTGACAATTCACCCTGACAAGAGCAGATTAATTCTCCTCTGTTAGAAAAACAGATTAACTTGGTTATTTACAATGTAAATGTTTTTGCCAGGTCAATAGGTGAATCAAGTCAGTATTTCTCATGTTTCCCCTAAATAAAGGGAGGAAATTGATTGTATTCTTAAAAAGTACATTTTCTTCATTATAATCGTGATGACAAAGTGATGCAGATGGAACCTTAACTCCTCAAAAGGTCAGAGTATCAAACCTACCTGACTAGATTTTCATTGTCTCCAGTCCCTTTGCAGGTAGCACACTCAGTCCTTAAATCCTCTGACTTGGGCTTCTTTTGCAGAACAGACTGGCGTTGCCTCCTTTCTCTGGGAATCCGTTCCTGTCATAGCAGAAGGCAAAAGAAAGGAATGGGGAGGGGAACAGAGGAAGAGAGAAGGAAAGCAAATATTTTCAATTATGGCACTGAAAGTAACACTTCAGCCCAAAGTTTAATTTTTTGTGAAACTGTTAAAAAAACAAACAAACAAAACGTTATATTCCAACCTCAGGTTTTTCTTCTTCAGGCACAAAGCTTCGTTTTCGTCCTCTAGTTCTCTAGAAGAGAATATATTTAAAATTCAATGTTAGCTAACAGAATGTTTTTGCTATTTATCTATTATTCCTAACAATAACAAAAACATATGGCAGGAAGTAATTTAAAGCATTAATTACAAAATCACTACCAGACAACTACATTAACCAGTATTAGAACAACAGCTTCACATTCTGGATATAAATCTATAGAACTAGGCAAAAAGTAAATATAAACACCTGAGCATGTTCAGTCTTATTCCAAAAAAGACTAGACTGCCACCAGAACTACAAATCTCTTACAGACTTTGCATAAACTTCCAAACCTAATAATTTGAAATTTGATATGAGCAGTGTATTACAATAAATTCCTGAGCACTGAAAACTGTTCTACTTGTAAGCCAAGTGATAAGATTAAAAAAAAAAAATCAAAATTAAAGAACTTTATCAAAACAGAAACAGAAAATAACTCTTACAGCTTTTGAGGAGTAACAAGAAATAATTTATACACTTTTGAAATAATGCAATTTTACATTATTTTTTTTCAAACTGAAGCTTAGTATAATGGGTATATGGCAAATGCTCATAAAGCTGAAGCTTTTACTAATATATGACTGGTACACAAGAGATGGAACGGGTGATACAAAAAGTAGATATTATTTCATTATTCCACTTGGCCAAAACAAAATATAAATACCAACAGTGTGCAGGACAAGATGTTTCCATGAACTATAACAGCAACCATCAAAGTTTTACAAGCTCTAAGTTAACAGATGCAACTGCATGCATTCAGATTCAGTCACTATGTTTCATTTCTGAAACAGCAGCATTATGACCTTCCTGCATTAAAGAACTGCCACAAGTTGAAAATGTCACACTCTTTCCTTCTTGTTTAACAAGGAAAGAATATTAGAAGGGATGTGGAAGAAAGAAGAAACATCAGAGATTATTCAAGCAGCCCAAAACCTCTCATACACTGACACTAATTAAACAAATAAACTTTAAAATGTTTGTTTTTCTGGGACAAAATCAACACCTTAGAAAGTAATTTGTCATATGATAAAGCACTGACTACTTCATGAGTTCTTAAAACTTTTTTTGAAACAGCTGGTGTTCATTTCAGAAAAAGTAAAAAACATGTTACAGCAGTTTAGATGCACAGGCAGTCATAAATCCAATTCCAAAGAAGCTAGTAATATCAAGCTTCTCCTTTTGGGATCCTCTCTGAAGACAATTTATACTACCTTCAAATTAAGACTGTTCACTATTTTAAACTGTAAATACACCTGCCACTCCAACACATCTATATCTTTCTATTTATGCAGATTTTGATCTGTATATGTTAATAACATACTGTTTGGGAAGGTTTTCTTTTCTTAGGAGTTAACTATAGTAGCAATGAATGTAGCAGAATAGAAAATACTAGTCTATTTCGTGCTTCTTTAAAATACTTTAATTACCATTAGGATTCTCTTTCACATTTCCCAAGGATAATTTATTAAAAAATGTAAAACCTTATCTAATACATATCAATATTTACTGTACAATTAATAATACAGTCGTAATTGAGGTGTTCTACCTTCCACAGGCCACACAGTACACAAGAGTTCAAATTCAGAAGAAGAAATTTATTACAGGTAACTGAATTCATCAGTGTAGTATTAGAGGCACTAATGTAACATTGGCTACATGTCAATTATATGTTACACAACCCAAAGTCACTGCAAATTAAAACTAGACCAAAAAAAATTTGATTAGACACCAGGACATTAACTGGCAATTTTATACTTTTAGCCTCTGGCGTTAGTTCTAAGAATACTTCCAAATTTTGGCAATTTTAAGCCACGTAGGCCCTGCTGAATGCAGCTGTGTATAGATTGAAAATAAGCAGGTGTAAGGGTGCATGCTGCTCAGATTGTTATAATATTGCCACTATTCACTGTGGAAAATAACATCAAATTCACAACTGAAAATTGAATATTCTGTGATTTTCAACAACAGCCTTCCAGTAATTTGGTATTTCTAATTTTACATACGTTTTCACTAAAGTTACCTTACAGGTTGACAGAAAATAATTAGATAAACGTGGGTTACTTTGTTCAGTAGTGTTCACTGTTGTTTGCCTCCAAGCACTGTATTTGCATTTTAAATTGCTTTGAATAATTTCTGTCATTATCAGGTTCAGAATCAAAACATCAGAGACAATAAACATCAAATACTAGAGCTGTATGTATTTGCCATAAATTATTTAAAATTTAAGATTATTTATTTGAAAAAAAAGCAAAAGGAACCTTGTTATTATATGATATATATTACAACTGTGTTAAAGTTCTTCATATTCAAAACTTATGATCTTTATCCAGTAAAATATGCAAATAAAGACACTGATTTTTAATCAAAAAAAGACTGAAAAATGGGAAATGGTTTAAAATATGTACCAATATAATTTTCCACATGAAGAAATAAAAGGTTTCTGTGCAAAATTACTTCAAATATTTTCAATAGTTTTCAAAAATTATTTCTATTATAAACACTTAATGACAGCTGATTGGCAAGTCCACAGCTTTGGTAAACATTCAGTGGGCACTCAAGAGCTAACTCTGCTATGTGCTCAGACACTTGCTACTATTCACAGTAAAATTCCAGCCACTAAGCACTAGAGCCTACAGCATCAGTGCAATCACCACGCAGGGATGGACATTCTGGTTACTACACAGGCAACTTATGATTTAGAATTATATGCCTATAGTTAAAGGTTGATTCTGTATAACCTTAACTGCCCCAGAAACTCAGACAAGGTCATAATCGTGACAAAAATGCAGATCCTATTTTTTGTTTTGTATCCTTTCACTATGGCAGTTAAATAATACAAATAAATTAATATTGACGCTAAAACCAGCCAAACTAATAAAATTTAACCTCCTGACACTACACCATAATTTTCCTCTTCCTCCCCTTTTCCAATTACTTCTTAACTTCTCCTTCTCTACCTCATTCAAACCACATCTCCCAATATATCCCCAAGTTCTCTCTGTGTCCCTCACAAATAAAGTGAGAACGTCTTCCTTACGCAGGTCTCATCCTTCCCATCCAGCTTCTCTAAAAAATACTCCAGCACTTAATTACCCTAGGCCTGACAGTTCTCAAACAAATCTTGTAAAAATGGGTCTACAGGTTACTAAACGCAATGCTACCATAATGTGGGGCAACTGCAAAAGTTATTTTTGTTAGAAAATCAAGTTACAAGCTATTCTTTTTTGAAATAAGGAGTCAAAAGATCTAGCTGCTGCATCACAAAGGACATACCTTACACAGAACTGAAAGAGAAAAGTAGTGCCTTATTTTATTAGCAATACATCCTAAAATAATCTGAGCAGACAAAGAAAGGTCAACGAATCAAAATTAAGATGCAAGCATAAAATGGAAATATTTTTAAACAAGAACAAAAGAAAAGCTTTGACCACAAAAATTATAAAAGATAAAACAGATTAAACTCTTCTCATGACTCTTCTTTAGCCTAACATTTTGAGGGGAAAATCACATGCCGATACATAATCAAATTGACTTCTAGATAAACTGTTTAAAATCCCCGAAGATTATGTTCCTTGGGTAAAGAGACTGAGCCATTTGATTCAATGAAATCATCAAGGTGAAAGTAAGCCATCTTTCCAAGAATAAGGTTTAGCCTTCACATCAGTTTTAATGACTTTACTCTGAAGAGAGTAATGCTCTGAGTAAAGAAAACCTGAAGATTAACAATGTCCCTTCTTGCCTTTTACTTCAAAGCTTACCATCTGTGGAGGTTGGAGAACCATCCCCCAGCAGTAAGACATCCACCATTTCACTTATTTTATTAACTTCTCACTTTGCATTTAATACTTGGAAAAAAGAAAATCCTTCCTCTTTCTCTCCAACGTTCTAAAAATTCATACTGTCATTACAAGAGTACCTACAGAGAAACAGTGATGGGCGTCACACGCAAATAGCTATCAAACCTGGAAAGAAAGAGAAGTAGGAAAAAACCCAACATTGGTTTGCTCCTGTCTAATCTAGTTTGTAATGATCTAAGGTTACAGTTACTGAAATATTCCATAAAATACTTATCATTTTGTAATATATAATGCAAGCAATAAAACACAATCAAGAATGTCAGAGAAAGCCTCTGAAAAAAAAATAAAAGGAAAAAAATTAGGACAACTAAGGCATACACTTCCATAGCCAAGGGAAAAATAAATAAAAAATTTATTTCCTTCAGACATCATGTTTTGTGTCACAAAGTATCCATCTGTGCAGCATTCTGCTGTTACAGAGTGGAAACTTCCATATTGGCTTTGGGAATTAAATTAATCAGGATATAAATGCCTGAAATACAGCATACCGACATAAGAAATTAATAATGAATTATGAGGTCATAAATAATACAATATGATGTAGACCAAATGTATGAGGGATAGGGAGTGAACATGAAAAGAACTTGAGACATTAAAAAAAAATTAAAAAAAAAAAGAACTGTCCAAAATGGAATGAAAAGTGTTGTGGGAAAATGTGATCAACAACAGGTTCAAACCTAACAGCAGGAGAAGAAGAAAGACTGAAGTGGGAGTGTCCATTCTGAACTTGGAAATGTTAGAAGTGAATGCTTAAATTTCCTATTTTTGTTTATAAGTAACCTGGTAACAACTGGACAACAATATGAAACACATAAAATGAGTAAAATTAGATAATGCATCGACTGTAAGACTTTGAATGACCCCAAGCCATCCCAGCCCCATTATGTCTCTAGAAGACACATGCATTAAACCAGTTTATCCAGTTTATCCAAGACAGAAATAAATGGCAGAATCTTCTATTGGTGTTTTGCTTTGCCAGCTGGAAAAACCTCACCACCATGACTGATCCAGATGTGGTCAACTGAAGAAAATCAGGGAGGCAATTCCAAAGAGTCACAAGCATGTGCTCCTCTTGAGCTTTTATTAAAGCGATACTGGAGGATAAAAATTTATTCTGTCACCTGTTTCATTTTTTCTTCTACATGAGAAGATATAGAGGAGTTAACAGTATTAATAACACATGGAAAAGAAGATGAAATACTGAAAGCATCTGTGGTCGGTGGCAAGGGTTCAAGTCCACTCCACATAAAGTAAACTAGCATGGTTCTGGATTTGATCTGCTCAGTCACTGTTTTTCCAAAAATCAATGGTGATTCCTGCATGGCAATTTCAAAAAGTTATTTGGGAAAGAAAATAGAAATCTAGGAGGGGTTAGAGAACAATATGTAAGAGAATATAAGCAATTCCCAGTCATTTGCAAAACTTGTTTTAATTCTGCCAACTATTTCAAACATCACAATAGAAAGCACTGCTCCCAGTTTCTCCTTTGCTTAATATGTTAATTGGTTATAATTTTAATTGTTTGCACATGCACACAAAGACAGCAAAGAGGCCTGGCACACCTGGTCACACCGTTCTAGCTGTGTAAATTCAGGAGTTTAACTGCGTTAGCACATACCGCTTGTGTCAACACACAGGAAAGATGATGATCCTCATTATGCTCATGCTTCCATACCTCTTGGATGTCACAGAAACAGTACTGTTATATACACAGAGCCCTTCTTTTCTGCACTGAGTTTCTGATACCACTAACAGCGGTGGCAATGTGAAGCAAACATTACTCTTCTTCACAAAGTTGAGCACAGGAAATATAGTCAGTACTCCAAGTGCTCCTGGTTTGGTGGCATATCATTAGCAAAGAGCACATTTTCATTTGAGAATTTCATATAAATAGTTCAAAACTAGTCTCAGAGTTAACAATAAAAAAAAAATGATGAAATTACTAAAGACACCTGACTCTCAAAACTATTGGTACAATGGTTATTTCTTTCCTCCGTAAAAAGTACATAGATAGCTGTTGCTTTGTGTTGCAATTAGAAAAGAGAAAAATGTGAAGAACTTTAAATGCTTCAATTTCTGTGGATCTGTAAATCTCACATTTCTTCTCTGAAATAGCACATATTTGATTTCTGATTCCCTGACAGACCTTCAGCTACAATGACTGCTTGAAAAAGACCTGTAGCTACATGAAATACACAGTGAAGAGGGCCAGTATAAGATTACAGCCATATTTTAATTCTGGTTCCTATCTAAGTTCTTCAGGCATTTTTACTTTTATCTTATGTCAACTTATAGCTAACATATTAATATTAATGTTATACTTCCACAGTTTCACTTTTTACCAAACTATGGTTCATTGATACATACCACATATATGAAAAACTTTTGAATGCCAACTCCCTCACTTACACAACCTTTATCCTATACTGTTAGGGAGACTATAAAAATCAGTGAACATTAGAATGCTACAGGATCATTCCAAGCAAAGAGGTCATGGCAAGGAGTCATTTCATCACTACAGAACAGAGGACAACTCTGATATGAAACACAAGCAGAACCGAACACTCTCAGAAAACAGAACTGGGAAAACCTTCACTATATCAAAAAAAGTGACTTAATAAAATCACTGTGGTAACTATCAATGGCATGCATAAAGCAAACCACAGATTTCCAAAAAAACACACAGGTTGAAACTGCACAGATATGTGTTCTCTACCATGTTGCACATAAACTGTGACCACTTCATCAAGACAGCAATTTTCAATCCATGATGTCACCCATTCATTATGAAGAATTCCATATTACAAACTTCCTTTGCAAAGGTAAAAGTTACAATGAAGTCAGTGGCAGAAAAAAATCCCTTTGACTCCCTTTGCTTTGTTAAAAGGCAGAAAAAACCTTCAATTGATGGTACCGCATAGGCATAAAATTACTTTAAATAAAGGTAAGGAGAGCTATGTAGACACCAGATGGCACACTCGTTCAATATAGATCAAAGTGAACAACTTAAATGGTACATATCACTACTATTCAAAACCTATCTCTGAAATAATTATTTAATTTTCCAGAAAGATGACAGTAATAAAAAGGGAACTGTCAGAGAAGAAGAAATAGCAGTAAATCAAAATATGATTACAAGGAGAAACAAGTCAACCATGAAGCCTAATTACACAGAATCACATTTTCTCTACTTTTTTAGTTTCCATTCTCTTGAGAACATTTATTTTGTGGAAAAGCAAAAACTGCAACATTCCTGCTGTCAAGCTACACTATCACTGAATCTTGCAATTAATTTAAAACTGCTGTTTCAGGCTTAAACATAAAACAGAATTTGAGAACTAGGAGGATTGCTTTCTACCCTTTTTAACACTAATTTCCTCCAAAGCACACATTTGGAGAACTGAAACAGGAGGAGGGCAAAAAAAGCCAGAAAAACTCCGTTTGCAGGGTGTTGCTAAAACAAGTGATTCTTTCCTGGAAAACTGAACTTAACTGTACCTATTCACAGAACTGCATGTTAACTAAGGTAACTAAGGCTTAGTTACCTTTATTTGCAGACATACCAATTTTTACACCATTGGAATACCATTTGGAAAATATGCTCATCTCTTCATGCCTTTCCTGCATTGAAAACAAGTGATCTTTCATCTGTAGGTTTCTTTTTTTGTTTTTTTAAAAAAACCAAACCAAGCAACCAAAACAACCTCCAAACCCCAAACAAAACAACCAATAAAACCAACCAACCTACCAAAAAAACCCAAACCAAAACCCCAAACAAAAAAAACCAAACCAAAACGTAACAAAACAAAAATGCACACAAACAAACAAACAAACTCATCCCAAAAGTAAAACAAACAAACAAGCAAACAAAAAACCCAAACCCACAAAACTCTGATATACTCAATTCACTTCAAGCATTGTGGAAAAGCTGCATCTTACTTCTTTCCTTTTTATAATTGATCTGAAGCCAAAAGAGTCCTATACTATCACATCTCCATGTATTTGGCAAGCTAAATGAATTAGTTTTTATGTTTGTATTGACGTGTCATAGACTCAGTTGAGTTTTTATATTCAGTGATTAAGAAAACAAAGTATTTTACAGTGTCCTTTATAATGAAAGCCTTAAGTTTCAGAAAGCTGAGTGACTCCTGACTATTTTCTTCCTAGAGCAATAATGTTCAGTTCATCGCAATTAATCATTTAATTTCACTATGTCGAAACCATACGAATAGCTGCTATTAAAGGTCTTCCAGGTACTTACTTAGAAGTCATATTTAAATCAGCTGACCAATCACTGACGATGCTAAATAAAATTATGACTGATGAGTATGCATAAGTGGTTTAAAATTATTTGCTGTTTCTATGAAGCACTGATACTTACACTCAAATTGGAACTGAAGTCCTGTTTTTCCTCTGTAGGCAACTTTTATTCAAAACTTGCTGTGACATCACATAATTAAGCTACACAATAGAAGTTTGGAAACCACTCTGGTAGAAATGCTTCAGTTAAATACAAGATAACAACCCTGTTTTAGCACTAATATACTTGGTAACAACGAAAAAAACAAAAAACAAAACAAAAAACAAACGAACAAACAAACAAAACCAAACAAACACAAAAAAACCCCAACACTGTTCTGCTACATTTTCCTATTTGAAAAAACCAGCAAGAAATACTAAACTGTTCTAAATATCAGCATTCATTTGTAAAATAAAAGCAGTATACAAAACAACCCCCTAGCTAAGAACAGTTTGCAGGTGCTTTGTCAGGTTCGCATCGGTTTTGTTTCTGTTTTGGATTTTGTGGGGTTTTGTTTGGATTTGGGGGTCTGCGGTTGTTTGTTTGTTGGGTTTTTTAACCTTTTTTTTACCTATATTACAGTCCCTTAGGTTCTTCCATGTTCTGAAGAATGAACAGTATAGTGTTGGCTACTAATTCTTTCCTCAAAATGCACACGTTTTACAGTTAAACAGAAGAATCACTGTCTGTTCATCTGGGTTTTATACAATACCCTTACAGAAAAAAAATATTTTCAGGTTTTAAATAACAAAAACATGTTTGATATCAGAGTATCAGAAGCCTTTATTTACAGGCCTCAACTATTAACTATTCCAAAACGCCTTCACAAACCTTTATAACACTGGGTAGATAGTTGCATCTCAATAAAAAGGAGTAAAAAATGGAATTTCCACTAAAAAGCCCCAAAGCACTACAACAAAAAAAGAAAAAAAAACACAAAAAAACCCCCAAACAAACGAAAACCTCCAAATAACTCTCTCCCAAAAAAACCCAAAAAACAAAAACCGAAAAAAAACCAAATCAACCAACCAACCAAAAAAAAACAAAACCAGAAAACAGCCTCTAATATGCTCATTAAGAGTACCAAGATCTGACAGTATTATTGAAAGATGGAATACTCAACAACACAAAGACTACTTAACTTCAAAGGATACAGCAGAATCACAGGAAAAAGCATTTCTTACCACCTCTTAGCGCACACAGCTAGCTCCAACTGCACAAAATTGCTTTAGAAGACGCCTATGTATGCATGTGCCACTTCTTACAGAAACTCGGTTACACTTTCAGACAACAGCATATGCAGTAGGCAAAGCACAGTTTATGAAATTTTTAAAAATTCATTGAAATACACTTAAGGTAATTTTTTTCAAAGGACAGGATAATCCTTATTTTGCAAAAATATGGCACCAGAATAACAAAATTATTTTAGCAATGACATCCTCAATAAAAAAAATAACCTGTGTATTCTTTTTTAATTCAAGGATAGCAAATGAAGTTGACATTTATTAAAAGATGATTTTTTTATATTATGGATCACCTCAAAAAGACTCTGAGAACCTAAACATACATACCTGAGCAGAGCAGAAGCATTAATCTCTCAATTTACTGCTGCAAAACACTATTTGCATCTCTTTAAAGTATTTTCTAAAAAAACAATTATTGTGTACTTACAACCTTTATAATAAAAAACATCTACTAATAAAAAATATTGCACAATTTTGAAAAGCCAATGTTAAAAAACATATTCAGATTTATAAGAAATTAAAAAAAGGTGCTTACAGAATTCTGGTTTATGCAATTAGCTATTGATTGCTATTAGCTAATCTTCAGCTATTAATTTCTCTGAAATTAACTAGCAGCAGAAATAATAATTTGTGATGCTTATACAAGTGCGAAATTGGAATTAAAGAGATTACAGATTTAAAAAAAAATCCTAGCTCAAATAGTTACGCACTGAAATGCAAAAAATGTCTAAAAGGTCACTATATAGGGTTTGAAATATACAAAGCATAAATAAATAACTCAATTCTGTCCGCAAACACAGCCATAATACAACTGAACTAAGTATAAAGACCTAATGTCTTCTTCATTTGCATTCACTTGTAATTTGTACAGACCCTGGCTCAGAGTAAAATTAAGATGTATTTAAATTTACCCTTGTATATATGGTCTTTCTTAGAAAGTGTGAAGTCAGAAGGGTCTCAATGTAAACTTAAGTTATATTTTAATGTATAATATGATAGTTGCTCTCTCCAAAACAATGCAGTCCAAAGAGCTGGACCTTCTCTCTGTCCTCTGATTTCTTTGAAACAGCAGCTGTACAGTGCAGAAATAACATCAGCCCATTACAGGACGAGGACGGTCACCTCACAAACAGGGACAGAGACGGGGAAGAGATTTTATCGCTTTCTTTGCCCTCTCTTCCACACCGATGACAGGACAAGGGGGTCCCAGTGCCTGAGCTGGAAGACCTTAGCTGTGAAAATGATCAACTCCCAGTCAACCCTGAACTTGTGCAGGATCTGCTGCTCCAGCTGGATCCCTCCCAGTCTATTTGAGCTGATGGGATTCATTACAGAATACTCAAAGAGCTGGCTGATGTCATCACAAGGCCTCTCTCAATTGTGTTTGAATGGTTCTGGGAATCTGGAGAGGTCCCAGCTGACTGGAAGCTGGCTAACATTGTCCCAGTTTTCAAGAAGGGCAAGAAGGATGACCCTGACTACAGGCCTGTCATTCTCACTTTGATGACTGGTAAAATTATAAAGAAGGTTGTTCTAGGAGACACTGAAAAACACTTGAAGGACAACAAAGTCAGCAGTCACAGCCTGGATGGCTTCATGAGGGGAGGTCTTGTCAAACTTAATTTCCTTAGGTCATAGGAAATGGGGTATTATCAGACTGAGAAATGGTAACTAGTGGGGTTCTGCAAGGCTCCATCTTAGGCCCATTTCTCTTCAACATCTTCATAAACCACTTAGACACAGGACTCTAAGGTATACTAAGTAAGTTTGCCAATGTCAAACAAACCTATGTCAAAAATGTTGACTCCCTTAATGGCAGAGAGGCCCTGCAGAGGGACCTAGACAAATGAGAGGGCTGCACAATCACCAACTGCATTAAGTTTAACAAGGGCAAGTGACAGATTATGCACCTTGGATGAGGCAACCCCAGATGTACAGACTGGGAAATAACAGGCTGGAGAGAAGCGCCATGGAAAGCAACCTGGGTCGATGGCAAACTGAACATGAGAGCCCTGGCAGCCAGGAAGGCCAACCATGTCGGGGGGGGCATCAGGCACAGATCAACAGTTAGTTGAGGGAGGTGATTGTCCTGCTCTGTTCTGCACTGGGGCGGCCTCACTTCAAGTGCTGTGCGTAGTTTTGGGTGTCACAATACAAAAAAGGTATAAAGCTATTAAAGCTATTAAAGAACATCCAAAGGAGGGCAATGAAGGTGGTGAAGGGCCTGGAGGAGAAGACATTCAAGGAATGGCTTGTTCAGCCTGGAGAAGAGGAGGAGATTGAGGGGAGACTTCATTGCAGTCTATAGCTTCCTCATGAGGGGAAGTGACAGGCAGGCACGGATCCTTTCTCTCTGCTGACCAGTGACAGAATCCAAGGGAATGGCCTGAAGTTGTGTCAGGGAAGGTTCAGGCTGGATATTACTAAAAGGTTCTTCACCCAGAGGGTGAAGCACTGGAACAGGCTCCCCAGGGAAGTGGTCACAGCACTAAGCCTGAGAGAGTTCAAGAAGCTTTTGGACAATGCTCAGGCACGTAGTGTGACTCTTGGAGTTGTCCTGTGCAGCGCCAGGAGTTGGACTTTGATGATCCTTGTGGGTTTCTTTCAACTCAGAACATTCTATGATTCTATGATTCTATGATTCTATATAAATATATTTTGAAATATTTAAAAACTAATAGATGGAAATACTACAGAGTACAGCATTAGGATATAAAATACTGCACTGGCACACAATTAAGGTAGAGAACTGTACAAGGGAGAAGCACTGTCCTGACTCTGAATAACCTGCTTCAGTCTTAGTTCAGTCTTAACTAAGACCAGTTCAGTGTCAGTTCTCTCACACTTCCAAATTACAGGAGGAAACTGAGCCTCCAGGATGCAGAAGCTGTGAACAGTAGTGCACTTCAATTGTCACGGGTTTCTGACCATCTGTCCTGATTTTGGCTGGGACTGAGTTCATTTTCTTCTTAGTGGCTAGTATAGTGCTGTGGTTTTTGGATTTACTATGAGTATTCTGAATTGGAAGGGACCCACAGGGATCATGAAGTCCAGTGAATGGCCCATAAGGTGATTGAACCCATGACCTGCTCTAACCAAGGGACCTAATCTGGCCTCAACAATGCTGATAACACACTGATGTTTTGCATAGCCAAGTCAAGGACTTTTTAGTGTCTTATGCTCTGATAGGGAGGAATTGCATAAAAAGTTGGGAAGGAGCATAGCCAGGAGACCTGACCAAACTGGCCAAAGGGATTTTCCACACCACAGAACACCATGACAGTATATAAACTGGGGGAGTTACCCACAAGAAGGCCAATCGCTGGAGGGGGGAACAGGCTGGTCAGTGGTTGATGCTCCTGTCAAAGGACAGAGTAGCTCTGTCAACAGGGCAGCAAAGATGTTATCTTGCAAATCTGTATGTTACAGAAAAGTAGAGAACTGGAGGGAACTGAAAGGGAGACTAAAAATTCAAGCAAAGGAACAAATCTTTCTCAGACTGGTAGCAGTAATTTTTCCACAGTGCAATGCCATACAGTGCCAACACACTAGTCCACTCAAAGTCAGTTAATCCATACATTACATACCATAATATGTGCAGATAAACTATGTTTCTTAACACATGAGGTGCCAAATCACCAGTGTAGCACCTGTGTAGTTCATAACAGTGTCACAGCACGAGAGAAACACTTCAGAGCAATCAGACTTCTCTCCATTTAGGCCTTAGAGCAAATCAATCTTGTCTTCCAAAGGATTTCTGAATAATGCCTTATATCACTCCTTTGTTTATTACTACTTTGACTGTCTTTACTGCAATACTTTTAGTTCTCTTTAATCCTTCCAGAATCATGAATCCTCACACCCTAATACCACTACATTAGGTATAAAAAGAGAAGAGAGAGAGAGAGAAGAAAAATGGGAGATGAGATGCAAAGGGTTCAGTAAGCAAGAACACCAGATAAATAAGTCTTCTTTCTGGGTGAACAACAGTATGGCAACAGTCAGTTCAACTGACTCAGGCAGCTCCAAGATTCTATGTGTTTTTTTACAAATAAGAAAGAAGGGTACTTTCCCTCAATGGGAAGAAGAAAGAAAAAAAAGTTTCTCAAACTTTAATTTTAGATTACTCGCCATCCTAATAATTTAAACTAAATTAATCAGTTTGGCTTCAGTCATTTTTAAAATTGTTCTTAGTCACAGACCAGAAAAGGGAAGCCATTACGGAAATCAAAGCTGTGGCCCAAAATTAAAGCAAACATTTAAGGTTAGATCAGGAAAATACTTGCTTAATCCTATGGGTGTATGCTTAGAAGTTAAGTATGGTATCTCCTAGTATAATAAGAAGAAGTCTGGAAAGTTCTGTGAAGAAAATAAAGTTTTGCTGCATGACAGTTGAAGTTTGTCTAACCCTAACATGAGAGGGTCTAAACAATCCCTGATATTAAGATATTTATTGAAAGATGAACCAAATATATTAGAAGATGTCCAAAGAGTCATAGGAACACTACTCATGCTCTAAACTGGACCTAAATGCCCTTTGATATTTTTATGTACTTTTTATAGGTGATGTGACACACCACACATGAAAAACCTTGTTTTACAAGCAAGTAGGAGAACAAAATTTTACGGAAAAGAGCACAGCGACTAATAAAAAAGTTCTGTTTTCAAACTAAAGATGCTAAATATTTCATCAGCACAGAAAGCAAGAGCTTTTGCTTCTCTTCTCAAAAAAACTATCCACCATGAAAGTTTAAGAAAACATACAATGACTAGCAAGACTAACAAGCCAAGCAAACCGAAATAAAAGGGTCTTGTGATATAACAAAATGTGCAGTCAGTCAGCAGATTGCCTGTATATAAGGAAATTACTAATTACAGTTATAACTGGCAATTTGATTTATTTAAATCTAGCCTAGTATGTGCCCTTAGTACTACAGAGAAGAAGAGCTGTAAAGGCTAAGTTTAAGTGTAAACTGAATTTTTCCTTAAGCTTACAAAACTCTTCAGTTCAGTAGCGTGTTTCCCAGATTTTTACTTTAGCAAAACTATGTATTTAACATAACTAATAAAGCATTAAACACAGGAAACGGAATATATAACAAGAACAGAACATCAATCAAACTAAAATCCTGCAATTCAGAATGTTCACAACATAAGTCACCTGAAACAATGTTACTATTATGAATATGAGCCTCTTAACAACAACTCCACCATCATTTACCGTGTTTCTGATTGGAATTTTCTTCGGTTCTGTTGGCACATCCTGAGGAACGAATTTCACTGGTTCCTTAATCTGTCTCCTTGATCTTTTGGTCCCATCTGGTAAGGTTTCCATGGCAATATCAGCCTCCATGTCACTGCTGCCTGCCTGGTCACACTCTGAGCATTGCCTGCAAAGTCAAGATTTTCTTTTTAAGACTGTAGTCACAAAAGCAGAAAAAGAAATATACTGAAGTGTTTGGGTTTAAAATAAATTCAAAAATCAATAAATCAAATGGGTACCTCAAGAAGTCCCTCAAACATACATTTTAAGCAACCAAGCAAAAAACAAGTAAGACATTCTTATATTCCTGACAGCATTTAACTTTGAAAACCAAGATTTTGAAAGTAGGAATTAATCTTCAAGAAAGATGCACACTATTTCACTATTTTCATTCTACCACATCTGTAATTTATTCATTACTGCAACTGCTGCCACAATTTAATCATAGAATTATACAGTGGTTTGGATTGGAAGGGATGTTACAGATCATCTAGTTCCCATCTCCCTGCCATGGGCAGGGACACTTCCACTAGACCACACTGTTAATCTTTAAAATGACATGCTGCTGAATTCATTCTGATGACAGCATGCTTTAGTGGCAGAGATTTAGAAGACATGTTTGTTATGAAAATAAATTTTAATATGTATTTTCTTAGGGAGTAGATTTTAAAGTCAAAAAGAATAGTTAAGAGACAATTAAAGATATAGAAGATGGAGATATAAATTAACAGACTTTGAACACTGAACTGAAAAAATTGTCTATTTTGAAAAAGCACAATCGGAACTTGAAAAATTAATAGATGTGAAAGTAATGCTATTAACAAGCTCCATAACAGAATTAACAAGATCAGAATTTATCAAGATTTGTTCTGATTTGCAGAAAATCATCTTGTGCAAAGTCATACATGTAGATGTTCACTAAAAATATTTTAATGAAAACCTAAAAATTATACTCACTGATAGGAGTCAATTTTGTAATTACTTCTCACATTACACTTAAAACTCAAAAAAACTTTAAATCTCTTCAAATGAATCCCAATTCATTTGAACCACTGTTCTCATACTACAACATGTTTTTTAATAATATACCAATCAAACAAAATATCAACATTATGTTCTGCTATTGAGTGACTTTAACGGGAATAAGCACATTAAAGTTATCTAAATGAAGAAGTAAATTTGCTTTGGAAGGAGGTAAACAAAAACCATGTACTCAGTTACTGGAAGTTAAATGTTAATACACACTTGTGACAAGAAGGTATATCCATCCTGCATAAACAAAAGCACAAAGTCAGATATGCCTGTTGTGTCTGAGCCGATTTCTTCAAATTTACATGTTCAACAGCAATAGTTCTCATATGAACTTTAGTAAGAGCTAACACAATATCAACTCCATCAACATCTGCCCAACTAAAGGTTACTTTGATTTCTTTACTTTTATAAGATGCATTGTCTTCAAGTTGTCCAATTCAAAGCTTTAAGATGATTTTCTGTTTGGTAAGCACCAGAGAGCACAGCCATCCGTAACACTTCAGCATTAGTCACGTGAATCATTTATGTAATGGAAAGTACAATTGAAAGTACCCACTATGATCTGCTTATGCAGATGCAGTATCTATAGATATCTATAAAATCTGTATCTATAAAATATGTTCAATATCTATAAAAATGTTCAAAAATACTGTGATGAGCAGTTCTTACAAAACATATATTTTCCCCATTATTATGGTGGAAATATGTGCTATGAATAAATTAAAAAATAAGCTCTTCACAACTAAAGAGCTGCATTAAAAATCAAGTTTTAATAAGACAAAAAAAATAGTCATATGGTTATACAACCATATTTGGAGTTGGGAACCCACTCTCTTGGATCTACTACCCTGCACATATGATTTAAATAATTCCTGTTCTTTAGTTCTGTGCTATTAAAAGGAAATTACTCAGATTTTCGTCTCCATATGTTCAGACAGTTGTACAGAAAATAACCATGCAGATCAGTAAAGTCCTGTAGTTTCATTAGTATCTTATTTAAATATAAATAAGTGAAGTATTTTAACTTTGATGTTACTGAGGAAGACAAGAAACATCTCAATCAAAAGATGAGGTACTGCATACAAGTTCCTAAATTCCATTTTTATGAACACAGGAAACAGGTGTCACCTGCTCTGAAACAGATGGTGCAAGTGTCACAGCAATCAAAATTAGGAAAAAGCTAGGTCTAGAAAAGAAAAGCAAAATCACAGTATGACGGGAGTGGAGGTGCTTGTTGTGTAAGTCACAGAACAAAACTTCATGAATACACCAAAGGTAAGGGGAAAAAGGAAGTTATAAACATGAACTTACAGTTAACCTCTTGATTTACTGGAATAGCCTCTACTATCATAGTCAACCACATCTCATGAACCCTATTATAAAGCAGACAAGCTTCAACTACAAAGCAGTTTGGTTGGTGTCTCCCACAGGACCACAGAAAAGCTATTACAGACACACACTCCTCTGACTTGGAAACTATCTCCTTTCATCTCCTATTGTAGTTTATTTCAACATGGTTCTGGAATTTAAAGAACTTTTTTCCCATTCTGCTGCTTATATATAATATATATAATATATATATAATACAATATATTGATAGAAAATAGCCATATGACTTCTTTTTGGCTTTGCTACAGTTATGCTCACTTAATTTCACCTCTTCAAGGACAAGCAGTAAACAGAAAACCTGCCACTGCAGGTCCGTCTTTACAACCTTTACAACTCTTCCAACAATCTTCAATTACCTCTAAATTATCAACCATTGCCATGCACCATAAACAAATTAACAGAAGAAATTGTGCCAAAGATTCAACATTTTCTACATAGGTTTTGTTTTGCTTTGAGTCCGGATTTATCTAATCTAGACTCAGAGAAAATCAGTAGTAAGCAATAATATGCCTACTTCTAAAATGTGCCTACTGCTAAAACTACTGGAAGTGTTTGTTCCATCGAGAAATCTCAGTACTGATTTGAAAGTTTTTAATCATACATAAGTCTTTGATTAAGCACTAACAACCTACAGAAGAAGGGTGATTTTGTTGTTTTTCCAATCTAACTTGGCACAAGAATGAATGGTACCAGAGACAACTTCCCATCTCACAAACATCAACTCACTAGCAATGAGTTGGGAAAAGAGTAAATTTAAAACTTCTGTGATTAGTGAATACACTTCAGTGCTTCCAGAAAACAGTTCTGTCCATGGTGCTTAGAAAGGAAAACTGTACAGTTAGTTAGAGTGTGGTTTGTTTTTAATTAGGAAGAAACAGGTCTCACAGACATACTCTGTGACAAATCACTTCTTGCCATGTTAACAAAGAATTGAACCACTTTAAACCTGAGAAACATGGACCACAGCTTTAAGAGGACGCCTATACTCTCTGAATTACACATGTTGAATGACGTACTGTAGGTGGTAGGGGCCACTTTTATCTGGAGATAAAAGACAGTATATATGAAACAAATATAGTCTGCCAAAGAGCTTCAAAGAGCATCTTACAGACAGTAAAGGTACTGAAAATTTGCCATTTGCAATAACCCAAACGTCCTTCAATTAGGAAAAATGACAAATACACAGAAATGTATACGTTAGATGCAACGTCACACTGCTCATGCTTACAAAAGTTAACGATTTTATATTATTTTCTAATGACTCAGATGAAAAAACATTAAAGATATGTTGGATCAGTACTGAATGAGTGAGGTCATGAATATGAATGAATATCCAGATACTGAATGTGTGTTCATGGGAGTACTAGTCAAGAACTCTACAGCTCATTCTGTACTGTTGCCAATACTCCCCACAGCAGTCACCGCTAAAATACCTCAGCCTTTCAACAAAAATAAAAGCCACCAAGCTTAATATAATTGTTAGCCCTTCATCTCAGTCTCAAGCATTTCATATGGTACCAGAAGTTATCACTGTTTTTCAGCAATCTCATTCCAATAGAAAGAGCTAATCTCTGTTGGTAGCTGCCAAGTATTTTCTTAATGAAAATGTCAATATTTTCCAATTAGATTTTGATTCATTGTATTGTCTGTCAACACTTATGCATTGCTTTCATACCCATTAAGATCATTCTCTACCAGGAAAAACACACAATTCCCAGTCCATCCAGAATGGTCAGGACCATAAAAACACACAGGTTGTCAACAAGAATGGTAAGGTTTAGTATTATGATAACACATGAATCAAAATAATATTTTAGTGTTTAATCAACACTTTTCTAGGATTTCTAAGAAATTGAAAATTCCCAATTTTTACATTAAATTATACCACAGCATTGGTCAAGTATATGACTCTAATCAAACCTTTTGCAAGGGCTCAAGTTAGCAATGATATGTAAATTATTAGCAGTGATAACAGAACAGGAAAAAAAATGAAACCATTAATTTTAACTTTTCCCTGCTTATTTTAAAAGAGAACTAAACTCAGTGTTTTTAACCACTCTTAAATAAAGTCTTTCAACCTGCCTAGTGTTTTAGGAATTTCCTACTATACCAATTTTTTTTATTTTTGCTAAGTTCCCATTACATCCCATACAAATATGTGAAAACTACATGGCCCCCATCTAAAAAAAAATTGCACTTTTCTTCATATCTTAATCAAAAGATAAAAATTGTATTCAAAACAGTGGGGGGAGGGGAACCTACTGAACTCAAACTCAGATTAAGGGTCTGTTCTATATGCTCTCTAGTGATCCTGAAAAGAATATACGAAGGCATGTTCAATGATGAAAGGAATGCAATCAATGCAGCTCAATTTTTCTGCTATCATCTCACGCTCCAGAATATGCCTTAGCTAATTAGAAGTAAAAGCCAAGTTTGTGATCTGAGATATAATTGAAGCATGAAATTCACAACAAAGATAAGTTAGAGCTTTGAAATGAAAGCGCTTTACTGCCTAACCTGACCTATGCTGCCTCTAACACCTACTGAGAATTGTAGTCTTACATCTTTTGGACTGATAGCTTTAAGTGAGCCTTTTCAACTTTGTTAAAAAGCAGAACAAAAATCAAACCTCCTGTGCAAATGCAGAAGCTATCTAAAAAATTAAAAAAGAAAAGAAGCTTCCATGTAAAATAACTACTTGACAAATTTGACAAAAGAGATGGAAAGTCCAAAATCACACACTACATTAAATAATTAAAGGAAAAATAATTTCAGAAAAATATTAATGATGGTGAAAATATTTCTGAGATTTTCATCTTTGAAATGAAATCTCTATTAATTTACTAAGCAAATTTACTGAGGTACATCCAGGTTTTGTCACATTAAGATATAAAAAAAGAGAGGCCTCCCATTACATGTACTGACCATCTTGTTCTGCTCACAATCTTCAAAACTAACCAGACACCTTAAGTAAATGTTTTATGCATGATTTTAAAAAATAATAAAAAAACCTTAAGAGATATATGAAGAAACAGAGAAACCAAGCTTTTTCTATTAAAATAGTTTTACTGTATTTTTAGAAGGAATTCTTATACTATTCTGATTTGGTACCTTAATGTTCAAACAAGGTGATGAGTGACTCCTGGAGATACTGTATACTAACTTCTTGCCAGCTAAAAAGCTGCTTCTGAATACCTGCTTCTAATACATTTCAGAGCAGTTTCAAGATGCAGAATGCTAACATTACACAGCAGCAAGCTAATTTTATGACAGTTTTGAAATCAACCCCTTTGCCACCTTATCGTTTCTCCATTGTACCACTTAGATTTTGTTCTGCTCCACTGGCACAGAAAGAACTTTAATTCATGGAAATGTAACTGCAACAAGTACAGTTATGCATGTGCTTCTGTTATTGCACACTTGAATCACAGAGACAGCAGTAAACCCAACATTTCCCATATTGCAATAAACAGATCTACTACTTACAAGTTTATTTTAAAATATTTACAAGTATTTTCCTGAAGATCTGGACAGAGTTGCATATCTGAGTCCTAAGATAAACAGAAGACCAAGTCTTTCATTTACTGAAAGTAGCCTATAGTTTCCTACCGCTATGACATTGCAGCATTAAAAATCACAAACAAACTCAAAAGTTAAGAAAATTACAGTTACAGCCTATTTCTACATAGTGGCCAATAATGAAGAATCTTTACTTTTTTTTTTTTTATTTTATTTTAACCTTTATTTAATAACCTGAAAATAAAACAATTCAGTTCAGGCTGCAGTAAAGCAATGTCTAAACCACTTAGAATTTACAAGTCTATTCACATTTACATCCTACTTTAAGTACAGAGATAGGACTAGACAACACATCAGCTACATTCTTACCAGTAACTGTTCTTGGTCTTCCTTGGCATCCTTGTAAGAGGTGGATCCAGGCAACCAAGATGATAATGGAGTTTACAAGTGTCACACAGTAGCAACAGGTGTTGATCATGGTTCTTCTTGCAAATTCCACAACTTTTAATGCAGATAGGAGAAAAGCATTACAGTTACATTTGAAATCATGAAGAATAAATGATGCACCCCAGCACATTCCCCAGTTTCAATACAAATATATGGCAACTTAATTTGAATGCATCTTTTAAGTGCATAATTACTTCCTGCAGTAATTATGGAGTAATTTTTGAGGTTTTTTTAAGGAGTAAAAGCATAAAAGACACTTAACAGAGTTAACAAAACAAATGGCTTTCAGTTTAAATTGTTGAGGACTTCTAAAAAGTAACCAACCACTCAGTACTTCAACAAAATGTACCAGTGGCAAATGGAAAAAAACTTCATCAAAATCTTAAGCATCAAATGCTTAAATATAAAATTATGCTGCTATTATCAGTTGTAACAATCATATGCTTATTCAGATAACCACCCACAGGTCTGTGCTGCTGTTATGCTGGGCAACTCATAGCAAATTACATTTCCTTTCTATTGCTATTTTACTGGAACTGAAATTTTACTTACTTTGAAAATATCTGGTATTCACTGATTGCACTATAACATGGGAGAAATAAATGACTGGATTTGAATTTAACAGAACTAGTAAGGCATGACTCCTACTATTTGTGTACACACCTAAATTGCCAAATCCTCATCCCACTGCCATGTTTCTAAGATTTCTACCTCTCGCAGCACTAAAATTAACTTTTGCTTATGTAAATCACCTTCATTTAGCCTTCTAGCTGGACAAGAAACCACTTGCTGTGGTTGGAGGCCTGGCTGCTGCTCTCTAGATAGGGACAGATCATGCTGCTTCTCAGCTGTGGTGAAAGAGTAAGATCCAAGACAACGTGTACTTTGCACAGTCATGCTCTGGAATCCTAGTACACACTATAGGCTTAATAAAAATCCAGTCAGTAGCTTCATAGCTTATGGAGAAGGGGAAAAGTTGGAACAATGAGAGAGTATGTGAATACATTTCATATTCTTGGGAATTGATAAAAATAGAAGTAGGGCAATTTAGCATGAGCAAAGAGCAAAAATTCTTACATGACAAGTGTTTTATGCAGCCAGCTACTGTGACTAAACAGCATGATTACTACCCACAAAATCATCCACTTAGATGATTGCATCCAAAAAAACAAGATGACTAGTTAATTTTCACATCACATTAAAAAAGGACCTTTTTATTTCCGATGCAAAGAGTTACCTTTGCCATTAAAGTACTGCCACCAAATTAGCAAAAACACCCAAACCTTACTGATGTGTGCTAGGGTGAAGAATTGACCACTACTCAACTTAGCATTCAAAAGTAAGAAAAACATACAGACAACTTTAGAGCATTTTGTTAATTAAAAACTGAAGCAAACAATTTTCTCTGAACACTTTCTGAAATTATAACTTACTATTCTGTCAAGATTTAATTACTTGCCTATAAAGTACAGCCGGAAGTGTAGATGTCTTCTGTGCTCCTCCTTCCTTTTTACTTGGTTTCCTTTCCTTAGGAGCCCGTAAAATTGCTGGTATGTTCAATTTCTATTGGATTTGAAGAAATGCAGTACACATGAGTCTTGACACTTTTAAAGAACACCACTCCAATCTCAATGTATGAAGGACAAATAATAATGAGTGAGAGACTGCTTAGCTCGCTATTTTACAGACAAGAGCAACTACACATTTATCCCAGTATGGTTTTGTAATGTAATCTTATACTCATTTTTTTCAGTTCAATAAAAAACACACAGAAATACTAGCTTTTAGAATTTTTCTTCACGCTTCCAATAGAGGGATGGGCAAGGATTCATTTGTCTTAGTAGCTGAAATAAGCAAAGGCAAATTCACGAATCTGACAGAATACTGAGGCAGTTTATTTTCCGCAGCACTGCAGCTACGCTGGTGCTCGATAGGTTAATTAGAAAAATTATCTTATTGGACCAAGCCCTCCACAAAGCAGACGAGACTCTCTTCGGATTTCTACTAATCTGCAGTATGCTGGCTTCTCAGACAGCAACCATCTATCAAAGTCATTTCTCAGCAATCCCGTGGGTCTGCATCTGTTCAACCAACTGGAAAAAAAATGTCATGCAAGCTGTGTAAATGAATTCTGCTCAACTCTTCTTTTTTTTTTCTTTTTTTTTTTTAATTTAATAACATTTGCATTAGGAAATACATTTCTAAATACTTACTCAAAGGAGAGAAAAATATCCTTGGTTCAAAAAATACATTATGTGAGAATTCTTCTATGCATAGAGATGGGCAGACAAACAGAACTAGAAAAAGCTTGCATATCTTTGGAACTACTACTGCATAAATAAAATGTAAGGTTCATCTTCTGAACCGCAGCACAAACTCAGCAGTACCAAAGGGCACAACAAAATTGTGACCTAATTGTATGACTGCATTTTCACAATTAGGAGTTTCTTCTATCTTGATTCATAATTGGAAATTATTTCAATCTCCTTCTCACATGCAAAACGACATTGCCTTTTAATACCTCTGACATAAAACATATTTGAAAACACTGCAAGAATCTACACTTCTCTTTTTTCCCACATCAGTGAGAACAAAGTGCTGGCAACCGGAAGTAATCCAAATCTTCTACTGTCCTAGATATTTATATTCATTTCATCAAAATATCCTGCTCTGTCCAGTTACACACCATCACTGCATTTAAAAGAATTTATCTCTTACAAAAGCCATAAAAAGTTACCACTATTTGAAGCCTACAGTAGCTAAAGACAATATGGATACAAACCAGCAGGATTAACTCAACGCTTCATGTTAAGGTTCATCACAAATGACAGGTCAATCACTTACACCAAATGGAAGAATTTTGCAAACAAGAACACTATCAGAAAAACAAAATTAAGCTACGGGTTCCTAGTAGGTGGTTTGCAGAAGGCTAGGTACTTTCAATCAGAAAGCATCATCCCCAGAGTAAAGCCTGGGTCTGATCAAATCAAATCAATTTATTTGGCCATAGAAATGACAAACAGAAACAAAAAGGGCTATTCTTGGAAAACTAGTTCTGCCGCCTTCTGTAAAGCGGGGTGAAGGGAAGGGGAACCAACCAACCTGTCCAATGATTCTACCCAAAAGAGCCCAAATGCCTTGCCCTTCATTTCGTAGTTTTCCATTCATATTTTGTAGCTCTTCCAAGGACTCACACAGCTGAAAAGTTATAGGAAAAAAACCAGGAATAAAAATTCATTAAGAGTTATTTAATAAATTTATTCAGCCTCTTACTTATCTAGAGTGCATTAATTTATTGTGAGATTAAAAAAACAATGAAACTCATCAATATAGCTGAGATCAGTGCAAACATTCAATAATACAAGAGAAGTAAATCAAAAACAGGGACAGCCACTTGCTTTGTAAAGATTGAAAGCATTTCAGCATGAAAATAAGGTTTCACGAAGTCAAGTAGAGAGCAAAGCTAAAATACAGCAACATCTTGTATATGTTGTCCACACTACTTAAGGAGTAAGATTATAACAAGCGAACGTATAAATTAATTAAAACTCTCTTTTGCCATACTAAAGAATATCCACTCACACTCACAGAAAGAGATAAAATGTATTAAAGGACACAAGGAAAAAAAAAGCTTTTTCCTTCTGTAAGTAACTGTTAGTCGCCAGCCAGAAGCCCCATGCACAATGTTAAAAGCCCCATATACAATTTCCTTTGCCTTTACCACCTTTGGGTAGTTCATATGGATCTGCTGCTACATTTTCCATATATTCTCATTTAAAACACACACAGTTTAAGAATTAGAAGCTACACCACTTTTTGCCATCATTAACCATCACTTGATAGATTCGGCAAGAATTGCAGCATGTCATCTGTCATAAAAAGTACAGTATTTCTAAATTTCAAAGTATTTAAATATTAAAAAATAATTATTATTTAGTAAAAATGCACAAAATTCTTTTTTAACCATGATGATGAATTAAAAAATTTTATTAGCAACATTCTGGGGGAGCAATTCAATAATTTATGTACCACAACTTTGTTATACTCAAAAAAACACAGAGGACGCTATGGGTGTGTGAATACTGGTTATTCCCACCAGAAAAATTAGTTTAGTCATTAAATCTAGGATGAACACAATGGGAGTTGGAGTTGTGTTCATAAATAACACTCAAAGTATCCTAGGTTACCAGTTATCAAATAGGGCTCCAAGCAAAGAATCAAGCAGGTTCAAAAAGAACCTTGAATTAGATACAAGCAAAACAAACAAAAAAAAAGAGAGAGAAGAGAAGAGAGAGAGAGAAAGGGAGATGGAGAGATAGAGAGAGAGAGAAGGAAGAGTCAAACTCTACTGACTCAAAGTCTCAAATGAAATACATACAAAGAAGGGAAAAAAGAAGGACCTTATGACACAGGTTGACTCCTGAGAGGGACCTGTCTGTCATGTACTGGAGCTCTCAGTGGGGTCACTTAAGGAGCTTGTGTCCAGTCAACATACAATATTTCAGAAGTTGATTCTACTTGTATGGGGGAAGACAGACTACTGAATATTTTTAAAAGAAGAAATATGTTTTTAAGTATTACTTTAAAAGAAACAATAGTTTGCATCATTCATTCTAAGACATTTTCTTTCATGGAAAGAAAAATGCTATCAAAGTTAACAGCAATACTAAAACAGCACAATTGTCTATTATCCCTTTTACTTCACCTTGTTATACTCCACATGAAGCTTTTCTTGCTCATTTTCTAATTTATCCTTGATATTCTTCTGTTCAGCCATATTCTCCTGGATTTGAATCATGCGCATATTTCTCTCTATTCAAAAGAAAATTGCATTATTTCCTATTCTTGAATATACATTTTTAAGCTTCATGCACTAAAAAAAAAAAGCAATAGGAAGTACAAAACCATAACAATACAAAGATACAAAACTATGGCCTACTGGTTTATTACACAGACTGAGTAGAATGAACAGTCATAACATTTACATTTTGCTGCATAAATATTGCTGTTGTTTAAATTATGAGCTTTGATCAGTCATCTAGCAAACAGTTACGAAGTTGTGCTATTCCATATAGAAATGGAGGAGGATTTAAAGAAAAAAATATTATACCAAAAAGGTATATACACCAAAAGGTACCTGAGCTTCTATTCCTTCCTTAACGACAGTTTAGTCTCCTATTTATATTTGAAAGATTTTATTCTTTTCTGAAATGTCTTTTTAAAAAAATAACTTTCTGTGTAAACAGAGATGCTAAGCAGTAATATACCTGACATAAAACAAAGTAATAATTTACATTTATCTATTAGTAACAATTAAATAGAAGTAAAATAAAAAAGCCAATGAATTAGCACAGCTCAATGTAGCAAAGTGATATTTTTTTCATTGAGGAAAATAAGCCATTTTCACCCTTACCAAGGTAATAATTCACAAAGTCAGCAGTGAGAGCTGGTTGTTTATGTTTTCGTCTTCCATCAACACTGGAACTAGTATCTGAAGTATCCACTGGGAAAATGTCTGTACTAATTCCCATTAACTCGGCCTTGCGCATGAGCTTGCGAATGGCTGAAGCGCTGCTGGTGAGTGGCCGCGGCAGCTTCTCCCTGGGAACCCAGGCCTGTGGCCTGGTGGTGCGGGCAAGCTCTGCCTTGGCACGGTACTGCTGGAGCCTGGCATTGATTCGAGCCTGCAACAAAGAATTACACAAATTAAAAACATAAAAGGAACAATCCGAAATTAGTTTTAAGTTATAATTTGGAATGTATCCACATTTTATTTTCATTTCAAAAGCTGCACAATCTAATCAATGCCATTTTCACACCAGAACTCTACGACTCAAGAAACAGCCATCCATAACAGACACTTCATTTTACTTCAAAATGCATACACAAATGTCATTATATTTTCACTAGGTTCTGGAGCTATGCACACATTTATTGACAAGACCCCCCCACCAATGAAAGTAGCACAGATAACTGCTGGCTTTCAGACAATCTCTCTTAATAATTCAATCGGACTGTGAAAACTACTTGGTTGACCTTGGTTGACCTATCATAAATACATTTAGATACATTTTAAATTTTTATCTATGTGAGCAATAAAAGTTGATGAGGAGCATTTTTGCCATATTTGAAATAATTTTAAAGGAATTCCTTTCTCAATGCCACTTCTCCTTATAAATGTTAAACTTGCTAATTATAATTTGTCAAAAGCACAACCCAAACAGAAGTAAAGCAGACAAGAGAAGCTGACAATATATATTGTGGATGACATTTGCATATTTGGGAACATCTGGGAGATCTACCCTAGAAGATCAAGCTGTTACTGACAGTTGGAAAACACTGTCTTGAGGGAACTCTATGGAGTGGCAATTCTGGCAAAAAATGACATCAACACACAAACCTTCAGAGGCAAAATTCCAGCTGACTATCAGCTAGAAGTTGTTTACTTGCCTGCACAAAGAAGAAACTAAACTAATGTGACTGACCCACCATATGGTGTTAGATACTCCTGAGACAAAAGCAAAGAAGTGTGCATATACATACATGCTGTGGTTAAGGAACATCTCTGATTACAAACAGAATCCTTGAAGGTAATACTGCAGACAGTTTAACATATTACCTTGCTAGGTCTTGAACACTAATGACCAAGAAACATGGCAAATGTGATGTTCAGTTCAGCTCTGACCCCAATGGCTTTTCTCTTGCACCCACAGCAGCAGGCACCAGTCACCACTTCGCTTTATTCACCACTGGAAGGATCAAGGATGGTTCCCAGCTTCCTTGGCTAAGATGCTTCTTAACTGATTACATGCTCAGTTCTGAAACCTTTGAGGTCATTTAAGATGTCATACAACTGTATACCCTGAGCCTTATTGCAGGAATAGATAACAGATTAAAATCACTAATGTCTAAATGGAATCCTCAAGTTAAGTTACTTGGATTTAAGCAATTTTCAAGTATGTTCTTTGCTCAAGGAATGTACACTGCTTTTATTAATATTTTAATACAGTATTTCAATGTAAAACATCTTTCAACAATCAGTAATGGTCCTAGACTGTTTTGTTATTACAGTCTTTAGAGGGATTTACTTTCTTGCGCCACACTATTATCTCAGTTCTTCCTGCCTGCAAATATCCTTTGTTGTACAACTGTATACTTATTTATGTTAGGTCAGTGTTTGTAAATCTTACATAAGCCAAAAAAATCCCCTGGCAACGAGCTTTTGTATGTCCATATATATATGCACACACTACAGATATATATAAACATGTGTATATATATATATATATATATATATATATATATAAATATGAATATATTTACTTCATAATCCTTTTTTTCCCCAGACTAAGCTGTCTCAAGATTCTTATCTCTCAGATAAAATCCTTACTTAACAAAAAATGGTTGAATTTACTGATGGGATTTTAAGTTCCTCATGCAGACAACATATGGTAATGTAAGGTAAGAGGTGAATTTAGACACTCTGTGTCAACTCTCCAGTCAGACATTTCTGGTATGTATTAAGTATCCCTTACAGTCCTGCACTTTAATGACACAAAAACCACTCAAAGACAAACACTTCATAAAATCCCAGTACATACAACTGGACATGAATATGTATTTTTCAAGTTTCCAATCTTGTTTTCATCCCCATAAACTCAGACATACACACAATACCAATGAAAATTCATACCATACCAAAGCCATCAATAGCGAAAACAAGTGGTTGTTCAAAATGTATGCAAGTTACCATGTTTGTAGCAAGGTGCCTATGACACCATGAAAGCTGAAGTTTTCACCACTCATTCTTTCCATTTCAGAACACTTAATCCAAATAATTTAGATTAAAAAACTGCAGGATCTTGGTTTGGGGGAAAGAAAAGGAAGAGAGACAAATGCTAGGAACTTATCAGCATTATCATCAGTGCATAATATATGCCTGAAAGCAGAGCTAATAAGCCCTGTTGTACCCAAACTAATTCTGCACAACAAGCACTTACCATTATGTTGGGTAGTAATCATATCATTGTGATGTCTCTCCTACACAGGTGCATTTTGATGTAATTGAGCGCTAAGTGTATTCAGCAAGAATTATGAAACCAGTTTTAAATCAAGCGACATGAAGCTCAATACTCCACAGAAATACTTTATTCAAAATGCTTCTACTGTAAGTTTGCTCACACTCAAAATCACTCTCAACAGCACAGGTCATTTTAAAATAATACTCTCTTCTTCTATTCAAAGATCTTTGAAGAACTATAAAGGTATAATTTTTTTTTAAATAAAAGGTTTGATATTATGGAAATTTATTTTCCAATCACCGCACTACAATTCTGATGCCAGAAAAAAAGCAGTTACTTCTCTCCCATAAATGACTTCCATTATTTACAGCACCTGCTAATTGCTACAACAGAGCAGACAGGATTCGTTCAGATAACAAGATGCTTTTCTACACAGGTATGCTTTTTACATGGAATGCAGTTTAGTCTAAGCAGTGAAGCAAACTATGCTATAAATTCTTCAGAATCAGAAAATTAATAAAGAACACAAAACATATGAAATTACACAGATTCCCTCAGAGGGACTGAAATCTTGATACCAACAGGACATTTATCACTTCAGTCAATACTTTAGGCAAGCTAAACTCTTCTGCCAAGTTCAAGATATTAAGGGAAAAATGTAATACTGAACTTAGATATAGAAATATGCCTAATTTTTTGTCTGGCTTTTTTTCCTAAGAACCTTGAGGAAAATATTGAACAAAACCTATGAATTACAATGAAAAAATAATTAACAACTTTTTGCCTCAAAACCAAAGTAATATTTTTCAATTCAGACAAGCACAGATGTCCATATTTGATATTTATTGAAATATATATGATACACGTATATACTTGAGAATTGTTCTTAGAGACTAAAACCTACAATTAGTTAACTGCATTGTTAAATCACCTATCAATATATTGAATGAACTATCAATACATTTCACATTTCATTTCCTAATATAGTAACATTTTTCCATTGTCTTTATTTCTGTCTTGTTTAGCACAGATGATTAAACAGAGGCACTTGTGTCATGAATACAATACCTGAGCTTCTGGAGAAAGCTGCTTTTCTCTTTCCTGCAAGGACATTTTACAGTAAGACTGTAATGCCAAGTAGTTCTTCCGCTTCCACTTTCTGTCTAACCTGTCCGCATGCTGTTTACAATAAGCAAAAAAAGGGTCAGCTATATCCTGTTTCAGAGAAAACAAAGGGGAAGGAACGAAAATACAGTAAGACATACAAGGTCAAAAGGCTCTGAACAGCACAAACATTCTGACAATCAGTTCACATGTTTAAATGGACAAATTTTTAAAATAATTATTTTTCTAAATCAATTTTTTCATCTTGATGCAATTTACAATATGAGCTAGTTTTACACTGTTTTTATCGCATGACCCTAAATGTTTTTAAATGCATTAACTATTTAACTCTCTACTGTTCAATCTCTGTACTATTTTTGCATTCCTAGAAAAAACAAAACAAAACAAAAAAAAAACAAACAGCATAATAAATCTCTAAGTACAAATCCCTTTACCATATAATATGTATTATTAATTTCCTGTTGCTTCACTGTGTCTTTTACGCTATATCCTGCAAGTGCTTAACAATTCTGAATAATATCAAAGGCAATATATTTTATTTCTCAAACGTTCTTCCAACTGTTTTGATGGCTATACCCTCACATGATTTATCATCTCTCAGATGATCGTGGTTTTTTTCTATTTTTCACTGTTCATTCCATCAGATAAACAGACCGTCATGGATGTAAGTTTATAGCAACTTTTAGCACCTGCAGAACTTGCAAGCAGACTAGAAATGTCTGAGCATGAAGGAGATATGGTTTGAGAAGAACATTTCCTTCTCAGCATATTTTCAAAAGTGTAGAAACAGTCATAAATCTATAGACTAAGAAGAAAAACTTAAAGCAGTCTTTCATAAGGTAATACAAATATTAATAAATTATTTGCCTACAAATTTTTCCTTCACTCCACCTATAAAACGCAAACCAATAAAATCTACACAGACTTTCCTTACAAGCACATTTTATTTTCATTTAGATTTTCACAGTATGTGACATCTTACTTCCAAAAATTAGCAGCCCCGAAAATTAGATTGTGTGACGCCTTGATTAAAAATGTTTTGATTACAGAGAACACGGAACATTTTAAGGTGGAAAGGCAAGTAAATGCATATATGTCTAGAAGAAATTTACACTGAGTGTTTGAGGAATCAACATTACACATAATTTATTAAGGACAACAACAATGAGGCAATGTGCTATCTTCCTATTTATCATCTTAACTGAAGAAAGTATTTTGTGATTCCTTTATGAATCCCTTAGTGGTCCACTGTTTTCAGAAAGTAAAGTATCAAGACCAACAGTGCAAGTAATGCTTGTATTTGTGTTACCTGTGGTACTTCCTAAGGCAGTAAGTTAAATTGAGCAGCTATGAACATGACAGGCTTAATCCAAATGATACATATCAGGATGAATTTGAGCACTCTAAAAGTACTTATACCGTAAAAATGAACTGGGAAGTAGGAGCTTCCAATCTAAATTGCTTTGGATCATATTACAGGGAAGAGCTGCTAAGAACAGATATTAAGAAATTATCAGCAAGTTAGAAATATCTCCTTTTCATTCTGATTCCCAAGATTAATGTTACCACAAGGCAAGTCATATATCTGTACTGCAATTTGAAGAAAATACTGGAAACACATGCATGAAAAAACCTGACATTAGGAACGTAGTTAATTTCTCAAACCTCCTCTTTGGTATGAAACAGAGATTATTACATTACACAATCAGCTAGGTAAGTATGTTACCCTAGGTGAAGTTCAAGAAATAGAGTTAGAATTCATTGACTGATAGTCACTGAAGCCAACTGCTATGTTAACTTTCCCTATCCTTTTTTCAAGTCAATTTCTTAAGGCTGGACAATTTGGTGAACAAAGAGCTCTCCCTGTACAGTCTCCTTGTTACCTATTTACAAAAAATGTGTTCAGGGTCTGTGAACAAAAAAGCCACAATTTCAGGTTGTCTTCACAAGCTTTCAATAGAGCTCTTTTATTCTATCCTTTCCATAGCTACCTCTTCCGCTGCTGCTTCGGAGAGGAGGCCTTCCTTCTGAGCACAGGTCACATGGAAATAAGCTCTGCACATCCCAGCATCACAACTAATGCAGACACCAGTTCTGGCAAAACGAGGATCTTCACAAAAACTGCATTCCTTTATAAAGAAGAATGGAAAATGCCACAGTAAATATTTCAGGTGCATTTTGATAATTTACATCTTACATATAAAAATCAAACTGGGTAGGTTACTCCTATGTGGTAGAGAAACCAAGTATGCTCCCAACAGTTGACACTACTTAAAGCTTCAAGCTTTCTCAACCCCCACTACCGGTTTAATTTTCAATAAGCAATGGTAAAGTGCTTAAACAACCTAAATGGCATGTTGGATGAATTTTTATATGATCCTCCACATCTTGCATCCCCCTTCACATAAACAACTAAATACTACCGAAGCAATTCAAGCACAATTAATTATATAAGGTATATATATATATATACATATTATATAAGGTTTGATATCATGGTATCATAAAAACACTACTTCTCAGCAAAAGTTCAATTGTTCAACAAGTTCAGAGGGCAAACAACAAAAAAAAAAAAGAGCAGTGCTCTGGACTAAAAAACTTAGATATTTATGTAGCTGTTCTTTTGATAAACAATAACTGAGTAAACATGTGACAATGCAAGAAAAAATATTCAAAAATCATAAATATAAGTAAAGAAGGTTGCAATTCACTTAATTAAGGCACTATGGCGTCAGATATGTGCATTCTAGGCACAGTCATTTGCAACACAGCAAACTGACGTCCCCTAATGTGACCCGGAAAAAACCAACAAACTTATTTTTCAGTCCGATCCATTCCTTGCCACAGTTTCACAGCTGTGTCAGCAAACTAGAGTGATGAGCATATAAGCAGGAAACGGAAACATGGGCTGCTTAAGCAGTGATGCTATCCAGTGCATAAAGATGATCTAAAATTATACAGGCATGCATTTCTTAAGTCTCCTACTCGTTGAATAGAAAGCAAAGGTGTATATCACCTACAGAAAAGATCTCCATGTAGGAAGTTAAACAATAGAAAGGAATAGCAAGCAAAGCTCTGTGACTGAAGAGTCTCAAAACACCCACACATTACACTAGAAGGGCACTCTTCATCTGCGTAGCTGCATCATCTAACAGATAAGAAATTAAGTAAAAAAGACTATTATATTAAGCTGGTTTTGCAGGGGGAAATTTAGCTAAGTAAGCTGTAACTTCCACACTTGAGACAGTAAATAGCATTTACAGCTTTGCAAGAGTAATGAGTCCTCACCTGCACAGTTCATTTTCACCTTACTCACAGAAAGAAAAGATGCCCAAATTCTTTGTCCTGCTCCTATAGATCACTCGTTATTAAAGAGCATGATTCATTGCAACAACAATTTGCAGGGTCTCAGGTGCTTGCTTTAAACTTTTTCTATACAAACATTTCTAAAAAATGCTAAATGCGTCAGCAGGCCCAGGCTCCTGATACAGGTATGTTGTACATGGGCAATCCAAAGTGTTTATTTTATATATTTATTTTATATATTGTACATATTTTTAAAAATGCACTATATATTTTCATTTAGCATTCAACTTAGCAAATTGTCATTCCAGAAAATGAAACTGACTTTGCAGAAATGAAGCATTAGAGCTGCAGACATACAACCACGTTCCCTCACGTTAGCCTGATAGATATGTCTTCGCCACACTCTCTACATTAGCCATAGAAACAGTATTCAGAAAATTACTGAGTGCTGTCCTCTGCCCATTGCAATGGTTTTCTGTATCATTTGTTCATGATCACTTTTGATCTGGATTGAAAACATTACATGTAAAACCATTTTCATTACATTTTCTGGTTCATACTGAGGGGCTCATGTTGCTTTGGATTTTTGTAAATACTGCTTTGCAGCAACCTTTTTGTATGTATTCTCGCTTGTATTCATTCTAGCTTATATAGAGACTCTAAAGTAATTTTTACTGAATGTACATCTGCCCCTTTCTTAATCAACTTAATCTCCCATTTCTCATCTCATAAATCGTCTTCACTTTCCACTGATCTTGTCAACCTGCCTTTAAAACAAATTAGCATCTGTGTAAAAAATATAGAAAAAAAATATGGAAACTGGGGGAAAACAGTGACAGAAATTCTGGAGAACAGTGGTAAGGAAACAGAGGGAGGGAAAAGCAATACTATAACAACAATAAACAAACTTTATCTCATTTTCAGAAATGAACCTCAGTGAAATTGCTATAAAAATTAAAGTTGGGAAAATGCATGTTATTCTATTATATGTTAAAACATACAACAGAGTTACTTGTTGGCACTGCACCTCTTCTAAACTTACCTTTGCACCGTACTTTGAATAATTCATTTCAGTTAGTGTTACTGGGCGCAGCTTGTCAATATCTCCAAATGCCACTCCTGGAACATAGAGGGCACAAACAATATGGACCCACCTAAAACAGAAGATAAAATTAGGTTACTGTTATCAACATTTTGATTCTGTATTATACTCACCATTTGCAGATTTCAAAGTGCCTTGTAAATGTTGCAGATGCTAGAAGAAACGTGTTTGAAGAAAGGTACATTAGAAGAAGGGACGGAGTGTCTATTTGGAATTCAGCAGTTCAGACACTGAGCCACAGAGTAAGGCCTTTCAAAGCCAGTGGAATTGCTCTGCCTGTCTGGATCAAGGGTACCATCACCTTTCTGTTCTGGTGGCTTTCACGTGGGGCTCCACACACTTTTCATGCAACATGAAAGGTATATGAAGATTTTGATCAGCTAAGGCAGACAGACCTTTTCATGATGGGGCAGGCCGTAAGACGGGGAAAAACAAAATCACATAGGTAGTCACAGCAACGCTGAGCTCCAGGCATACAGCTGTGAAGTACTTAAAACTCAGAATCACTTAGACTTTGCACTGTTAGTTACACCTGTTAGTATCACCAAAACTAACTAGTTTTAAGCAACATGGATAAGACCCGAATTCAGTAATAAACACATCTGCATAGTATTACAGAAAGACCTATCTGAAACTCAGATGAACAGACTGTCACTTAGTTGTACTCTTCTTCACTGGCCACAAACAAACTGCAGAGTAGTAAGTCTAAATCTTCAACCCGGAAAGGCAGAAAATCAGACAGCATGAATATGGACCTCAGTGTCTAGTCACTGAATACCACACAATGGTAAAGGCTTCAGCCTGAAGTCTGCCTTTGACAGACATCTTTCTAATCTCCTGAAACTTTCAGCTACCAAAACTGAGCCTTGCAGCAGAAGACAAATTTTCTTCTTCCTCATGTCACGAACACTTAGTTTCTAGAAGATCCAGCTCTCATTGTCACAAACCATCAGTCAGGGACAAACTCAAAACCTGTCCCGCACAGACAGCGTGCATGACTCAAATTAACTAAGACAAACAACTTCACATAATCTTTCAGTTTTACCATAATTCTGCAACTATTTGCTACTCCTTGCTAAGACACCAGGTGGGAGCAAACTGTGACAGACAGAAGGCCAAGACTGCTATTTTTTGTTATCTTAAAATATTCAAGAAAATGGCCTTACAATTGCGGAGATATGTAGCTATCACCTTCAACCTATGAGCTCCTCAGTGCTCAGTCATGACATGGGATACAACTAGGGACTTCAGACATAACTGAGCTGAAATATCCCGTGTTTCACCTTTAATAGTATGTTAATTCTGCACTTGATGATCCTACCAGTCATTAATGTTTAACAGCAAATATATCACCAGTGAAGACTAAAATTCTTTTCTGTTCTGTTCTAATCAAATGATAAAATCTACTCCCTGTATTCAAGAAGACTCATGATGATATGAGAAACACTTCTTCCCTTGGCTCTTTCACCAGGTGTTCAGTACAGACCTGTTACCACCTACTTAAATACATATTCATGCTGCTGCACTCTTTTTTCCCAATCTTCTACCACTGTTTAGCCTATCTCTTCTCCCTTCTCTTTACTTTGTATGTCAATCTAAAAATTCAATTCAAATCTAAAAAATTCAGTTAGACCAACCAGAGCAATAACATCCTGAGTTCAGGTGCACTTAAAACAGCAAGTTTATTAATCTATTATTAACTAGCTGTCTACAAATGAGAGAAATAGTGAAGCTGATGATTATACTATTCGGGAGCTACATGTAACCCTGATTTTTCATGTTTCCCAAAGCAGCACACTTCTCATCAATGGTCCTTAGACCTACAATGCTGATTTATCACATTCTGATTTATTAAGTTTTGCATAAATTATCTATGAATCATATATCCAAACAAATTCAAAAAAAGCAAAATATGAAAGGTTCGGTAGCAAGCTCAAAAATACGTATCTATTCCAGTCTTTACAAAAGAAAACAATGATCTTGCAATGCACAAGATTGGTAGACCAACTTAGAAGCCATTAAGTTGCATCACTCTATAAGAAATTTCTCAGTAAACCTAAAATAAACCACAACATTGACTGATCCATAGCACCATATCTGACAAGACGCTTTTCAACTGTGTATTTGAAAACAAGTTTTTACCCCACAGTTACATTACTCAGGTTTGAGATGCTAAGTGGTTAATTCCCTTTAAAACACAAAAATTTAAAACAATGAGAAAAACGTGTATCCCAAATACACATTAACATGCAAGAAATGCATTGCTTTGTCTTCACAGATTTTACTACTATTCTTCACATCCACAAAATGATTTGGTCACAGCACTGCAACAACTGGAAGATGCAAAGAAAATTTCAAGTTTAAAGATGAGTTACAACCTTGTCTCTAAATAACAAAGTACAAATATGACAGCCTGCTAGCTGCCAGAGAACAAGCTGAGATACTCAAGTGTTCTGCCAAACTTCTTGCTGCTCAGAAAAGTAGAGCTCATTACGAGTTTTTATTACAGGATAAACACTCCAGCATGCCAGCACAACCCCATAACTTAATACAATGCTATATGCAAAAAATAAGATTCTTCTCATTAGTATATGGAAAATATATTCCTGTCTGACCCCTCACGTATCCAATGGAGGCACAAGATATTCCCATGGGGGAGCACTGGGGCAGTGGGTACCACTTTTGCCCTTCCATGATGTATCCAGAAGAGGCAATAGAGCAGCCTAAATCACTATTGTATCTTAAAGAAATGCTCTTCTATAAGCAAAAGCCTATGTATGTGCTTAAATGTGTACTTTGGTAAATATTATACATTTACTAAAATATATACCTGATTTAAACGAGCATATTCTACCTGTTTGTAAAAGAAAATAAAAATATTTTTTTAAAAGCAGAATACCACATGCAGAATGAGACCTGTAATCTTGAGCTAAAGAGACTTCTTGTTTGTAAATTAAAAAGTCTGAATTCTGTAGGGCTTCTTTTCTATACTCTTCCTTCAATTTAAAATGTGTAATATAGAACAAATCTTTATAAACTGAAGTTACATATCTCCACAATTACTATTCTTAACAAAAATCCAAGGTTCTGGTTGGAGATTGTTGATAGTAAGTTTTAATACAGACTCCTAAATGTACCCTCCAAAGTTCAATATGAAGATACACATCTTCTACAAGCAGCTGCTTTCTCAATTTAATTTGCACAGTCTTTTCATGCTCCACTGGTGTATTGAATGCTGCTGCACTCCGTAAGAGTTTATCTATGATAAACCCAACAGCTGGCTGCTTGCTTCATACTGACCTTCCCAAAATGTTTTAGTACATGTCACCCAAGTATTGCAGCATTACAGATTTAAACTGCCATTTCAGTGTGATTGGCACACAAGTGCCTCATTTCTTTAACCACCTACATGTGAACTCAGACCTGAATCTTTATTGAAAAACATACATGAGTCAGTCAAGTGCACAGCTGAAGGAGTTTCAGCTGCTTTTAATACCAGTTCTAAATATTTTCTTGCTCATTTATTTAGCTGCACATGTTTTAGAAGCTTGTAATTAAGACAAATTGGGTAATCAAAGAAGAATAATCTTCCTTGTTACTTTACCATCCATTTAGCTTGGAGCAATGATGACAGATGTTGATTAGGGAAGAAGAAAAACTCCATACCGAAACAAGGACAGAATTTATATTTTTGGATAATAGCATTTTGAGAAGTAAAATTTCATAAATTCATATTTATACTTGCAATACTGTGAGGTTAATGTGAAAAGGCTTCTCCTGAGAAATTAAGCTTCTCATTATTCTAATGATTCACCTTTCATGTAGACAGAGAACTTATTCCAGCTTGATTATGAAGAGAAACTGAATAGGTTTGGTTTGTGTAATTTCCAGCACTGATGCATATGAAGAATTTATTTTAAAAAGGTGGTAAGGGGATGAAGAGCAATGGTGAGTTAGAGGAATTTCTGCCTCTTCCTGTGAATATTTCAAGAAAAGCACTAAACTGGATTGCAGTTTACTGAGTAAAATGAAAACATCATGGATACTGCCCCAAGACACTACCCTTCATCTCCAATGTCCCCCTACCCTTGAGAATTCAAATTTGTAAAAAAATAAGAGAGAGCACAGGAATTTTTACACATTATTAATATGAATTAGTAATTAGCAATTAGTATTTGTTTCTTTCTTAAATTACATAAGCTTTATTCATCTGATAAGCAGTATCACATTATCTAGCAGATAAAGATATAATAACAATAAAAAATTACTGTGATAATGTCCACAGTCACCAAGGCAGGCAGGTGCTTCTGCACACACAACCAAATTCACAAAGAAAATATTTCCAGGTTAACCAAAGCAGAACACCATTTTACAAGAAGAAATTTAAGGAATTTTTAAAATGCTGACTCTAGATTCTATTAGGGTTATATGGGAAATCATATATAGTGTTTAAATTGCTTACAGAACACAGGAATAAAAAGGTTAAAATAAAATTTGCCAGGTGATATCAAGTCTCACATATCCTGTTACACAGTTGATTTTTAGCCTTTAAAAACCTTTTTTTGCTTATAGAACTATTATTATTAAAAGAAAAAACTGGAAAAAGCACAATTTGCTTAATTGTATAAAAGCCTTACCAAGGAGATGCACAGACACTCTTGAACCTAATACAGACCAGAAAACTAGGATCTGAACCCCATAAGTATTAAACAAGAAGCACTACTGCATCTGTGGGGTCAAAATTATTCACTATACACCTTGACTCACTTGTGTAATATTTGTTTGTAAAAGCTTATGACAAGCTCAGTATCTGAAAGCTTTATTACCACACATCTGCAATTTATACAACCATAAAATGTATGGGAAAAAAACTTACTTGTCATGGTCCATAAACAAAAAAAAAGAAGCAAACAAAACCATGTAGCAAAACCAAGTAACATTACCCATAAATCAGACCACTTACAAACTAGTGCCCTCCTTTATTATAAAGAATTAGTTACCATTAATATTTATACCTTTAATTTATGTGACAGGACTGGCATATGTGACAGGAATGGAAGATATCACATGAGAATTAATCTGCTTATTCTCAAATTAGACCTGACTTCCATCCTTAAAACACCTACCTCTGGCTGGAAATTATCAGAAGTAAAGCATATTCACAAAAATCAATAATATAATTTTTATAATTCAAAATAACCATAATATACTGGGTCTGTCTGAATACCTTTAGCATAACTTCAATATAATTTTGTTATGCTACTTTTTACCATTACCTGGCATTACTGACCCAGTCCTCTGCTCTCCTAAAAAAAAAAGCATGTAGTTCTCCTCCCACTTACATCATACTTGAAAGTCAATCGACTTGAGCAAAGTCTGTACAAGGTTTAAGTTATGTCTCCTATAGGAATAGATTAAGGAATTGTCTCCTATAGGAACTGTTTCCTACAGGAACAAACCCAATCTTTTAAAGGTAAGATGACACCAAATTCAAAACCTCACTTATTCAGTCTTACCTGCCTGCATCAGTCTCTTTGAAGATCCCATCCTGGTTGGGACACAATTCACAACTAGGTGTGACACCACATTTGCATGCATCACAAAACCAAGGCTCTGTGGAATTTTCTGAAGCTGAACTCATGATAGAGTCACTTTCTCCATCAACACCATAGCAACCTACATACAGGATAAAGGAAAGATCAATATAAGAAAAGACAATTGTACAAATAGACACTTACCATTTATGACTTCAGGAGGAAGCACACACATATAGATTCAGGGAAATGATACTCAGAAAAATACTGAGATACCCAAGAAAACTCACAATATCCAAATTTACATTTTAAAGAGACTTTAATTCTAAGAAGTAATCTATTTTATGTGACTGTTTTAAAATACAAGTGAAAAACAAGAAGAAAAAGACTGTTCTACTTTATTCTTCTATCAACCCTTGGTATTCTTCCAGACAGTAAGAAAACAAGACTTAAAGCAAATAACAAAGACTGAGAAAAACTCATTGCCTTTTTCAAATGAAGAAATATATTTCAACTTAAATGCAACAAGCTCTTCTCCCTGAAAATTACCATTTTTTGGAGGGGGGATGCTTAGTTTCTTTTTTTCTCTAGAGGTTCATTATGTCAGTAGAATCCAGTCAACAAATATGCACTCCACTTTTCCACTTCGCATTCAGCATCCAAATCAAAGACAAGAGAGTATAAATATGAAATAAAAAACACTATTTGACTACTTTTAGTTGTAGGTCTGAGCTTAAAAACGCTTCCTGAAACTTCAAAACTGACATATACTTTGTGGAGCACGGACTGACAATTCTGAGACATCACACTGGTGATTGATAAAGAATTTGTTTTTCTTTAAAGCACTGTCATTTGTACCTGGTTTTAAAATATGCCTAGATTTAATCATTCTGTTTCTCCATTCCTCTTCAGTATATCCACTGTATTCTTTATGGTTGTTGAGGTGCTTATTTTTGCTTAATTACCACAAATTTAGGAAAACAGTGTTTTTAAAATGATTTAGAAGTCTGTTATTTAAATTTTGCACAAGAGTAAGAGCTACTGCAAATGACAAAAGGAAAATCTTAAAGCTAATCACCAGGAAAATGTATTTTTCCATATCCCACACTTTGAACATTTAGCTGCTACTCAGTAAGAGAAAAAAATATTTGTCAACACTTAAAACACAGTAGTGACTTTACTAAAAGATTAAACTCAACTATTTGTCAAATACTGTGATCAACATTTGTGCTTTCAGAGCAGTTAAATTACTGAATTCTGCAATTACATATCAACATGATTTGTTACTGTGTTTTATTACCTGCTGGAGGTAATAAAATATCAACAGTGCTCTAGCTCCCCTTCTGACAGAAACAGAGGCCTGAGTGAATGAAACTACATTCAGGAAATAAGCAACACTATAGAAATCATTTAAGAAATATAGTCTTTCATTAAGAATGAGGCCCATCAATAAGAATTAAATAAGACAGAATGTTTCTTTTCATTATAAAAAGTATTCCAGAATGAAAAGACACGTAATGCGCAGAAGAGCATTCACAGACCAATTTCATTAGAAATATACAAGATCGTACAGTACACACATAAGGTAACTCCATCTTCTATTTTATAATGTGATATCAGCTTTAAGCAGCTTTCCAGAAAGTAATTTTTAAAGTTCTAATAACACAATCTTGAATACATTCCAGTAAATCTCTGTTTTAGCAATAATACTGATGTACAAACACACAGTCCATTGACATCACAGAGCTGATGAATCATTAACCTTTTTATAATTCCTTCAGACTTCCAACCATTACTAAGAATTTCTTTACATTACAGAACCAGCAATACTGTCCTCGATCCACATGGCAAAATGTAATCAGATTCTTTCAAACACTGATGCTTCTTCATCGACCAAAAGTAGTTAGATTTGCTTTTCTAACCTAAGTGCCACCAGACTGATAAAATTAGAATGACTTCCCCAAACTGTCTTGCTTCATTTTGAAATAGTTGCCTTATTATACTTATCAATCATTAATACATGATTATTTTTTATGCTTTTTCCTAGAAAATGACACAAATGTGTTGCAATTATTTCCATCCTTTTCACATGTTGACATTAAATATGATTTCTACATAATACAAATCTACGTCCTTTTTTACAGTAAGAAGTGAAAGAAAAGAAATTGTCTATAATTTTAACCCAATTTTTTTGTCCCAATTTGTATATAAAACTTAGTGACAGCTTTAAAGAGTTTAAGATCTCTGACAGACAAGGAGACGTTCACTGTTTCCCTTAATTGCAAAAGCTAAGCACAATACTGTTACAACCAGCAAAACAGGTGGTCATTAGCTGGAGAAAACAGACTAGATTACCATTAATCATTGCTGATAAATACATGTCTGGAGTTTACCTTCTAGGAGGAGTTAGGAATAATGTATATAAACACTGAAACAAAACTCAGTTTTATGAACAGTACTTTCAAATAGCTAATAATAATAAAAAATAAATAATCAAAAATAAAAACAAACAAAAAAATAATTTCTACTCAAGTTTTGAGACCCAACAGCTGAAGCTTAAATTTGATCTAATAATACTTACTAAAATGAAGAGTTAAGACTCAAATTTTATTGGAAACCACTTGTTAAGGATAGGCAAGTATTTTAACCCAGGATTTTTCTTATGTTTGTTAAAAAGAGTCATTTGTTACTTTTGGGTTGTTAAGTGATTACAGAAACCAAAGGAGAGATCGAATTTCATCAGTGCAATATCCATAAAGATAATACGAATCTGTTCAACAGCTGTAATGGTGAAATGCCTGTAAAACTAGAAACAATAAGTAGGGTGACACATCTTGCTTGTGGTTTTAATGACAAAAATCATTATGTATAAGAATAGAATTAAATTCCTTCAAAAAACTAACAGTGAAAGTTCCTTGCAGGCCAAAAACATAACAGTGAAGCAAAATATCACTAGTAGCTCAATTTTTAAATAATAAAACTTCCATTATTCAAACCCAGCAAAATAACTCACAACAAAAAAATATTTAATGACAAAGTATACTTGTCCTGATTTAAAGAATGACATCTGGCACAATCATGGTATCATTTAAGATTTAGATGCCAAGTGTGTATAGGAGCAGATGTAATGTTTGTTTTTCAGATGTACAAGAAATAAAACCCGAGTTCATATCACTTCAATTGAGATAGGAAGGCAAAAGCAGTTTCAGAACAAAACCTTATTGTAGAAATATATCCATCTAGCTAAAAGTTTGAATTTCATTCCAAGTATATTTGAAACAACGAAAAGTTAAGATCATTACAGAATTCACCTGGGATGTGAAAAACTCTGAAATCTCTGCCCAGTGGAAAACAGAGCAAGCACATTAATCTATTCTCCCATAATCAGTGCTCTCATCACATGTGCCAGTTATTCCAGAATAAACGACTCAGTCTCTCTGTAAGCTGCATCACTTCTATATATAAACATTATAATATTTATTGTACTACATGTCTACTAATTCTGCAGCCTAACTGCAGCAGGTCAAAATTGTTCCAACATACTGAGAAACACAAAAACTTCAATATCTTACAGTTTTTCAAGAATTGGAAATCTACTTTCTGGGTATTAACTAGTAACCATAATGAAAACCCAAAATTTCTCAATATCCTGAGTTTATTTCTTCTCTTGTTATCACAAACTGCAATACAAAATGGCAGTAAAAAACTACTTTGGTCAGATTAACATCATATTTTTAAATAACAGAATACTATGAACACCTTGTCAAAATCTAGAATTGTAGACAGATTATCAAATACATTCAAGCAAGAAGATGCAATTAATTAACAATAATGAAAAATAAGAACTCCGCTCTTTTAGCAGCTTTAATTTTCCAATGTCAAGTACCTTTATAATAATCATATTACTTCCCTTACTTCCCCTTTGAAAATGAGAAATAAGATGTTTTCTACTGCATGGTTTTAACTGACATTTTGTGTGTTAAATGAGACCTTCAGTACAAAAGGCATTTGATATAAAATCTAAATGCATTTTTGTCTAAATCTGTCTAAAAAGTATGTAGATGAAGAGTTTTGATGTTTTAAAAACAGCTGTATTTTCATCTATAACAGACAAGTACCTCTATAAATATATCATTTCAGGATCCTTAAAAATGCTGAATACAACAAAGATTCAACTTACTATCTGACTTCTTTTGCTATGATAAAAGCATTATTTTGGTCCAATTATCAAAAACTTTAAAAAGCATTATTTTTATGACTCTTCAAAATGCACAGAGATGCCAATACAAAGCTGCTGCTTGGTAAATAATTACATTCTAGTATTAAACAGCTGTGCTGATGATCAAATAAAAGTTGTTCAGACCCACTGAACTATTGGGAATTGTTGGTGTTGGAACACAAGGCAACCTAAGGGCTTACTACAAGCAAAAGCATCAGGAGGTAATCTTTAGGTTCTTTCTAAAAGCACCACGACTGTACAGACGGTGTGACTACTTCAGGCTTGAAAAGGTAACAGAGGATAGGATATACAACTTGTAAAGGACGTGGTTAGTTCTAGTTATTATCACTGCACCTCTGACCTATTTGGCATTGAATCAACCTCCCAGCTCTTTGATTGGACATTGAAAAAAATAAAAAAACTTCTAACTGCTTTACTTAAAATGCTTGCTGCCCTTCCCTAATGTTCACAAAAATTCTGAAGTTTGGATCTTCAGAATACCCCTACAAACTCCTTTTTAAAGTCATTAAATCCTCATGTTTGTACACTCTTAGATTACTGCATCATAACTCTATGTCTGACACCTCCTTGAACACCTTTAACCCTAAATGATAAAACTGGTTTAGTATGAATTTAAACACATGAAACTCAAGAAGTTACAATTCTCACAACATTTACTTTCCGTTAATGGCAGCTATATACTATGATTACAGCCAAGCTGTTTATTGAATGTATGTCACTATATACAGAAAACAAAACTTTTTATTCCCTGTTTAAAGTCCTTGTACTCTGTCAACAGCTAATTTCTTTATGTGATTGTCAATGAAATGAAATGAAATGAAATTGCAAACACTTCAAAATGCTACCATTAAAACTATTGTTCTGAAATTTATATGACTGAGAGAAAGAGGAAGAGAGACCCACAGTTGTTGCCTTGGCTGCAGCTGTTCCTCCATTTCTCTGGGAGATGTTTGGCATCTTTTGCCAAACAGGATATCTGCATACACTAACTACATCTACATATACTCTGAAACATGATCTTATTGTAAAGATCATGAAAACATGAACTTTATGGTAAACCATACATTTGCAAAATTAATGCTGTAAGATCACAGTATTCAAAACACATTTCATTCAATCCTTAATTGGACCAACACTTTAAAATAAATACATTAATAATTCCATGCATCATAATTTCAAAGCAGTATTTTTATTTAGTAAATGCAGAGCACTAAAGTACACGATTTTAAAAAATGAATTTTTATATCAGACAGCAGCAGACCACAGTAAGGGGTAAAATTAAAATGTGAAAATGTTTTACTACACTGTAAAGCACTGTAGTGGTGACTATACTATTGCTTTTAGAAAAAGAAATTTTATTCCCTGACATACATATCAAAGTAAAGTAAGAAATATCGACAGGGGATAGAAAAGAAACAGCTGAAATAATGTAGAACTTCTCTCATTTAATTCACAGCAACTAACCCAAGGGCAACAGCTGCAAATGTACTACCTACAGTTATGGCACATGCTATGATGCGTGCCAGACATTTTCTTCAGACACGCTGCAATCAATGTGTCAAAAAACCTGACAACACAGTTGGGGGTGTCCTGCTATTATAAGATCTCACCACAAACCCATTTATCCAAAATGACAGATTAGTGCCTAAAGAAGACTTTTATAAAAAGAAATGACAATTATCTTCACACATAAGTAAAAACTCTGAAGAGCAGCTGCATAAATTCAGTAAGAAAGACTTCTTTTTCTCTTTTTTGGCAGGGTGGGGACAGGACAGGGATAGACTGATATGTGAAATGAGAACAAACTTTTAATTGATAGACTTATGAATTAATTACGGGGTGTTTAGACATAACAGAGAGTGGAAATTAAATCATCATTACATGTATGCTACTTGAGTAGTTTTAAAGGCAGTTACATTTTGAACCATTTATTTGCTCCACAAAGTATTGATTTTTGGACACGTGTCTGCAGACAAAAGGCAGCTTTTGGACAAGTGATGCAGGCCATATAGGTGATAGGAACATTACACAGCAAACAGTTTTATTGGAAAGGAAACTGAATTTCTCACAATCACAAAACTTGTCAGTAAAGCAAGTAAAGGTGTTTAGTCTAACTCTTGGTCATGTTCCTGTTTCCACATGAGCACTGGTAGAGTTGCTCCTGGATGAATTATCACTCTTCTTCTTCCATGGAAGATCATCCATGGAAGACCTCCATTAATGCAAGCAAGCAATCCAACAGGAACACAAACCATGACTGAACAGGCAGCCACTGCACCAGGTACTTAAAAGGAAAAGGTGCTGGTACCAAATCCACAGGTGCAGAGGTAACTGAGCAGTATGCACAGCAATAAGCTGCCTTGTACTAGAAGAGCTAAAACTTAGCAGAGTAAGAGTGAATGGAGATCTAGACCTTGCCTGACTTAAAACAGAAGGCAGCATTAGCTCACCCCTCTGAAGGAGGGTAACAGATTCTTGTCAACAACTATGCTGGCATGCAGCCACTTTGAGACTGCAACTGGAAGGCTCATCTGGGCCACACTTTGACCAACAGCTAAAAGTAGAGCAAGAGCACCCCTGCAAAGGGAGGGAGCCCTAATGTCCTAAATAAGTTGGTTCAACTCAGGGGCAGCATATTCATGGCTAGTAAATAACCTCATACCAAAATGGAGGTGGCTGTCATAGAAAAACCTTTCCCAGTCACCTGACAGGGTTCTGTGGTGGACAGAAACTTCCACTTCAGCAGCGTACAAAGGCACAAGTCAAGGGTGTAAGGTCCCTCCCTGTGAAGCTGAACAGTTTCTGTAATAGTCAAAAAGAAAGGAGAAAAAAAAGGATTTTGGGGAAAGAACAATCAAATTGCCAATATCATCATTATGTGAGTCCCTGGGTGGGACATCAGTAGGGTGTGAAAGGAGTGCACTTTCGTCCAAATAATTATCTATCATGCTACAGAAAAATAGAGAAAACATACTCATTTGGAATACTACTTGAAATTGCATACAAAAACCATGAAGAAAACCCCCTGTGGTATTCTAGCAGCTTTGTTTGAGCATTTCAGGACACCTGGCATCTCAGGTTTGATTCTAGGGAAAAGGCAACTGCTAAGAATCAAAATCAGTTTGCCAGAAATGGGTGTATTACTCTTCCCAACCACAGGTAAACATCACTGCATTGATTTCTATCCAATTCATAAAGTGGAACCTCTTCTTTCAATGCCGTGATAGAAAGTCATTTTATAAAAAACATAAAAGCTGAAATATTAGAACAAATTTCACGACACAGCATGATGTCTGCATTCACCTCAACCTACCTACTAAAGCAAACCAGCAAAAATAAAAATATATTCTTGAATTTCAACGTGTTTACAAAACAGACACACTTATTATTGGAACATATTTTTCAAACTACAAAGCAGCTGCATGTAAGAGTACAAAGGACTTCTTATAATACAGTCTATGTCCATGATCTGGGCACACAGTTACAGGGTACAGATTAAACCCAATGATATAAACAGTAAATCTTGCCTCTATTAACTTAAATAATTCTCAGTGTTGCAGGCAATCTTTATATGACTAGATAGTAATTATCTCTTCAACTAATTTTTAATTTATTTTTGGAAATCATCCGAGTTGAATGTTTAGATCAACAGGACCAAAAAGCAACTGTTGCATCGCATTTTGGTTTTGACTGCAACTTCTTAATAACCAGTTGTGTCTTCGTATATTATTCAGGCATTTAGAAGTAATACAATCAGTCAATGACCTCTGGGTGAAGTGCAGAAGTCTGCAAGTTATTGAACACAGATATATATATATATATAGATATATATATATAGATATAGATATATATGAACACTAAAGCTTCAAATGTTCCGAAATTTTTATAACATTTTTACTTGCTGCAATTACTTAAATTAATGAAAAAAGCTCTGATTTAAAATAGCACCTGCTCTTACTTATTATTGGAAAATATCAAAGTACAGAAACAATACATCAAAATAAATGTTTATTTCAACTTGAAACTATATTAATGTATTTACAAATTGATATAAATATCTAGCAATGAAACACACACATTAAACATCAAGTAAAACTCCAAACTGTTCAGCTTCAAATTGTTGCTGGGGAAATTTACATTTTTTTCACAGCCATCAATTACTTTCACCTACAGAGACTTCTTATTTTTCTCTAAGACTTCACCTATTCAAACAGAACATGACAACTGCTTTATATACGCTTTTAAGTATTTATTATTAAAATCAACTGTGAAGAGGTAAAGAATCAACTCTAAGTGTGGAAAATTAACCAACATCTATAGTCCATTAGCTGGAACAGACTGTGGGACTTCTCAGAACAAACCAGCAAACTAAATCTTCTCAATTAATCTATTTTACTTTACTGCAATAACAACAAAGGAAACCTACACATTGTACTCTTTGTATTCATGGGACTATAGGGAATCTTTGCTCATAACACAGTAAAATGAAGAATAGCAGCAATTACATTTAAAGACATTTTGAACTACTAAAATTCAAGTGACTTTTGACCTATGGAACTGTTTTCCTGTACAGGAAAGCCAGCTACAATCTTACCTCTTCTAGGGACACAGGTTTAGTAAACTAAACAAAATGAAAAAGTGATCTTTTGGGGATTCTAGTGTATTCCTCTTGAACAGTAGGTATTTATAACTATCAGCAAAAGACACTTCCAACTTTTTTTTTCTTGTGCATTATTAGACTGTGCCAGTGGGAGGGAAAAAAAAAATCTATCAAGATTCTATAAAACTAACTTTTAGTCACTTACTGCATCTCAAATCAAATAAACTCCACATATTACTTTCCAAAAAGTTCCATGGACACACAGGAAGGAATTCTGCAAGCATATCAAGAAACTTAAGTTTAGGAACTTAACACTTGTGGTAGGCAGTAAGACCAGACTAATGCCCTCAAAAGGCACCTGGAGTGTGATTCAGCTCATCATAAATTAGGTCAACTAAACTGCTCTCTAAGCTCCACTGACAGTAAGAATTAGCTCTTCAAAAGTCCACAACAGTTTCAGGGGTTAAGAGTACACATGGACACTTAATGTAAGGCACCCGAACCTGAGGAAAGAAATTCCATCCTGTTTTTGAACTGATGTCAAGCAAAGAACCAAACTACATCCCAGGCCATAAGGAATACTATTTGAAACAATTTTCAATTAAGTACTTCAATCGAAGTAATAAAATCACTTCCTAGCTGGAAAGGCATGCTAAACAGCTAAAAAAATTTCTAAATTAAGGAGGTCACATAAATGAAAGCCTACCTTCTTTTAATTTCAAGAATTGAAGTAGCCTATCTCATTTTCTTGGGAAACCTTAAAAAACAAAAGCGAAGTCCTAAAATGGTACAGGATATCAGGAAAAAAACCCAAACTTATTACTGGAGAAAAAAACAGGTTTTGTTTTTTAACAAAATAGGTGTGCCTCTCTGTCTCAGTATCTACCCCACCTTCCAACTTCAAGAGAAAGAGCAACAACACACAAAAGAGCGTCACCTTCCATGTAAGGCTGTTAAAATTCCTTACATTCACCTAAATTATTATTCTTGAAGTGTTTCTTTAAAACCAGATCTCCTACATTCATTACACACATACAGTCTAGATTTTGAAGGAATTCGCAGAACAATTACTTGAGTATGTTCTAATTTCAAAACTGTTTCAAATTGTCAGTGCAAATTATGAGGAAGTTCAAGACTATCTGTTTTCACCTGTAACTAAATGCCATGAACAATTTCTTTCCTCTTCCCCATCTCTCTGTCTTTTTGGTACAGCAAAAATACAAGTGAAACGACCTCTCCTTTTATAACGCCTCCTATTCTTACAATCTTATATCCCAGTTATGCAATCAATTTCATATACTCAAATATATAAGACAAAAATATATTAATAGAATACTCTAAAGCCCTGAAAATACAATGTATAGTATAGCTCCAGCATGTACACACTGATTCATTGTATCGGTATCTGTAGGCCACATTAGGTCCCATAGGTGCTTATATTTGCTTTGCTAAAGTACACGGGTGTTACACCACTAAAAATGATCCACGTAGTGTTATAAAAAATTATCCCCCCTCCCAGAGTTGAAAAGTTTTGTTTATTTTGAAGAAAGGAAGTCAAAATTTTATTAAAGGCAAAGCATATGCTTTCCTCCTGCAATGAGAATGAAGGGTTGTATTACCTTCATGCACTGTTATTCCACAGTTGTCACACTGGATTATTTCATCAGCATCTTCACTGTTATCTCCAAGACAAACGCAACAAATCAAAATATGGTCCATTTTCTGGGAACTCCAATTTTGAGACTTCTCAAGGATCAATGAGTCCTAATATTGAAAAATGAAGACACACATGGATTACGCCAGGAACTTCGATTTTATTTAAAACAAACAGAAGATCTCTTATTTGCCCAGTTTTTGAACAAGAATCAGAAAAAGATAGAAAATTATTTTCACAAGGCTATAAGTTTCTTTATTATCAAAACATTCAAATACTTCACCGACGAATACAAGAGCTGGGACAGATGGATCTCAATAAACCTATAAACTTATAGACTTGTTAGGATACAAAGGCCAGAGAAGAGTTACTTCCTCAGACAGAAATGTATGCCAACCATTTATGTTCTAAAAAAGGAATACCTAAGAAATCATTTAAAAGCAAAAATTAAAAAAAAAAAGGCCACAGGTGACCTTCAAGTGTTCCAATATTCAGAAAAGTCGCTTCATTTTGTTAAAATTTTAAAAAATCACATAGATCTGAAAAATAAAAAAATTAACAGTTAACACAAGCCTGCCAAGATTTCACTTACATAAAATATAACAAATTATCAACACAGTATGTTTTTGTTGTAATGCAAATTTATATGTCTCCATGCAAAAACATATGATTTATTAAACCTACAACTTATGTTGTTCTGACTATATACAGGAGTAAGGATTTGCAGAACAAGAACATTGCCCTGTTCTGAAAACCTGAAAATATGAACTACAGCCCTTAAATAGAATGTGGGTTTTAACAGAGAATTTTTCTAAGGAAACACAGAAGAGTGGTTCACAAACCAAATAAAGCTGTATGTAAATTTAATTTTCTTAATAAACACTCTCTAGAACTCTTACTATTTTCATTGTAAGATACAGCCACTGTGTCTTCTGCAGTTTCATGGCCTCTGTGTAGTACAAGAAAATAGCAATAAATAGTTTCAAACCAGAGGCTAAGAGTTCAAACCCAAATGGTATCCATTCAAAATATCAGAGATGTGAAAATACTCCAAAACTGCTGCGGCATCAACAGAAAAAAAAAAAAAAAAAAGATGCCATCTCAAACATCTTTTTCTAACTCTAACTCCCCATTAATGACATAAAATACAGCACCAACACCATGCCTAAGGAACCATGACCTCATCTAGAAGTAGAAAAGAACATTCACATGGTCATGTTGCTTACAGGAAGGAAGCTAACCATGAAAAATAAAAGATTCTCCACTACAGAGTTCAGACATATGCAGCATCTCTTACAACACCCTCCTTTTAGAACAAAGCATTTCAAGGAAAGAAACAAACTTGGACATTATTGTTGCCCACCATTACTCAAAATACCCATGTTTAGCTTACCATTCACATTACATTACATTAACTGCAGATTAATTGTGCAATAGCACAGGTTTCCCTGATGTATCTCACAACTCTATAGAAATCACCTTATTCTGACAGTACCTTCAACTTCAACAGTTATTTGGCTTCTCTAAGAGAAGTTTAAAAGGAAGTTTGCAATCTCTACTATTATGGAAGCCAAAGGTCTGATAATTAAAAAAAAAAAAAGAAAAAACTATTACTTTAGGTTAAACAAGCAGGATTGCATTGTAAAAACTACACTGAGACAACACTAGCTGTCTAGGCAGTGAGAACATATGCAAACACAGACCAAAAAAAAGCAACAACAACAATAACAACAACAACAAAAAAAACCACACACACACACACACAAAAAAAACAAGCAATTATGAAAGGACATAAAATTTTTGATCTAATGATAGAATCCCCATCCATTATGGTTTACCTTATGTGAAGACAGCCAACAGGTCAAAACAAAGATGAGTAACTTGTTTTTGTATGCAGACACAGAGGGAGTGATCTGGAAAGTATGCTGCTTTCACACGCTTTTAGTCCTTATAAGCACCTGAAAGACCCTACCTGTCTAAAACAAGGAAACTTTTACACAGAGAGAAGAACTGCTGCCAGGTCTGAACAAGTCCTGTTCCCCACTAAAGTGAGAGAAATGATTTCACTATATAATGAATCACTATGTAATTCCCATTGCTGTGGTGTTCATGAAGAAAATGAGCGTTTCAAACTATATGCCCATAGACTTCTAACTTCAAAAGGAAAAAAAAAATTAAAAAAACAATGACCACCTCACCGAGAATAGGAGAATCCTGTAAAGTGGTAGTAAGTACAAAAATAGAAAAGCACCATTTATCTACTAATGATGCCTGACCTCGGGAACGAAAGCCAAGTTTTTATTCTGTGCATAATACAATATAAAACCACTCTGTATTCAATTACAGCACATGTCAAAATACTGTATATGCAGACCTTAACATATTTTTGTAAAATGTAAAAAAACCCCCAAAATCACACAGAAACAAGAACCAAACAACCTATTCCCAACACCACCCCCAAACACCCATCCTCCAAAAGTAAAGGAAAGTAAGAAGGGAGAATGCACTACATGTTTACAGTTAATTACCTGAGCATTCTGTCATAAATTAATTATGCATTCAGACATCTGCTTTTCTACACAGCTTCTGCAGTGTAACTAGATTTTGCTAGATTTACCCACTAAATACGATTTTATTGGGGTTTTTTTAATTATTTTAAAATACTGTAGCACTGGAGAGTATACTGTTACAATACAGTTGAGTATCACAGAAATCTAAAAATTAAAGTCTATAATCCAGCCTACAGATACTCACTGTTGCAAGACTTCTTGTTAGTCCTACTCATAAGCAGTACAGTACTTTCCTTCACATGCAATAAAGATAAAATATCGGTTACAAAAGTATAATTTGAACTTTAAATGTTCAAATTTTGATTTTATCTTCTGATCACTGTCCTAAATCTAAAGGCAAGAAAGAATCTGATGTCCATGAATATTAAGAAGCTTCACAGAAGATATATCAGAGACAGCTCTGGGCTTCTGAAACAGGCCTAATTTTTCAAATCAATGGAAATTATGGCCATACTTAAGAATACATAATTCACAGCTTGATTCTGATATGGAAAACAACTCTGAAAGAAAGTTCTCTGTTTCAAGTTCTAATCATCAGCAGAGCACTTGGAGCTCCTGAGCCAAGAGAATGCAGGTAACAATACTAGAATCACAGAGCTTGACAATGGAAGAATATGTCCATATAAAAAATTAATTAAAAAAAAAAAGGAATTATGCTTTTTTTCCAATCCCAATTATTACCAGTAATTAAAACAGCACAGCTCATTCACTATCATATATACACAATACATATCAAAGTATCTGAAATGGACACAGCTGATTCTTTCAAATACTCTGTAGTTCCCTGTCATTTCACACATTTAAATAAAGTTTAAAGGGAACAGCAAAACTTTAAATAGTGTCATATCCCTATTATTTCTCAAATGTAATGTAGACATTACAATTCTTTCCTGAAAACTGAATGCAGATTTTACAGCAATTTGTTTAACTTTGTTTAAAATTTTGCTACTGCAGGACATGAAGTCAGCCATACCGACAACCTGACATCTTAATTTTTCCACAGGCACAACCTTCAAAGCAACACTAATTGTGCATAGGGAAAAAAAGGTTGCTTTATTACTTATATGTATTTTTCACATTCTGACATCAGAAAATATTTAATATAATAATCACAGTTCCCAAATGCTTTTTAGTATGGTAAGAAATTAGTTCATTTGTGACTATTATAAGCAAACACAACAGAAATTATCATAATTAATCTATTTGATTTTCAACCCAACATGCATATTTCTTTACTTAAAATTCTTCTATTAGTGACCTTAGTGTTCAGACTTTGATGTCTGTCACAAAGAAGGGCTAAGATAAAGAATAAGGTATCTTACCTATTTTATGATTATGTCACAGATGCTTTTAACTTTTAGAACATTACAGATATGCAGCATTTACACTCAAACAGAACTAGAAGTCTTGCTAATACATGTTAGTTTGCATACTGGACCTCCTGTTTATTTTAGCACTAATCCAACCTCCCTAAAGTCAAGAGAAGTCTCTCTAATGACTTTAGTGGCATTACCCTGGCCAAATGGTCCAAGCAAGGTTATCCTATACGCAGTGCCTATTTAGCATAATTTTGCTGCTTCACTTACTTACTTATTATTGTGTAAACACAACTCCAGCCAATCAGTTTAACTTTTCAAATTAACAGAATAGCTACTGGGGAGTAGTTTCCATTTGTCAAGAGATATATTATAGAAAGTTGGTTGCACTACCTCATTACTCTTGCTTTGTGAAAGAGCCAGGCTATCATTTGTCAATTCCTCATCATCTGCATTATTCCTGTTAAGAACTTTACTCTTCTTCTTCTTGGATCCTCCATCACTAGCTGTGCTGCTATTATCTTCTTCATTACCTTCCTCATCATTGTCATCCTCATCACTTCCACTCCCATCATCTTCATCATCCTCATTATCTCCATCACTCCCCTCTTTTCGCAGAGCATTCTTTCCTTTTTTTTTCTCAGCAGTAGGCCGCCAGTCATTGTCATCTTCACTATCATAGTCATCCATATCATTTAGTTCTTCCATAGATACAAAATCCAGCAGAGGTCGGTTCCTGCGTAAATTCCATTTTTTTGGTTCATTTGTTTGCTCATCAGGCACAGCATCAGGTTCAGCTGCTTTCTCCTTCTCTTTCTTCTTTTTCGGCTTTTCTTCTTCATCTTCTTGCTCTTTCTTTTCAGTTTTAATTACCTCTTTCTCTGCTGTTGGCACCTCTTCTTCAGTGGAGCTTTTTGGCTGTTGCTCTTCTACTTTCCCCTCTGCTGGTTCCTCCTCCAAGATATTTTCTTCTGATTCAGTACAGGAACCTTCACCACTGTCCTTTGATGCATCTTCACTCCCATGACCACTTCCTTCAGAATCTGTTGAGCATATGAAAATTTAAAAAAAGTTCCGACACAAATGTACCCCCAAAAATAAAATCTGTTGAAGCAAGTTGTTAAACAAAAGAATGATGCATGTTCCTCCCTTATAAGGTATTCCACCTATTTTTTTCAGCTGGTATCCAAATACTGCTATTTCAAGTGGTATGTTGAGAATCTGTCAAACATGAGTGCATTTTAAGATGCCAAAAAAAAAAGATGGTAGAACTTATTAAATGAGCATTATATGTTCCTTTGAACTGCAGCTCATAATAACAATAAGCAGTAGCACAGAGTAATTTCCATGTGAAGTCACAACTTAAAGAAACAGCATTCCAGTTTTTAATTTCTGGAGGTATTTTCTACATCTTCAAAATAAAACAGCTACCCAATAGAGAGAAATTACAAAATGAAGAGTTTATGTAACAAGTACTAATAACAGTATGGATAATCCCATACCTTCATTTTTTGTACATTTTTTTCTGGGTTTGAGGGCTCTTTTAATTTCCAGTGTTATTTCACTTATTTATTAATCCCACATAAGCTATGCCTCATTCAGTGTTGCAGCTGCACAACAATGCATAAATTCTAACCTTATACCACTCATATGGTATCATTCTATGTGTACTCACTATTTCATTAACTAACACAGGCCAACTGTGCAACAGAAGAGGATTTGTATTAAAAAGTCATAAAAATAAGACAATTTTACTATAAAGTACATGTAAAAATATTGAAAAATGACGTGAACACGTTAAATTTTATAATCATCCACCTTGACTAATTCTCACCTTATGTGCAGCTACTGTTTTTCATTTGCAGTATTAGTTTTATTGAAGGAAAATTCAGAAAATGTTTTTTAAAATTAACAAGAAAATATAAAGTTGCTTAATCTAATGCAGGGATCAATTAGGTAATGGTTACAGCTTTCAGTTTGCTCAAAGCCATTACCAAGTCTTTGATCCACTGTCATACAGATGCAAAGATGAAATATGTTGATGCTTGCAAATTAAAAAAAAAATTCTTAATATTTTTAGCTATCACCCAAAAATCTCCACCTCTCAGCATCACCTTACACAGAGAATTTCTGTGCACATCCATCTCTGTATAAATCCAAATAAACAAACACTGGGGTCAGTGTGCTACACATTTCACATGGCATTTATTTCCACCCCACAGAACAATGCCAATGATTAGCCAGTTGTTACTTCAATATAGTGGTCAGTTTTGTCTTCATCTGTATATACCTGCATGTGGAAATGTCTGGTGAGATTATAAAATTATACACAGAAATAATCCATCACTGCTATTATGGATCGGGACATCAGTGCTATCCATCCCCTCACAAGCTAAAAGAAACTAAAATTTTCCAACCAATGTTCTAAGCTTTAGAGATCCAGAAAAAAAAAAACAAGTTATTTTACAATTTTTTGAGAAGCAAGTAATTCAATCAGTTACGTACACCTATCAGCCTTACTAATGGTAGTAATCAAAGTAAAACATAACTGAAGTTCAAATAGCTGAACTCTCATCAGACATGTACAAGAAATAAAAACCCAGTATTAAATAATATGAAGTCTAAAAAGTTATTTTTAAATTACAATACCTTCATTTGGATACAGAATCACAGAATTACAGGATGGGTAAGGCAGGAAGAGACCACAGTGGGTCCTCGGATCCAACCTCCCTGCTCAAGCAGGGTCATCCTAGAGCGCATGGGACAGGACTGTGTCCAGGGAGTTCTTGGCATCTCCACGGAAGGAGACTCCAAACCTCTCTGGGCAATCTGTTCCAGTACCTGGTCACCTGCACAGCAAAGCAGCTCTTCCTCATATTCACGTGGAACTTCCTGTGTATCAGTTTCTGCCTGTTGCCTCTTGTCCTATAGCTTGACACCACCAAGAAGAGCCCGGCTCCATCCTCTTGACACCCTCCCTTTCAAATACTTTCAAACATTGGTAAAGTCCCCTCTTAGTTGTCTCTTCTCAAGGCTGAACAAGTCCAGATCCCTCAGCCTTCCCTTGTAACAGTGAGTGCATCCAGAGAAGGGCCATGAAAATGGTGAGAAGGCTGCAACACTCCATGGAGAAAGGCTCAGGGAATTGGGCTGGTTCAGCCTGGAGAAGAGAAGGCTCCAGGGAGAACTTATTTTGCCCTTTCAACATATAAAGGGGGTTTATATGAAACAGAAACTTTTACCAAGGCCTGTAGTGACAGGAAGGGGGAACCAGTTTATAAACTGAAAGAGGGAAGGGTTTAGATGAGACACTGAAACAGGTTGCCCAGGGAACCTGTAGGTACCCCACCACTGGAAATACTCAAGGTCATGTGGGCTTTAAACAACCTGGACTAGTGAAAGGCATTCCTGACAAGGCACGGGGTTGCCTAGATTATCTTTAAAGGTCCCTTCCAACACAAACCATGATGTTGTCAACAGCATTTTGGGTCTTGGATATGGGTTGGTTTACAGGACACCAGGCCTGCTGGCAGCAGATGGGGCACAACTGTGTCAAAGAAGGAAAAAGGATCTTTGCAGAGTAGTTAGCAGGGCTCATTGAAAGACTTTAAACCAGATCTGAAGGGAGAAAGGGATAAAACCAGGTTCACAAGAGATATGCCTGGGGGCAGCACACCAGTGTTTGACGGACAGAGTGCTAGCAAAGTCCTTTGGTCTGTGACCTCTTTGGAGGTAGGGAATGGAGATCCATGTAGCAGTAAAGATACAAGGGGTTTGTGTTAGAAAAAATGGGAGCAATTAAAAATAGTCATGTAAGACTTAGGGCCTGTCTTCCCAAAGAGGTGGTGAGATCAACAGTCCAACTGAAGTGTGTCTACACAAATGGACACAGCACGGGTAAGAAACAGGAGCTGGAAGCTGTTGTACAACAGTAAAACTATGACATAGTTGCCATCATGTAGACATGAGATGACAGACAACTGTGTTGTACGAGTTCTGTCATGGATGGCTATAAATTCTTTACAAGGGGCAGGCAAGCAAGGAGAGGTGGTGGACTAGCCCTATATGTTAGAAAGTGTTTTGATTGTTTGGGGCATAATGATGTTGACAATAGGGTTGTTTAAGTGTGACTCAGGGGGAAGTCCAACAAGGTGCACTCTGTTAAAGACCACCCACCCAGGATGTAGAGGAAAGCAAAATAGTCTATAAGCAGCTGGGAGAAGTCTCACAATCACTAGAACTCATTCTCATAGGGGACTTCAACTTACCAGATGTCTGCTGAAAACACAATATAGCAGAGAGGAAATGGTCTAGGGTATTCCTGGAGCATGTGGAAGATAATTGTCTGACACAGCTGGTGAGAAAGTCCAGTAGGGAAGGCTCCCCACTGGACCTGCTGTTTGTGAACAGAGAAGGACTGACATGATGCTGTAAGCTGTCTTGGGCAGAGCACAACTGAAATGATAGTTTTCAATTCTCAGAGAAGTAACGAAGGCAGTCAGCAGAACTGCTGCCTTGGACTTTCGGAGAGCAGATGCTGCCCTGTTGAGAGGCCTGGTTGACAGAGTCTCTTGGGAGGTAGCCCAGGAAGACTGGACATTCTTCAAGAACAAAATCTTAAAACCTCAGAAGCACGCTGTCCCCTCGGACTGAAAGACAAGCCAGTAGAAGACTGGTCTGGCTGAACACAGAGTTGAGAGCTTTGGCTGGAATGCAGGAAAAGAAGGAGAGTTTATGGCCTTTGGAAAAAGGGATGGGCAACTCAGGAAGACTATAAGGATGTCATGAGGTACAAAATCAGAAGGGCCAAAGCCCAACTAAAACTTAATCTGATTACTGCCATAAAAGACCATAAAATATGTTTCTATAAATACATCATCAGTCGAATGGCTGAAGATGATCTCTGTCCTTTACTGGATGTGGCAGGAAACACAGTGACAAAGGATGAGGAAAAGGCTGAAAAATTAAATGTGTTCTTTGCCTCAGTCTTCAATAGCAAGACCAGTTGTTCTCCAAGTACCCAGCCTCTTGAGCTGGAAGGCAAAGACAAGGAGCAGAATGAAGCACCCATAAGGGGAAATGGTCAGCCTGACCTCAGTGTCAGGCATGGTCATGGAGCAGATTACAAGTGCCATCATGTGGCAGGTGCAGGACAACCAGGGGATCAGGTTCAGTCAGCATGGGTTTGTGAAAGGCAGGTCCTGCTTCACCAACCCAATCTTTTTTATGACAAGATGACCTTCTTTGTAGATGAGGGAAAGGTTGTCGATGTTGTCAACAGGTTCTGAGTGCCTATGTTCCCTACCTGTATCACTGTAAATAAGGTAATATAGGATCCTGCCATGTCAAAATTAACTGGATTTTTAAGTTAGCTTTTATTTGTTTTGATGTTTTAATTGTGCTATTGAGTTTCTAAATATACTTAAACCTCTTGTCAATTTAAGCCTCCATTTTATATTTTCTGGGGAATCTGCGTATAGTTTGATCTTTAACAGCACTCTAAATTACTAACAGTTATTCTTGTACATCAATATGATGTCATGCACACAATTTAAAGCAGAGAAAAAATGAACACTATTTTCATTCATGTCTCTCCTTCAAATTCTCTTTGCCTTCTGTCTGCACATTTTGTTTTGTACTCTCCTTTCTGCATTCATGTACACACCAGAGATACCTATAGCAAGATCTGAATGCATCCACTGTGATAGGTGCTTTTCCAGAAAGAGCTATTCTGTGATAACAGCAATTTTTTCAGGTGTTCTTCTGTTAGCTGTACTTTTACTGAGGAAGAGGCTGTAGTATACAATTTTCTCCTTGAAAGAAATGCTTAAAGAATGGCTCTTTCAAATTGGCAACCATATCATGTCATTCCCTATGGGAAAGAAGTCAAGCTACTCTAAGTGAAAGATGGGGCCAGATACACCATCAAACAGTGAAGAATATAGAGTTCCACTGAGAACAAATATGAGAGATAACAGTTGGGAGAAAGACATCATTTATTCCTGTACACCTTGTATTTTTAGCTCTACTAAGCACAACAGCAGGTGGCAGTCAAATCCAAAGAGGATAATTCTGAAAGGAATTCTCCTTAACAGAACATTATGCTACAGAATTAATATACCAAAAAATAAAGTGTAATAAAGAAACACTCCACTCAGCTGTGGAGTCTTGTATAATACATACTATGCACAAAACTTCACAGTAAAGCTACTGAAATCACTACAGCAATCCAAAAAAAATCCTCACAGGGTTTTGCAGGATCATTTTACAAACAACTTTAAACATGATACCCCATAATTTTCTTAATTTTAACATTCTGAGAAAATTCATCTACACAGAGAGTAAATGCTGCACAATGTAAGTATCTAGCCAACCACTCACAGGAGACAGGTTAATTCTTCAATGCAGTATTTAGCTTAACAAGCAGCTCTGTAAAAAGCAGATTTATTGTTCAAGTGAACTCCAAAAGGCAAGCTAGTTGAAGGCTACTCTGAGTCTTATCCACATGCTCAAAGCTGCCTACCAAGAATACAATCAAGGATCCTGAAACAATGAAAAGTAGTGGAAAACCTGAAAAACTGAGCATGCAATACAGAAAGAAACTACCAAGTTATTACTGCTAAATAGTATTGTTCAATAATAACCTACAGCTATCGTGTGAGAAGTCATCCAGCTCACAGTGGCCTTCACAATACCCTCTTTTTGAGGGTAGTAACAAAAACCATGATATGAGTGACGTTAATGTCACTGAAGCACCACCACCTTGGCTATTGGTCCTTTAGCCTCTTCCTCACCCATCACAAGGCAAACAAGTCTTTGACATGGTGAAATTCCCTAAGTATCTCTGCTAAAACACCATGTTACATACCATGTACAATCCCTCACCCAGGGTGTTTGCATCCTGACAGAGGGAACAGCCATAAACTTCCTTACAAGAACAACTCCAGACTCACAAAAACTCATTTGCACATGTGCTATACCAAACATGTAAAATCAGCTGTACTTCTCCAGAATACTTTAAGGAGATGTTTAAACCAACTAGGAAGTTACAACATAAATAACTGGATGAAAAAAAAAAAAAGGGCAGGAAAACATAGATCGTACATGGAAAATAGGAATTTTTAAATTGTCAAAGGCAGAGCTGTGTAACTGGTAAAATTGTGACTACATTTGTCTCTTAAAGACACAGAGGTCCATTATGCTAAAAGTGATATAAATATAAGCAAGAACTGAAAAGGTTTAATACCTCACTTTCAACGTAAGTTCAAAAAAAAGAATTTAACACCAGTTAGATATATGGCTCTAGCTTTCTGTGCTATTTTGCTGCGTATGATGATTAAACACTGGTAGACTACTGGCAATTCAACACCAGTAATGCTGGCAGTTAAAGAAATTGAACTGTCCAAAGTAAAACAATTAAAAACACAAAACCAAACCAACAAAGATTCAGATCCAACCGCTCTACAGAGAGAAAGATGTTTCCCAAATAATATTTTGAAAAGAAGTATGTAATCTGTATTAACTGCAGCTGTAGACTGGGCAGAGCAGGAAATAAAACTGACCATTGATTCGCGATTACAGGTTTCAGAAAACAAGTAATTAGTTCAATAGGAAAAACAATGGGAGTGGAACATAAAGGAAAGTCATTTAGTAAGCAGTTTCCTCACTTTTAGACTAGAAGTAATTATATCATATGGCATGTCAGTAGATGTCTGTTCCAAGTCGCAAAACCACTCAAAACTAAAGGTTGCCAATTTTGACTTGAGTCATTAGGAAGTGCCTTACTGACAATGTTATAACATGGATGAAACTGTCTGCCCTCCTCTTGAAGTTCCTTGACATATCCCGGTTTCCCCATTTTTAACATCTGTTTGGGATAAAGTACTGCATAGCCCATGACTTTCCTCAACAAAGCTGCAGTCTTAAATAATCCATAAAATTGAATTCCAATATAAATAACTGAATAATAAGCTAGAATATGTATTTAAAAAACCCCAAAAGCTAAGAGTTTCACATCTCGTACAGGGGAAGTGACATCTTAGGAGACAGCTGAACACGGGTTTGGAACAAGCTAATACTAAGTCTCTAAGGCACTGTAACAAGTACATGCTCCCACAACACTTCAAACATCCCATCCTCACTGAGCATGTCTCTGAGAGAAGGCCAGGTTACAAAAAGACCACATCACCAAGCTGGAGTTACTAAACCACAAAAGAATCTCCTCCCTGTGGCAGGCAATACACAAGAGATGGACACACACAAAAGGGAGATGTAAAAGAAAGTAAAGTAGGAGTAGTAAAGCAGAAGACAACAAAAATACTGTTCAAGACTGAGTGAACAAGCAGAACAACACTAAGCCAATGAGCAAAGGGTCTGTAAGGGGCAGACAGACTGGAAAGACATGGCACAAAAAGTCACAGTGGGGAAAAACCAATGAAAAATAATGTCATTCCATCACTAAATCCACCCTGCGCAGACAGTGGAACGAAGCCTAGATTTCTGTTATATTTCTCCTCTGCTGTCAGTAAGCACACGGAATAACAGAAATCTCAGTGTTTCCAAAGAGAATGCAAGTTGGAAATGCTTGTCAGGCACTCCAAAGTTTCACTTCAAGTGGCAGACATTCATACACACAAATATTTTACTTGAGAGGAAGATAATCCAAGAGAAAATAATGCTTGCATTTTCCATTTTCTCAATTGGAAAAAGCTCTTGTGAATTCCATTCTGAGGACACACACTAATATGTAATTATATGATAATTCACTAATGATTAACTTGTCAATATTTTCTTTTACCTTCAATGTCTACTGAAACAGCTTACAACTTTACTGTTGCATATCATTTAAGTTTAGTCTCAGAAACAAGTGTATTAGTTTCTTCATCAAGATTTCAGTAGTTTACCACTAAATTATTTTGATGTTTTGCAAACATTTCTTTATATTGCAACAATCTCTACAGCAAAGCAAATCTGGAGTCTCCACTGTACTAACAGAAACAAATTACAGAGAGATAATTATATTTGCAACTTTTTATTTCTAGATCAAGTCACAGGTTTTTCAGAATACCTAACATATGCATTTATGCAGATCATTATGTTTTAAACAGAGCTCCTACTGACTTCAATTGCATTAATGGTACATAATATATATGCAAGTCAGGTTCCACACTCAACACCAAAAAAAAAAATGATAAATGTGTCTAAAAATTATAAATGTGCCTACAAGACTTGTAGCAGAAGTAGTGGCAGGATCAGTTCTTCAAAGGCAGCATTCGGCTATGTTCTTCTTAGCTATGCTGCGAGAAAGAACCAGTCCTTAAATTTACATATTATTATTATTATTGTTTAGGGACCACACTACATTTCTCTGCGTCATTTCAATTTTAGTATATGCACTGACAAAACTGAACGAGTTCACCAATAAGAGAGATGAAAAGTGGTAAATCCTTGCTTTGGAGTCCTGCTGGGAATTACCCTAAACCTATACTCTGATTTCTGACATCTGTATATCTCCAGTTGCTCTCCCTGCAGGGGAAAAAAAAAAATCAACAAAAAACCCCCAAATGCTCCGATTAACTTAACAGCAAAACTTCAAAAACCTTCAGTTGAGTATATTACAGTGCCATTATTTCAACTCACATATTTGTACTTTCCGACTCCAAAGGGACAGGTTTTTTGATTGTTCCCATATTAAGATTACATATGACATTGTTTCTTAAGGAACAAATTTTTCAGGATATTTACAAAAACCAGAATAAAACAGTACTTTAGAATATGGCATTACTACTAGAAACAGAGAATTCATTAAAAATCACTTCACCCAGTATTAACATAATAAAATGCCTGAAGGCCTGAAAACTATTTACATTAAGTAAATTTACAAAAATATAAGTTTTAAAATCAGTTTCCCTAAAGAGATGTCAGAATGTTGAGATTTTTGAAGTGGAAAAGGCAGTAACTGACTGTTGGTATGACCTAAATCCAAAAGAAAAGAAATTAACTACACTGTAAGTAAAGGCCACATCTCCTATGGATTTTTTGGTAAAAATGGAGGTTAGGTGATTTCAAATATTTTCTGTAATGAAATAAATTTACCAAGGCACCAGCACTCAAAATACAAGAATTCAGAAATGCCAATTCCTTCCTGAAAGTACTTAATAACAACTTCTCAAATACTTACTGCATTGCACATTCCCAGAAATTTGGCAGAACAATGAAACATGTGTAACAGTTTAACTGTTCAGAGTTCAGTCCTCATAGATTTCCAGAGTATCATGTACTAGCACATACACTGGAGATCCTAAAGTTCATACATATGGACACAACACAATCATCAGGGAGAAAACAACTTCAGAATTCTTTTAATTCAGTATTTAAATAATCCTTTGACTTTTAACTTTCAAAATTTGTTTGTTATTTTAAACACCTATACGTGCACTTGTGAATGAAATAAACACATATTGTAGAGCTGTGGAACTACCAACAGGACTTTTCTGAGTGCATGAGTAGAATTTATGTTCATTTTCAAAGCAATTCTAACTGATTCTTCCTTCTGACACATTAATTTCCTTTTGTAAACAAACTGTATCATGTCATTCTGAATTCAAACAAATACTGATTTGCAACAGGCTGCTCATGGAGAGGCCTCTACAGTCATTAAATGCAGAAAAAGAGCAACATCTCTGAGTGTGCTGGAAAAATGCACACTAAGCTTTGAAGGCTCAATTCACAGTGAGAAAAAGGAAAACCTGTTTTTTATTAGCAACACTACAGAACTCATCTAGTAGGGTTGCTTGTGCCTATACACAGAAATTCTTTATGCACATATAAATATATATATATAACTTTGAAATTAACCATTTTATTTATACATATGTATGTGTATGTGCATGCAAAAAAAGTTCCTTTTATTTCATCACTTCTTCCGTCCAGATCTAAACTGACTAGGTACAATCAAATTTATGTTTTAACTGCTTCACTGTAAATCAGCACAGATGTTCTATTATATCCTGCAACTATTCATTTAACTTGTATTACATGCCAGAAATATTTTCTTTTTCTTTTCACTTAAGAAGTTATTTGCATTAACTTTCTATTTCCCAGATTCTCCAAACCTGCATAACTTTCCTCTTTCACAATGCAAAATCTTTGAATATAGTGTACAATATCAAAATCTCTTGCTATTTCAATGTTTCCACTAAATTTTAGATTTTACTAAACAGAACATTAATTTCTCCTACAAATAATAGATATAGAAATGCTAAACAATGCTAAAAATGCTAAAACAGCACTATATTAGATATATGAACACAAAACAGCAATTAGAATAACATTTTTTAAGTAGAACTTGGGTTTTTCTCATACATTTGTTTCAATTCAGTGTTGCGCTTTTCAGGGAAAATCCATTCAACTTCCTCAAAATGAAACTGAGATTAACTCTAAAGGCTAGATACTGACCTGCCCCCCCCAGCATACATACAATATCCTAAAAGTCAAAAAGGATATCAATTACAAATTAATCTTCTGCATTTACACACTGTTGAGTCAGGAAGCTGTATTCATTAGTTCTAATTAATGACTGTCTTTTGATCAACTGATACACTGTTCTGAATTATGTGTTCATCACCCATACTCCCTTTCCAATTCTTTTCCCTTAAATCCTGTCTACACTGCTGTTCCAGAACAGAGAGATTTTCTCTGGTAATTAAAAATCATTTCCTTTTATGGCAAATTATACTTTTACTTACTCAAAAGAAAGGATCAAAAATCCCCAGAACAAAATTAGGAGTAAATGAAACAAGCCGCCAAAAGTCTTAGCATGAAACTGGTAAAATTACATCAGTTTTACTCTCTCAAGCCATTGAAGTTTGCTTCTAACAGAACAACCAAGGAAAATATGTCTAAGCTTGGGGAATAAAGGGGGGGGAGAAAAAAAAACAAACAACCCCCACCCCCAAAAACCACACCAGGAAAAGTAAACCAAACAAATCAAAACAAATCACAAACAAGGAGAATAAGGACATATCTTAAAACTGACACTGAAAAAATTATTATTAAGCATTTTTAAGTTCACCAATACAGAGGACCTTGCCAAATGTTAATAAGTCTTTAAATGGAGATGGGGAATATTGTTGCTCTATAAACCACATGAAAACACACATCAGCATCCCCAGTGCAGAAATAATGAAGTTATTTGATAAACCGTCACAATGCTTCTCTTGTATCTTAAACATTCTGTATCTCCCTCATTTCCCCTAGTATGTGCCACAGAACATCCAATGTGCAGTTTTGTGCAGTTTACTGACAAACATGGTCCTGCCCCTTCTTTCCCTTCCCTCCAACTATTCTTGAATTTATTAATTTTATTCCGACATCTTGTCTATTTTCAGTTTCTGTGAATGTTCACTAAAGATATATGAATCTGCACATATAGAAAACACTACAAACCAACAACACTAGGGCAAGGACTTCCTTCTAGTATGAAATGCATAACTACCTGAATGGACACCTTAAGTTTTACTATCGTAAAAAAACAATAAAAGGTTGAACAGATTATCTTTCTGCTTTAGGTTCTTACTCACCCACTGGAATTAACCTTGAGAAAAAGGCAAGTTCCTAAGCTCACAACCAACTATTATCCAGACTTCTTCAAAACAAAATTGCTTTAGATCTTTCTTATTTCAACACAAATACAGTAAATATTTTTTTAAAAAATCTCTACACTGAAAAAATAAAAAGTAATAAATACACCTAAGGCAGTCTGCACAGAAGCTACTCAAATACTTCTACCAAAACTTGATAATCATGAGGTTTCTGCTGAGAAAAAAATAATTGCAGCTGAACTACTGACTTCCAGTTATGCAATCATATTACTCCCTTCAAGGGGCTCCAAGTCCCAACAGTCCACTACAAGCATTCTGTCTCCTGTATAATATTATATAAGCAACCATAAACCAAAAATGAGATAATTCTGAACGGAGGAGATGAGAAAGCATATTTACCTGAAGCATCTCCAACTTTAAAATCACTGTCATCAGAGCTATCATAATCTAAAGCTTCCAGTAGTGAAGCTGCCAAAGGCTTCACTTGTCTCCTCTTCGAACTGCGGTCCACTGCAGGGAAGAAAAAACGACAGTGTTGTTACAGGGTGGCACAATGAGGATTCAGCATCGCTACGGGCATTTAAACCAAAAGGCAGCACGGCGGCGACAGGCAGGGCAGTCCCGAGAGCAGCGCGGACACGGCCGCTCGCACAGGCGAGGCAGGGCAGGGTCCGCCCGGCGGAGCGCGGGTGCTCCCTGCAGGCGCCGGGAACCCGCACAGCACCGGCACCGCGGGCTGCCCGGGGCCCCGGGAGCGCTGGGCGGCCACTGGAGTGGCCGGACGCGCCTGGACCCACCAGCATCCCTAAAGGAAGAGCCTCGGCGTGATCCGCCAGCGACTCGAGGCAGAGGGGACGCTCAGCCGGGACCGCGGGACGCCCGAGGGACCGAGGGATGCGCCCGCTCGCCCGGGGGCGGGGGCGCTCCGCGGGCAGCGCGACAGCTCCGCGGGGCAGGGCCGGCGGGGCCGGCGCGGGTCACTTACTAAAGGCTGCGCGGGAGAGCGGCGGGCGGGGCCCTCGGGAGCAGCGCCCTGGGCAGCAGCGCCGCCGAGCCCGGGCCCCTTCCCAGACAATGGGCACGGCGGCGACCCGGATGCACACCCGCGCGCGCCCGCCCCGCCGCGCACGCGCCGCCGCTGCGCCTGCGCAAGGCGCGGCCACGCCGAGGAGGGGTCGTGGCGGGGCCGGTCTCGCGCCCGGAGATGGCCCCGGCTCCAAGGCCGGGATCGCCCCTGGGGGAGGCACGGCCGGTCCCGGGAGCGGGGAGCGCCGCTCACAAGGGCTCAGAGCAAAGCCACTCGTTCTCACGGGCTGCCTGCTCAGGATCTCGCTCAAAAACCCACTCTGGCACTTCTCCTTTCCCCCCGCGTGGAAAGGAAGCGCTATAAATTCCTAGTGAACTTTCTTGTGTTGTCAAGCTCATTTTGTGCTTTTGAAGAACAGCAACCCAGTGCATTTGGAATAAAAAAAAGAAAATTGTGAAAAGTTGTTTAAGGGTAGGTTGGATGGTGCTTTGAGCAACCTGGTCTAGTTAAAGATGTCCCTGCCCACGGCAAGGGTGTTGGAATGCATGATCTTCAAGGTCCACTTCCAACCCAAACCATTTTGTGGTACTATGATTCTATGACAATACAAACCAAACAAACCCCAGGGATTATTGTTTGACCACATCACACAGGCCCGGGAACTCAAAAGCACAAAACCTAATGGTGGGAGACGGACAGCGAAGCAGAGCTGTGCTGAGCCATTCCTATTCAACGGAGTCCCAACTTCCCCTCAGTTCCACACACAGTTTTGCCAGAACCCAGCCCCACCAAAATGAACCACAAAACCTTTATGAGGTGTTCAAAAAGACCTGAGGAAATAATCTGGCTTTTTACCTCAAACTTGTTTTTGTAATTAGAAGAACAGGGACGTATTAACTGATGCTCTGGCACACTGGTATGATTTCAAGAGCTCAAGGATCAAGAATAGTGCTAAACACGAAAGCTTCCAGTAGAATTGTAAGGGCTTTAAAATGCAAGTAGGGTCAAACCAGTTCTGCAATGAAGCATAGAGGGAGCATAAAATTTGGCAAATATACAACCCATGACCAGAGCCTGCACTACATTTAGCACAGCACTGAATGTATCACCCACAGAAGCATTGCCAGAGCCAAAACTTCCCTTGATATTGCAAATATGGGTAGTGTGTCATTGGTGTATAAGCATTCTGGTTTTAAATAGAGTACAGAGCTGACTAGTTGGTGAATGGTGTAATTATGCAGCTGAAATATTTTCAACAATAATTTTTTGTGTTTCCAATTTTGAGTATTTTGGAAGGACAGAAAATTCCAAAGGTAAGTGTGTATTCTATGTTAGTTCTGTGTTTGAATTTCCTAGGTCTTTTGTAGCACATTATCACATTCACAGCTGTTGTGTTCGCACTGACACCTCCGGTTTCCTCCATCAATTCTTTGGCAACATAGGAAGAATGACTGCAAAATAAATTCTTGTCCTGAATCTGGTTTTGCCAGCCCTACCCAAATGTGCTATTGGGTCATGCAGTCTAGTATTTTCTTCAAAATACTCTGATCAGCTTCCCTGCTCAACTAGGAGTTGGATTATGTCTTAGTTTTCACTCCCTGAGTGTTTTTTTCCTTATAACTGGCATCCCCATCCTACTTTCCCTTCACACACTATTTCAGTCTTAAAAGACAAGTGGCAGGGCTCAGATTCCTTCATTTAGGCTCTGCAGATCCATGCTGATGTGCAACGAGTTCTATGAACTGGCTTCCTGCCAATAGTCAAGCCCCTGATCTTGTGCCATACACAGTGATTGGCAGGACAGCTCAAGTCATATGTAAGGGGAAGGAAAAGTACAGAACTGCCCCCAAATTTGGCCTAAATAGAAGATCAGAACGAGGGGCACAGGCAGCTGTGAAGAATGAGAGCTTTCAGCACAAGACAAGGGGAGAGGAGCACCCAGTAGAACAGTGCAGGAGTTTATGAATCCCTTAAATATGAATGTCAACACAGATGTATGGACTGTGTGGCTTTCAGTTCAGCCCTTTGGGGCAGCTTGCAAAATCAGGATTATCGCAGTCTCTACCTACATCGTTCTGGCAGGAGGAGGTGACCAAACAGAAGTTAATTAATGGCTGCCTGCCCCTGCTCTTCATTAGCACCTCACATCCCCCAACTGTTCCTTCCTCCTTTCCTCTTATGTACTCTGTACCATTATTCAAGCCCTCTTGGCCCTTCTCTTACTCTTTCTTGTCCCAAACCTTTTATTGCCCCCTCTCCTTTTTTCTCTCTCCAAAGAAATATTCACATTTTCATTTCTGAAAATAGCATTCACACAGTATTTGTTATCTTCTGTCCTCAGCTTGCATATTTTGCCCTCATTCCTCAAAAGGAAAAAAGAAAAAAAAAAAAACAAAACCAACACATCAATAAAATGAAAAGAACTGTGAAGTGCCTAAAATTTATTCCTGTTTCCCTAACATTCTGGGCACTACAAACAGAGGGCTTGCAAACAAATACTCAAAATGTAATAGTTAGAAGTAAATAAAACATACATCACAGAAATTAAGTAGAACTAGCAGTTTATCTTTTGATCATCGTTCTTTGGAAGATTCTGACTATTAAAACACCACCTATTAAAAGGTAATTCCCCCTTAGTAGATGCTAACTTCCTGTAGTACATTCAGATTATTTCAAGTAAGGGGAAAGGAAGGGAGAACTCATGCTCCAAATGAAAGAAATCTTCAGAATGTCTAATCCCCTTATTTCTGCGAGGCCTTTGCCAATCCCAGCAGATAATCAAGGATGTTGAAATGTTCAGTTGCCTTTTTGGTTGAAGAAAGGAAGTATTACTGGCATGCTGCTGGGAGCTGGGCACTGTACTGACATTGCTATATCCATTAAATAGATTGTAAGTGTTGTCAGTTTAGCACCTTTACGTACTAACCTTATGCACGTGTAAAAATTATCTTAAAAGGTCATTTTTTGGAGGAAAATTATGAAGAGCTGAAACAGTACATCTAGTATGAAAATGTCATGGCAGCTCCATCACTAACATAATACCTAAAAAAGTGCCTTGCAATATTTCAGTATTTCAGGTCGTGTCAAGCACATCAGGTCTTTGAATTATATCAGCATTCCAGTGGTTCTCTTTAGGTCGAGCCTTCAGAGCACAGCCTATTGCAAGAGTAGGTGTCTGAATCTCCATTTCAGTGCTGCTCTTCAACTGCTAGAGAAAATAGTGTCTTCTGCCTGTACTTTTGCCCTATGAAAAAAAGAATCTTTGTTGTGGTTCTGTAAAGACCATTTTAGAAAGAGTTACACAATAGCAAGTCAGGAGAGAATACAGTCACACTCACATCAATTACCTTAAAAATATCACTCTTAGTTTAATGAAATTATCAAATTTTCAAAGAAAGAGGTATAACATTTCCTCAAGTAGAGAATAAACTCAAGAGTAAGTATGTTTGTAACTCATCCATCACCTGTGAATGGAGAAATAATAGTTTGAAATTTTGTATCTATTTTCTTTTCCTGTCGGTGAGCAGACAATTACAGCCATGACCTACCTGTCTGAATCCAAACAGCGAACTCTTTTGTCCATCAAAACATCACTATCTGTAGTAGGTAGACTGACCTCTTGAAATATCTTTCCAAAGAGAATTTTACTCTTTAACTGTGCCATTACAGTTAAAATGATCTCTGCTCTTTTGTCTGGCATTATATGGTAAAATGTAAAAAGACTGAATCGGATGCCCTTGCTGCTTCAAATTACAGAGGGAGAAAATTCAGTATGAATAGTCTCCAACAATAAGACTTTGAAATAAACTACAGACTGCTACAAGGTCCACTGCAGTCAAATGCTGCCACGGAATGTTCCCATCAGATTTTGAGAGATTTCTTGCACTCCTAAGGCCATGCTCAGCCTCAGTCAATTAATTATGGGGTTTTTTTGATTGTATGGTACAAATGTTGTAAAAGAGTCCAAGAGAAATAGAACTTTCTGAATTATATATGTACATTTATATATATTCCCACCTGGCTCTATATGCCTACCTACTTTTCAGCCACTATAAGACCACCCCCTGTCACTCATGCCCATACAAAGGACATCATCCTCAACTCAGACCTCACAGCAAATTCTGCCACTGAAGTTACGTTTGAAACATTCATTGCAAAACATACCTCATGTGCAGCTTTCCTATCTGCCCATTCAGCTAAAATTCTTGTCTAGGCTCATATCCCTGCTCATTTACATGAATGTTCCTTCCTCTGGTTTTAAAAAATGCAGCTCTGATGTTACCATATCAACTGTAATGATGATTCTCCTTAGTGTCTACCATGTTTCTTTTCATTTTAATTCCTCCAGTTAATTCACCTTGGCTGCATAAATCATAAATTTCTAAAGTTTGATTTCAGTACATTTCACACATTACTCTTCCTTTCATCTGCCATTTCTTTACTGCAGACAACACTTGCCATACAAATTTGTTTAACACAATGTTATTGCTGAATTTTCAGACAAATTTGTGGCCTTTTTCCCCAGCATCCCTGAAACTTAAAACATATTCCATGTAAATAACTGCAAACTGGGTTCATTTATCCTCTCAAATACCCTTCCACCACTATGCTCCCAAAAAATTGTGTAAAATCAAATTAATATTGTGTCTCATATTGCCTTACAATTTATTTGTACAGCTGCTATACACATATAGCAGTACAGCAAGTATATGATGCTACACATGTCTATTTCTGTTTCTTGTTCTATGTTTGTATTACCAAAGTATTACCAAACCATTTGAGGTAGATTTAGTATTTCCATTTTTGTACTGTTTTTCTGTCTATGGTTTCTTTCAGGTGTGGCAGAATTTAGAGTCATGATTAAAGCTCCTAAACAGGAAAGCTACAGAAAGATTAACAATTTTTACCATGTGACTTTCAGACAACAAAGTCATTCAACAAACAATGTTCTTTTTGGTTTTAAATACATATCATTTGGGCCACTGTACAAAGAAATAAGAATACTAAATACTACTAATAACAACAATATAATATGAAAATTTTCTACTATGGAGGTGCTGTACTCATTCAGATTATGGGTATATCTAACTTAAGTGGACAGAGAAAGCTAGGATTGCTTTTCCTCAGAACTGTAGACTTCTTTACATTTATTTATACTGCATTTCGCTTCCTTTGCATTGTTCTATATTGAATTACATCTCTATTTTATTTATTGCTCAGTCAAGTAAGAGTTTACACCATTAGTAGTTGAACTGTTTCATACCTGAGTTCGTTTAGAGTGTTTGTGATAGAGTATTGGTTTCCTAATATTTTCTGAGAGAATTTTATCTTTTTTTTCTTAATCTTTTATCTGTAACTGCTTCTACAATAACTTCAAATTCAGACAGATTGTCCACTGAGCCCTCTCCCCCCAGAGAATAGCACTCTGGTATGGGAGCAACTTCATTTCATTTCCACAGAAAATAGCGATGGAGAGAATTCATCTCCCTGAGTACGTTTCATACAAATCATCTGCTGGCCCAATGGATGCTAGCATGTTCTTTTTTTGTTTGAAATATGTCTTAGTACTAATTTTGATCTTGCTTATTCTCAAACTCTTTTTCCAGTCTGCCTAATTAATCATATTTCTACATTTAATAAATTAGAGCTTATGATACTTTTTATTTTTTTGTTTTAAATACAATTTGAAGGATTCCTTCCTGTTCACAGTAGTCTCCCTGAATTTGCTGGAAAGTGATTTCAGTTTCCTTTTATATTTTCTCTGCCATTTACATAGGTGGTAAACAATAATGCTGTGATTCCATTATAGTGTTCTCCAGTAGGTTACAGCCTATGAGAATTTAATTCCTTGGACTATCCCTTTCAAATGTCTTGTTAAGAAGCTTCTTCAATTTCTATATATCCCTTTTGAAGTAGAGCACAAGAAATGTGGATTTTTTGAGCTCTACTGCCTTTGTCTACTGCTGAATAACAACATGGTCGCAGTTAGAGAAGAGCAATTCAGTAGTAATATTTTGATTAGATCCTGCTAGTCATGCAGTATTAAGTCAAGGTTTGTATTTTTGAGTGTAGACTCCCTAAGCACTTATTCTGTGACAGAGTCATTCGTAACATCTGACATTTTCATCTCTGCTTATCTCAGCATCATGTTCCTCCAGTCTGAAGGGAAGTAACTGAAGTCCTTCAGTACAACTGCTCTCTTCCTGATTTTTCATAGAATATTGCACACTTTCTGGGTTGTTATTAAGAGAGACCCAGTACTACCTCTGTCCAATTCAGACCTGGAATTTCAATCCATACAAATTCAGTTAGGTGTTTCATTTGTTCGTTTTATTTGATTCTGATTTCTTGAATGTATACTATGTCTTAGCCCTGGACACAGTTTATTCTATTATCTCATGTATATTTTCTTCCTTGGTATTACAGTGTGCCACTGATTGTCTTCTGCCTGCCAAGTTTCCAATGTCTGCTAAGTAATTCTTTTTAAATAAGGGAGGACATTCCTGATTTTTTATTTTATTTCCTTAACTTCTAAGATTTGTCTGTAAGCATGTGTACCTCTGTTTTATTCTCATCTTGGGAACTTGCTTAAATAACACTGAGTTAGTTTCCCATTTCCTGCATGAGCATTTACATCCTTTGACCAGTCCTTTACTAGAAGATACAGAACTTCCAAGTTTTTCCTTTCAGCAGCATCCCCATTTCAGAGCCATGTGCTGTGCATTTGTGAGGTCCTTCACATTCTCCAGTTTAAACGCTCAGTTATGACTTTCTAGTTTTTAGGAGTCAAACTTAAATCACACAGTGTCACTCTTTGTTTGGGACCTGCACTAACGTGCTCCTCACCTTCCTAGAGCAGCCAGTGTCTGCCAGTGATCAAGACCAGTGATGTGATGCAGCCCTGAGACCTTGGATCAGGTGCTGGAAAAAGAGCTGTATGAGAAAGTGCTGGGAGAAGCCTTGCTGAGGGGGCTCTGCAGCTCTGGAGCTGTATTGAAGCTCAGGTCTTACCCGTGGTTCCTGCCTCAGCGATACTGTATTGCCTTGCTTGGTCTTAGCAGGATCTTGCCTCCTCACTGTATACTTGGCAGGCAGTCAGCAAACCACTGTCTGACCCTGGCTACCAGCTCCAGATCTGCTCTGCCCTTTTTCTTTGGGCCTTGGCGCTCTGCTCTGTCTGCCTTGCTGTCAGCACCAGCTTCTTATTCACTTCCCCTTAGGGAGCAACTCCCTCCTGCAGCTCCCTGACATCTCATTCAGATGAATTTCAGATAAAGTACTCCCTTTATTTTTGAACTATTCTCGGTTTGTAGTAAATGTTCATTCTTTGTACTTATATTATTCAATCAAAGTAATAAAAAATATGCCTTTCCACCTCTTCCCATGGTCCTAAGGAGGGCAGGAAGCATTTTACGAAAAGCATTTTACAAAATATGTCATGGTTTAGGAGTTGTATTCTCCAGTTTAGTGCTCCCACCGAAACCAGCCACCATGCACACACTTCCCCCTCCCCCTCATCTGTGGTGGACTGGAGAGAAGAATTGGAGACACAAAAGGTAGAGATCATGGGTTGAGATAAAACAATTTACTGGAAACAGCAATGAGATAAGAAAATAAACAGTAACAGCAACAATATTAATAGCAAAAGTGTACAAGAGAGAGGTGAGTGATTCACTTGCAAAATGCTCATTGAGAAGCCCAACCTGACCATGCCACAATATCCTGACCCAGAAGCGAGCCCCTTTCCCTGTCCCTGGAAAATGACAGGAGGTGGTATAGAATAACCTAGAATAACCTCCAGCTCCCAGCCATGGCCCATCCTGGCTACTGCAAAAATTAATCCTGTTCTGTCCAGAACCAGTACACAAAATGCTATCACAGAAAGCAGAGTCCTCAGCTTGTTGTTTGCTTAAATGTTCTTCTCTTTTCTCAGCAGCACTGGTGCACCACAGCCAGTTACCTCTTCCCAGCACTTCTTAGGAGCCTATCCAGACTTTCCAAGGATGTTTGGCACCTGGCAATCACTGTGCAAGCTTGTAAGCCTTATGGGATCCCAAATCCAGCAATCCATAGGTGCCATGACATTATTCCACCAACACAGCCTTTCTCTTCCTCACTGTTGAAGAAAGAAGTTATGTGCAATACAAGTAAAGAATATAATTCCTTTTTTTTTTTAATAATCAACTTACTCCCTCTTAACAAGATATGAGAAATGTGAACATAAGCTAGTGATTCCCACTGATTTCAGTGGGGTCTGGCTCAGGTTTTTAATGACGCTGACTGATACACTTTTTCCAGATGCAGTTGTTCATCCATCAAACCATTCTGTTGTTCTGAGGAAATCTGGGATGTAAAGAACATCTGCCACAATGAACATAAAAAGCACGGACCTGCTGTTACTAATGGGAAGTATTCTAAGGGCTTGGATTAAAAAAAAAATTAATTAATTTTACAAGAATAATTACTTTGAATGTGAGTGCCAATGACCCTTCTCACATAAAGCTTTTCCAGTACAATCTTGTTTTGGTGTCGCTGAGGACAAAAAAAATGCTTCAGCTGTTCTGAGAAAAATCTTTGTCAATTGCTATAAAATAAATTCTACTGAAGGGATTTCTATAGCTTTCTTTTAAATTCTATTTATTCCTTATCTGTAAATAGAAGAAGCTGAGCTGGCCTGTTTTGGATTTGTATGAAAAATTATAATGAAATATTAAAATCAGTAAGCAATAAAGAAAAGAAATAACTGCTTTTAATCTTCCTTGTTAAATTGTAATTGTCACATTTTGGAATCAATTTGCTGCTTTTTCTAATACTTATTATATCACTGATTAACACAATGTTTAGCAAGGACAGAGAAGATGTCTTTTGTCATCACAGATTTTATAGCATCTAATCTGTTTTTAATCTGGTTTTGCCAAATCGTGCAGGTTTTTGTTCTTGAAAAATTGTGAATTTCAGCTGATTTAAGATCTAATTTATTGCAAAAGAAAAGGCATTCAGCTGCCCTTCATCAAGACATATATACAGAGTTTTCTTTCTTTGTTAAAAAGGAAAAGCAATTGCCAAGACATGTCTTTGTTAAAGTTCCCTGCTGGCGGCATATGGCAAAGTTACTGGCACCTTGCCTGGAAAGTGCAGCAAGAACTGATAGATCTGATCTCATGCTATAGCTGGGGAGAAAATAGACTACAGGAAGGCCAGTCTTACAGCCTGTGACCATCAATTGCTTGGCAAGAAGCACAAGTTCCTGAAAACAGATGGGGGAAGGTGAACTGATTTTGCGAGTCAGGGAAAGAGATTTTACCATCCTAAGTGATGGCAGAGCCCCCCAAACAGTTCTTATTAGAGCTGGACAACAGAAGGCTCTGTGTAATTGTGTTTTATATGTTACTTCTTAATAAAACTTTCAAGGTATTAGCATTTAAGGAATAATAGCATATAAATGCATACAGATGTTTAAGAAATAATATAATAATAATATTATTATAAATAATATTATAGTAATTAAATATTTTTACAGTTCAGTCTCAATTTCAAGCATGTCTTGAGAACTGGGATGAAATTGTTCTGCTGCAGAACTCCTGAAAAAGAGGCAGATTTTCTTCCATATCATCATATTACTTGAGCCAGACATTCAGAGTGATGACCCATTCAATGTGAAAAAGAGAAACATTGACCTACTTTTTGTACATTATTTGAAATAAGCTTGACAGTACTTAGTTTTGGAGGGTTTAGTGGTATTAAGTGGAAGGGGAATCTATTGTAATTTTGAAGGTTCGTAAAACAGAAATCCTGAAGAGACTAGAACAGTCTCAAACATGGACAAGACTTCTAGCAAGAAGATTCCGCTCCATTATTCCAAGATATTTGTATGATGAACATGCTATAATGATGATAATTTTTATTCTTTTACAGATTATGTACATGTGAAAATTATAGGGAATGGAGTTGATTTCCAGATTGCTTTAAATATTTGTTAAACTTGGGAAATGCAGTAAAAATTAAAAAAGATCTTTTCAATGACAGTGGCATGATTATAAATATTTTTTAATGAGAATGTCTAACCACAGTGATGTCTTATTAGTCACACTGATAGTAGGGTACAGTTTCACATGAAGTCTGACATCTTCCATCTCAATACTTATATCCAGTTCTATTGTTATTGAACCACATACTAAGCCAGTTTCTGATCTGACAGAAATCTACCCTACCAAAAAGCTCTGTGGTTCCAAGACCAACTGATCCAGGGTAAGCCAGGGACACAGAGTCAGGAACATGAAGGAGAGAGGAAAGCAGGCACGAATGCCCAGCTTGCCAGCAATCCAGGTTAGATCAGGTGTGACACACAGGCAGCTGTAGGGTCAGATCAGCCAAGTCTGTAGTGAGACCTGACTGCAGGTCTCATCTCCCCACTCCCATTCACTTCTCCTGGATGTTTTTTGCAAGCACTTCCTTTATGCTTGCATTAGAAGTGACCTGGAACTGGTCCAGATAAAACTATTTTGTTTAATCTCTTTTGCACCACCTTATGTGAAGTGGTACTGAAACATGAGTACCCAAGGTCAAAGGATGGATAAAACTGTCTCTCAGAGTAGCACTTTCAGCTTACTGTGAACTAAAGCAACTGTGTTACTTTGATCTAAGTGATTCACTACATCCTTTACTGTTCCATGTAATAAAACCATACCTGTCGGTGTTCTCACTAATATTTATTTGTATTCTGTGACTCAAGGTGGCTCTAAAGAAAAAAGATTTGTGGAATCCACAGTGCACAGTCTTTTCTGTTGCCCCTCAAATGACTCTTCTCTCTCTTCCAGATTCTGCAATCATGAAACACTATTTAGAAAGTCAATTTAAAAGAACTATAACCTTGAAAATCATGCTTCCTCCCCTCTCAAATGAAATGGGAGAGCTGAGAAGGAGAGACATGGAGCAAAAATTCCCACTGCTCTGATTTGTTTCTTTAGAAATGCAGTATGGATTACTTCTTTTATAACTCATTGCACTGGAATTTTCTGATTTTAAAATCATAAGTCATTTCAATTGGGTCAACTTTTAATGAAAGCTCACTTCACACTACAAATATACTGAATTCAAGTTAAATAAGACAGATGGTTCTTTTAAGGACTTACTTATTTTACTTAAGTCATATTCAGACTGTCCTCCTACAGGATATTTTTTTTCCATTAGTAATGATTCTGCTATGAAGAGGTTGTGTAAATGTATCTCCTATGGGACATATTTTTAACAAGATTATTGCTTTTTCAGACCTACAGCATATTAAATTATGCTTGGAGAAGATACCAATTTTAAAATTTATTTATTTCATCCACCTCTGTTCTGCATTCCACAGAGAAATAGCAAAAGTATTGGGTGCCTGAACACTTCAGGAGTACTACATATGTTTGCTAAGACAGCTCTCTCACACAAGTGCTAGTGCTCTGCTTATGTCTCTGTAAATAGGGATGGCAACCTGAATGACATGTTTCTTAGGGGCAGGTCCCAAAGAGGAAAAACAGATGGGCAAAGACAGCATCAATGGAGTAACATCTCGAAGTATACAAGCTTGTAAGTTAGTCAGACAAATAGGTTAGTGAAAGACAGGAGTCAACTTATCTGGACCAAGAATGTTCTGAAGCAAGTAAACAAAACATTCTGTTGTCTTTAATTTGATTTCTTGTGTCATGTAAGGAGAAAACAGCCTTTCACAGAAAAAAAAAGTACTTTATGAAACTCCTTTTTAATTAAATATGCTAACTCTTACGTTCTGCCTATTCTCAAAGAAAGATTTTGATGTCTCAGTACATATAAGAAGAAACATCAAGGCATGATGTAGTTTTTCCCTTCACATAATTTTCACTTCAGTAAGGAGTCTGCTGTTCAAATAAAATAAATTCCTGCTCAGAAGTCTGATTACAGTTATATATTTCATGCAATCTCACAATGTGAATCTTACAGATATGATGTATATATTATTCAGAGGAGGATGGGCTCAGTCCCACATCAAAGAATGTTATTATCCTTCTCCCATAAATATAATAATACCATTCCCTACATTTAAATGAAGCTGTATTTAAAGAAAGGATAATATGAGAATACTACTTCTCAATAAGTGGTACATCACACAATTTTTAACAGAGTAGAAGTTTCAAAAAAGAAGTAAGTAAAACTCAAGAGTAACCAAAAGAATTTCTTTCATGCCCTGTTGTGATTTATGAGAGAGAGACCATGCGATGCTTGGTTTTCTTAGAAACAGAACACTGTTTTGTACTAATCTAGATAAATGCATATACAGACAAAAAATGTCATTCCTCAAAATGTGAGGCAGTTGAGTTAGAGTACAATGCAGCACTTCAACCTGCATCCAAGTTGAACGTGGTCTGAAAAAGGCTATATTTTCCAAATAGAGTACAGTATATTTATTTAGTATTTACCCAGAAAGAAGGCCAGCTGGGATTGGATTTCATATTCTGCTATGCTGGAAATTATGTGCATAAAGTACTGATGATCCAAGCAAATGTGATAATTTGAGATATTGTAAAAGGGCAATGGCTTGGAGATCCACTACTTGCTTCTTTACAAGAAGCTGTCACTATGCCCTCCCATGCCAATTTTGTTTATGTCTAGATTGTACTTCAGCTGGAAAAGCCATGAAAAGGTTTAAACCTTTGTTAAGATATCAATTGTTTATCCTCATTTATATGCCACTGTCTGCAAAATCAGGCTGCTTACAAAACTCATCAGCCCTTGCGCTGTCTGACATCACAGCCCTCGTAGGAGGAACCCCAAAACGAATGTTTTTGCACAGCATGAACCGTGTGAGAATAGCAAGAAACAGATTTTATTAGATGTTCTGCACAAGCGCTCCAGATCTTACCAGGTTAATACCAGGATACTGTAGATATCCTGGTTTTGCTCTGAAGGTCAATAAAAGCATGAGATTTATCCAGTAACACCTTCTGAAATGCAACTGAAGTCTTTAGCAAGAGCTAAAGATGACATCCTGAATGAGTGATTTATTCTAACTCTAGTTTAGATTGCGTCTGCAAACCACTTGTATGTTTCCACTGATTTCAGAAGCGCGACTTGCTTAAACTAAACTCCTAACTTTTGCATTTCTACATTTTGTGAAATGTATTGCCCCAGTGCACTGTCATTCACTGAAACACATCTAAAACATGCTCCACATCCATGCTTTTCAGATGGCTCTGTGTTACCCAACAGTGCCAGGTTCAGCAACATAATTCAAGACTCCTAAATTAATCAATAATAGTTCTGTCATTTTGGTATTAGCAGCTGGATTGACATGTCTCTTCTTGCTGCAATGCATAAAACATACTGGATTTCTCAGCTACCTGAAAAGCATTCATGTGCAATTTCTATCCAGTAATCCTTTCTACTTTGCGAACACTAACCTTTCTCTAAAAACTATAGCAGAAAAGGAAGGCAAATAATGTTTTCTTTGGAAAGTACACGAATAACATTCTTACTTCCAAAACAGCAGTTTTGTTAGTGGAAGAGGAATGAGAATTTTCTCCAGCCTAGGTTTGTGGAAAACAGTTTGATCAGAATTATGTCTCATCCTGTTCTCTAAGGGCTCTATCACTATCCTAAATGAGAACAAGTTTTAGCTTATTGAAACTGTTAGATTTGGAAGCCGTATTTTTCTATAAATTGTGGTTCCATTAAAATACTGACATTCTCCATTGGAGAAAAAAATACAGAAAAAATAAATTAGAATACAAAATCTATTTATACTTTCCTAATTGTGTAATCCTTCGTTGGCACAGCTTTGGCAGGTAGTGCCACAGCAATAAGACTCTATAAACTTGCACAATTTTCATGTTTCTCTCTTACTATTATATTGTTCTCTTTAATGTTTGGACACCCAGTGAATGTGAGGTCTCATGTATCATTCCTTACAGCTGTTGCACAGTCAATTATACTTTCTGTTTGTGTGTGTATTTCTACATTTCAGTAGCTGCCTATAAGCAGTTTGCTTTGTTCCCAGACTCTCTGCTCTAGTCACTTCTGTGGCAGCTGTATCAGTTTCTCCTATGTAGCAATATGTCCTGGAAAGGGCTGTAAATACCAAACTATTATTTTCCAGTAAAGGAGAATACCTTTATTCAGAGAGCAAACTGTGATCAGATTTTTATAAATAATTATCTGATAGATGATGAAATATAAGCTTTTACTAATGTGGCCCTAACTGTCATGCCAGACCTGGAAATCTGTGACTTGTCTCAGTCAATGTAGATTCCAAGCATTAAAAAAAAATAAAAATAAAAATAATAATTAAAAAAAATAATTTGAGTAAATTTTGGAAAACTATATGCAAACAAAAGATTAACTAAAGAAATGTCATTGAATGGTCCTGGAAGGATTATTCAAGCATGCTTCTCCTTATCCCATACCAGAAATTTAACTTCCTGTATTTGGATGAAAGATCAAATTGGGACAATTATAGGCATTAGAAACAGAAGCAACTTTGTCTCCAATAAATTATTGCTGAGCAGTTGAAACAGCATCTAGTTAAAAGCAATTTCAGGTACCAATCCTGTTTACATTTTTAGTGAGGATATTGACTTTCTACTGAGGCATTAAACTTATCCTTTATTATGGAGTTGTATGGCTTTTCAAATCAAACACAAGAGCAGCTTACAGGGAAATACCATCCTCTATAAATACAATTGAATGAAAGAAACTATCTATAAAAGGAAACTGGATGAGCAACATTTTTAGAAGATCATTCAGTAGCTTCTGGTCAGATTTGTCTCCCAGTTGGGTGCAAGCTCTGTGGAGCGTGTATTTCTGCATCCTAACCTTTGGCAGATTATATAATTGAAAATAAAATATATTTTAAATATAAAGACCAGCTGCTTCATTTGTTCTCTTGAACCTAGATATTCTTCTTAGTTTCTGTTTGTAATAGTCATGGAGTGCTACTGCATTATAAACAAGCAAACAAACAAAACACCACATCCATTTTATAAACATTGGTTTTTAAAACCTGAACACTTTCATCCATTTCAGAATGTCTTTTACTCTTACACATCTCTCTTTCTGGTCTCTTCCATAACCACTGAAGTCTTTCATGTTTTATTTTCAATGGGTAAGGCAAACTCTTGCTTGTGAACTGCTTGCTTCTGCAGGATCTGTTACCTGAGTTGCTGCCCACTGTCTCATGCTGATCCAAAAATCTCTAAAGAAAACTTACTGAGCCAGATTTTCATCTGTTAACTGGAAGACATAAACCCTCAATTATGAACAACCCATACAGCCACTGGTGAAATATACACTTCAATAGGTTTTCTATGCAAGGAATGGGGAGGAGTATTTTTTTGCTCAGAAATGTCCCGCCAAATGATTCTTTCCATACTCTGTATGGATGAACAAAGAACTTCTCTCTAGATTTTTTTATGAAGTTTCACCAATTACAATTTATGACAGCTAACTAGGATTTTATAAAAATTATGTTCAAGGACAAAATTTTAAAGACTTGAAAATATATCCATAAATTGCCAGAAGATGCTTAAGTTTGGAAAAGAAAAATTAAGGAATTTTTCTGTTAATTTTCATTTTATTACTGGCAATTTCACTTTTGCTAAAAAGCATACAATCACATAGTCAGTCTCATTGTGTAAAGAGTGTATTTTCATTTTAAATTAAAAGCTTTTATTTTAAAGTAAGGATTTACTAGCTTTAGTAATTATAATTACTTTAATGCTACAGCAGGCTATATAACTGTACACTTAATAAAAGTGTAATATTACAGAAGATTTGTACATTAGGGCTAAAAACTTTAAGTTTACAAAGAGCACTGTAAAAATCCAGGACATAATTTGTATTTTTAATATAAATGAATAATTATAAGTTATATACATAAATACAAGTGAACTAAAAAAAGGTTCTTCTGTCCTAATAGAGTATTACTCTTTGGCTTGCTGAGCAGATTATAAACTTCATAAAACAATTCTTCCTTTAGTAATAGAACATATAACCACTTTCACCAATTTGTTTTATTTTGTTTGCCAGATTTCTAGCACCCCTACTTACCAGAAATTTTGCTTATATGGTTGTTACCAGGTTATGCTGGATAACATGCCCCTAAACTGTATAATATTACTGTGTACTTTCAATGGATATATGGAGACAGGACCCTTTATCAACCCATAGTTTTGACAGACACAAAGGAGAGAAGTAGAATATTTCTGTGCCATACATTTCAGTACCATTTATTATTAATTTCATTTCTCTTATAGTGCTTGTGCTTAGTATTAAAATTTACAGTAGTTTTTTTCCTTTCACCATAGTTCTCTAGACATATTCTTTATGGTGTTTTAAAAAAAATCTTGTTTATATCCTTAATTTTTTCTTTCTTTTTTTTTTTTTTTGTGTGTAGGCATAACATTTCACTTAACTAACTGTAACATACTGAAATTCTTAAGATTTTTCTTTTTTTTTTTTTTGCAGAACAATTACAATGTTTACACTTAATGGAAGATTTTATCACAGGATGCTACAATGCAGTGTTACTGCCATTGCTTCCACCTCAGTCCCCTAAGTTCCCTTCTGCCCTTAGACCAGGGTTGCCAGAATAGAACACAATACCACTCCATTTAACAGACTTAAACCCAAATTTAATTCAGATGTTAAGAAATATACAAGCAAACTACTCCAAATGGCTTTGGCTGAGGTCTGCATACATATATCCTGTTGTGCTGCTGCCCCCTGCTAAGTGCAGAGAAAGGAATAGAAGGACTTACAACAGACATACAAATGGGAATGAAACACAGTGACGTAAAATATTTTGTGTATTTGTTGCATGTAAGGTAGGCTTTACATTTACGTTTTTACATATTTTTCAAAGTTTTTAAATACATTTTGCTCTCCTAGAATTCCTTTTCTCTGCTAAGAATTATTTTTAAAAGTCCTTGCCTTTTTACCAAAACTGGTAAGTCGTACAGGAAATCCTCAGTTTATACATTGTTCTGATTAAAAGAAAAATATCCTGATGCTGTAGGGCAATTCATGATGACTTTAATTTCTTAATCAGTGACTAATTGGAACATCTCCAAATCTAGTCATCTTTCCTCCCTATTTTCCTCCAAGTGAAATATGTAACTTCAAATTAACTACAATTTTATCTTTGTTTCTTTTATTTCATGAACTGAGTCTGTCAAACCTTAAAAGTGCAATTCTTCAAATAATCTCTGATTTTATTATGACTTCAGATGCTTGTTCTTCAGGAGATCAGACATGATTATATCTGTGGCTAAAATCAATTGCTTTTAATATTAAAAAATTGAAGCACACCGTAACTGATGTTGAACAGAGAAGAAATCTGCAGATTTCTATGAATCCATTCATAATAACAGGTAAGGTTTAGGGAAGAAAGACTTTAGAAACAGGAAGGCCACCAAATACTAAAACAAAGCATCTGGAATAGAAGAAAAGTTTCTGAAATCAAATGCTCAAATGAGCCTAAGGACAGGAACAAGGTACAATAGCAATCAAAGAGGGACAAGTGAGAGACAGAAGGCATGAGGTGAGGCTGTACAGAACAAAAGAAAAGAGGAAAAAGTAAATTATAAAGTACTGGTATAAACTGAGGACTTGGATTTTCAGCAGTGCTGAGCTCTACTGAAAAACTAGCTCCTAAGTCTTAATGGACTGGTTCATCACAAAATCATTCCAAAATACCTGAAGGATTTATGGATTCTCTTATTTAAAAGGAGAAACCTACACAAAAATAACTTTACTTAAAATAAAGGAAGTGACATGTCTAACTAAAGCATCATAAATCTAATTGTCAGGCGTGAACACAAAGACACCAAACCTTAAGAGGAAATAAACGTGTTTACTTTCAGCTTGAGTAGCTAAGAAACAGATAAAAAGGTGGCAAAAATCTAGTGTTCCCTTTCTTTGTGGGAATGGATGGATTCTTGATGAGTAATAGAAAATTGTTAGTCTTCAAGTATGGCAAATATAGTGACAGCATTACTATATATTAACCACACAATTTATATAACTATGGCATAGTTGTATAGCACAAGCACACAAACATGGCAGCTAAGTAGATATTTCTAGGAACCACAGATCCACTATCAAGATTCCAACAGATGGCTTGAGTTTATGCTCAGAATTTTGCCAAGTGAAACAATTGAGAGATTGAACTTTTAGCAGTGCTTGCGCTGCACGATATTTAAGAATATTAACTCTCAATTTCTAAAATTAGAATGAAAAAATCTGGTTTTGGATTGGTTTAATTCTTTAATTTTTTTCATCTGTAAAATTCATTCCCGTACACAAAATTTCAAGTAACATAAATAATAAAAGTATATGAACAACGAAGCAGCTGAACCATACAGGGCCAGGCAATAAAAGCTGATGTACACAATGATAAAAATTTATGAAAGTCTATAAAATGCATGACAAATTTTGCAAATTGATCAGGTGCTATGCCTCTGTTTAAATTCACAAAAGCACAAGAAGACAGCAAAAAGTATAAATCATTGGAAAAAAATTATACTGAGAAACATATAAAAACCATAATGTTTTTCCTAAAAATATGTGCCCAAGACATAGCCTAGTGGAAATAGTGTATCCCTGTTGCTCTTGCCTCAGTGGTGTAGAAAAAGGACACTCAAGGTGTCCTAATTTCTGCACTTAGCTGTATATCAGCTCTGCAGAAGAAAGCAGACTGTTTCAATCGGAGGTGAGTTTGGCTGGTGTGAGCACCCACACATTGTTTCTGGCTTTCCATCTACCCTTAGGCTGCTCCCTGGTTATCCTGCAGCTGCTTTGGCAACTATATGCTGAAAAGTGCAACTGCCATACTGAGGGATGAGTAGGCTTCCAAGTTACTCTTGGAGGTTTTGGGTATTTCTCTTTTATAAAAGAATAGCAGTGAAACTGTTATAGATTATTATGGATTATTCGAGATATTCAAAATAATCAAAGTATAATAAAGAAATATTTATTAGTATACAATTAAAAATTATAAAAGTATAATTATTAGCACA
>JAWWES010000081.1:26268017-26280980 GCA_035583135.1 Lophotriccus pileatus | reverse complement strand
AGGATTAACTCTGTCTCTTTTAAATTGTTAAAGGAATGGTTTTTATGTAACTATAACCAGTTATTTATACAAAGTTTAATTCAACCTATTACAATACTGTCATTTTCCATACTTTTAGCATAGGTAAATTGCTCTTGTCATTTTGAAAAAGCATGAAAAGTACTGACCTCACCACAAAATGAATACTGGAACAGTTAAGAGACTCCTAGAGCATGCTAGCTATGCTCCTTTTCTCTTTACCAACTCTGAAACAAATGAAGGAAATAAGTAATAGGATTGCTTTACTCCTAAGAAATAATTGTTATAATTTTTTTCTGGTGCCATCAAATAACTTGACAAATGCACCTGTTCAAGTTAATGAATAATGCCACCTGCTAGCATTTTTGTCTTGTCCATAATTAGCTGTTATTCAGGTTAAACTGGCCTTTGCAATTTGAAAAAATATGATTTTTTTTTTTAGAATTTATTGTGACGATTTGAGACAATTCTTGAAAATAAGCAGAAGCCATTCCGTGAAACTAGTAAGTGAAATAAAAGACTGTTTGCTTTGACACATTTATTCTCTGCCATTTTGTTATTTTATACTTCAAAATTTTACTTGGTTGTACAGCCTCAGAAAGCATAAGCATACATATAATGTTATTTTGCTTCTATCCTAGAAAAGGGACACTTTCTGTCTTGGGTTAGTAGCATGCTGATATTCCCTCTACCTAATAATGCCTTGGGGCCAAATCTACCTTTTGAGTTACCTTTTGTGAAAGAAAACATATATGAAAGTGGCTGGTGATACTACCCAAAGATAGGCACTAGGTTCCCAATTCTATATAAGATACACAGTAATCGAGAAAAAACTATTGCAGCACTTGGACACAATACTGTACAATAAATAGCCCTGTTGCTCATTTAGAATTATATAACAAGAAAAATAATTTAATCCAACCCAACCTTGGCCAAAATATTACAGAATCATAGAATGGACTGGGTTAGAAGGGACCTCAAAGGTGATATCGTTCCAACGCCCCTGCCATGGGCAGGGATATCTTTCATTAGACCAGGTTGCTCAAAGCCCTATCCAAGCTGGCCTTGAAGATCACCAGGGATGGGGCATCCACAACTTCTCTGGGCAACATGTTCCAGTGCCTCACTACCCTCACAGTAAATAATTTCTTCCTAATATCTGATCTAAACCTATTCTCTTTCCATTTAAAAACATTCTGCCTTGTAAATAGACTCTTGCCAGCCTTCGTGTTAGTTCCCTTTATGTACTGACAGGTGCTCTAAGGTCTACCAGGAGCCTTCCCTTCTCCAGGCTGAACAACCCCAGCTCTCTTAGCCTTTCGTCATAGGAGAGGTGCTCCAGCCCTCTGGTCATCCTCATGGACTCCTCTGGGCTCGCTCCAGCGGATCCACATCTTTCCTGTGCTAAGGACCTGAGCTAGAAGCAGTACTCCAGGTGGAGTAGAGGGGGAGAATCACCTAAATGTAACACTTCATTATAAACCACTTTTGGAAATCAAAGGTCTGTCTCAACGCCATGTACGTGCCCAACTTTTGCCGCCCTGACTGTAGCAGAATAATTAACTTGGCAGTTTTATGATGAATTTCACTCTCTGTACTTTTTTCAGGACAATGAAACTGTTGTGTCTCACCTTTAAATTATCCCTTCGACTTTTAACCCCGGGTGATGGTGAGCACAAAGCCCTCCCGCGCGAGGTGAACCGTGCCGGGGGGTGGGGAGGGGGGCGGACATGGGAGTGTGCGTGCGCTCCACACACCTCCTGAGTGTGGTCCTGGTGCCACAGGGAGAAGGGCAGACACCTCTCGGGAAGGTCGCAGTGGGCTCTGCCCACCCCAGTTGCGTGGCAGTGGCTCTTGTGCAGTTTGAGGGCAGTGAAAAGAGGGGATCCTGATGGACAACAAATTGTCCACGAGCCAGCAGTACCCTTGGGGCCAGGGCAGCCAGTGGTAACCTGGGATGCATTAGGAGGAGCATTGCCAGCAGATCGAGGGAAGTGATCCTGCACCTCTACGCAGTCCTAGTGAGACCACATCTGGAGTACTGTGTCCAGTTCTGGGCTCCTCCTGGGTAAGAGAGAGACATAGAGCTCCTGGAGCAGGTCCAATGGAGGGCAACAAAGGTGATTAAAGAACTGGAGCATCTTAAGGGGATGGGCTGAGGGAGTTCAGCCTGTTAAGGCAGGGCCGTGTTAAGAGAGAACCTTATCAATGTACCTAAACATCTAAAGTGGGGTGTCAACATGGAGCCAGGCTCTTCCCGGTGCTGCCAAGCAACAGGACACAAGGCAACGGGCAGAAACTGATACACAAAAGTTCCAAATGAATACGAGGAAGAACTTCTTTACTGTGTGGATGACCACACAACGGAACTGACTGCCCAGAGAGGCTGTGGAGTCTCCCTGGAGATATTCCAAAACGGTCAAGATGCAATTCTGTGCCATGTGCTCTAGGACGACCCTGCTTGAGCAGGGAGGCAGGACCAGGTGACCCACTGCGGTCCCTTCCAGCCTGACCCCCGCCGTGACTCCGTGAGGGGCGGGCCAGCAGCCCCACGGCCCCGGCGGCCGCGGCTCCCCCGCCCCAACGGCCCCGGCGCAGGCGCTGCCCGCGCTCAGCGGGCAGTAGGGGCGGTGCTGCCGCCTGCCCGCTCCCCGGGGTGCCCCGGCCGCTGCCTGTTCCGCCTCGGCGCTGCCGGAGGTGCGGGCGGGCCGGGGCCGCGGTAACACCGAGGCCGCATAGCCCGGACGCTCGGCAGGGCTGGAGCGGGTGCTGGCGGCGACGGAGCGAGGCGGCGGCCCCGCGGGAGCGGCGCCGGCCCAGCAGGCGAACGCCGGAGCTGCTACATCCGGGCTGCGGCGGCGGCACCTGCCGCGGGCGGGGGCCTCGGTGACATTGGGGCTCGGCGGCCGAACGGGGAGGCAGCTGCGGAGCCTGCGGAGAGCGAGACCTTCGCGGCGCCCGCTGCCACCGCCACCATGCTGCGCGTCATCGTCACCCACGCCAAGAAGCACCCGGCCGTGAGTGCTCGGCCGGGCCCCGACCCCGCGCCCGCCCTTCCCTTTGGCCGCTCGGTGCTCCCGGCCGCGCCGGCCTCCCCATTCTCGCCCATCCGCTCCTGGCATTCCTGTGGATGCCGGGCCCCTGGGCGGGCAGGCACGGCCAAGTCCCTTTTGCCTGCACTGTGCGGCCTTGTTTGTGCCGCCAGGCCCAGGGTTGTTCCTCCGTTCTTCCTGCACATTCCTTTGCCCCCACGCCCCCACTCCCATGTTTTTACTGCATGATTGGAGAACAAGCGATAGGGGCTGTTTTGGCAGTGGAGGAATGGATGTTTGTCTTTTAGAACCGCGTTGTTACAGGATTTTTTGTTTGGTTGTTCTGCATGCAGCAGTATTTTTTTTCATTCATGCTTCGTAGCTGCTGGTGGTTCCTCTGTGACCTCAGGGATTTACCACACGCATGGAGCTTATGCCAGGGATTTAGAGAGCCATGTGTTATGGCTCACAGTTTGTGAGCTTGTTCTTTAGTTTGCCATTGCTGAAATCAGAAATGCTGTGTGTTAATACTATTTTGATACATTGTGGTGTGATATATAATTTTATTGTTGTTGTTCCAGTTGATCCCTCTGTTTTTGATCATCGGATCTGGAGGCATTGGCGCAGGCCTATATCTCATGCGCTTGGCAATGTTCAACCCTGATGTCAGGTACGTATACAGTAATTATATAGCAATTCCCAGTGCCCAGTGCACTTGCTGCACATATTAGACCTCACTGCCTTAATTTTTGTGTTCCTGGAGGCCTTAATATCTTGGTTCAGTATAAGTGACACTTTTGAAGACTCCTTTAATTTGGAGATCTGTTTGTTTACTGTATGATATTTAGAAACTGCTGAGGAAGGACTGTGCTTTTTTCTGTGGAAACGTGTTCAGATGCATGGCCTAATAATCACAGTACACATACAAATTATTTTTTTTTTATTTTGAAGATAGTGTGATTCTCTTAATATGCTCTCATATCTTGCATTTCTCTCAATAGCTGGGACAAGAAAAATAACCCAGAACCTTGGAACAAATTGTCTCCCAGTGACCAGTACAAGGTAAAAAAATATCAGAAGTGTAGCTTATTTGTTTAGGATGTTTGGTTATATTGGAAAATAATTGAATGAGTGATGTACTTCCTGTGCTGCGCAACATTTGTATGTTTCTAGAGGTTTGAGTTTGAGGCTTAAAACTTTCCTAGTGTTGTTTTATAATGGAGTCTCTGTGAAAGCAGTCATATATATGTATATATATATGTGTATATATATATTTGTATGTATATTGTGCTGTTAGAAGAAGAGAAGCTATATCTGCGAGGAAGAATATACTGACTCATAATACTGAGAAATAAACTACAGGGAGAGTTACTAAGCTTCAGAAGTTGTGACCTAAACCTTTCTAAGGTCTAAACTATTGGCCTTTACTCATGAGAAGCACTGCAGGAAAATGTGTTTAACAGAAACACTAATTCAGTTCTCCAGTTGATTGTTTGAAAACAAAACAATTGTTTCTAAGTAACTGGACGCGATAGAAATGTTCTTTAACTGATATATTCAATTTATTTCACTGAACTAATGACGAAGCATGCAAAGAAAATTTACAGAAGTCATGGAATCACATAATCATTTAGGTTGGAAAAGACTTCTTAAGATCACTCTTTGACCAAACACCACCTTGTCAACTAGACAATGGCACTAAAGTGCCACGTTCAGTCTTTTCTTGAACACGTCCAGGTATGGTGAGTCGGCCACCTCCCTGGACAGCCCATTCCAATGCTTGACAATCCTTCCAGTGAAGAAGTTCTTCCTGATGTGCCATCTGAACCTCCCATGGCACAGGTTGAGGCCATGTCCTCCTGCCGTGTCACTTGTTGCGTGGGGGAAGAGCCCAACCGCCACCTTGCTACACCTTCCTTTCAGGTAGTTGCAGAGAGTGATAAGGTCTCCCCTGAGCCTCCTTTTCTTCAGACTGAGCATTCCCAGCTCCCTCAGCCACTCCTCATATGGCTTACTCTCTAGACCTTTTCACCACCTTCATTGCCATTCGCTGGACATGAATCATGTTTTGATCATGTTTTACAGAAGTGCTGTTTTAGTGGATTGCTGTTAAGAATATTTTAAGATTGTTCTCAAGCTACTTAAAAATCAAACCTACTGTGTTTTCAAAGCTAGTGTCTGTTTGGTACCATCTCTTACTATTCCAACAATTGAAATAAGCAAAAAAAACCCCACACTCCATAATAAAAGACGTTGTTGTTCCCTTAAAAGTCCAGGAAGAATGTAATACTTTGTTTTCCTTGCTGCTTCTGGAATGTTGCTGTTTCTTAAATATCTAAACTAGACAAATGCAACATAGTGCGTAGCACAAATTCTTTTAAAGAGTGCATGCCTTGTGGAGCATTCCCCTTCTGCCTTAGCATACAAACACAGCCTTGGGGTTTGCCATATTTGGGTGTGTGTATCACTGGGAATTTTTTTTCCAAATCTGCACTGTGGGAAATGAAGGAGACAGATGCTCTAAATTGAGGATGACTGTTTAGTAAAACCTTCTGGTATAAAAAGTTTTAGCTTTTCATGAGATTGTTTTTCTGTTGTAAACTTCACTTTGTTATATTAACTTCCTGAGTTTCCTCAAATAAAAGAAGTTGAAGATGTAATCATTACAGTAGGAGTAGCACAGGAAGCTGTAATTTGAATGTGCAGTAGGCTATCTTGTTTTCTCTAAAAAAGATGAAACAAACTTAAAATTGCACATAGCTAAAAATAATCAAGCTAATAGTTAAGAATTTCTCTTTTTTTAAGAAAAACTATAGCATCACATGCTTGATATTAAGTTGTGCGGGGAGGCCAAAATATGCCTTTAGCCTGTAAATTCATTGTGCTCAGTGACTGTTTTGGTTGTAATAGGATCCACTTATATTAATATAAACTAAGCATCTGATCTGTTCTTTACTTTCATTCCTCCTTGTCATCCTTTGCAGTTCTAGATGCAGGTACTTAAACCAAACTTGGCTTTGCAAACTTGGCTTTAAATGTTCCCTTGTGGGACTGTGTGTTCACATACAGCAGTACTGTAAAAAGGTCCTCTGAACAGATTTCTAATTCTGGGCGTTAAAGAAGAAACACTGTGGGTTTTCTCTAGTTAAAGACGTGAGCACCGCCTCATTTTAAATGAAGAGCTTCTAAAACCGAATGCAGAATTAAAAAGTTACTGCTCATGTAAAGTTTGTATTTATTTATTTATTATTGTCCAGTTCACAGACTCAAAATGTGATTTCAGTTTACTGGCACAAGTTCAAATGATGCATATTTTTAGTAAATACCAGGGAAAATGGATAGTCAAACTTCTTAACTAATTTTTTTCCCCTTCTATTTCCTAGTTCTACTCGGTTAATGTAGACTACAGTAGACTGAAAAAGGACCGCCCTGACTTCTAAAAACACACTCATTTCCATAAGCTGCACAGAAAGGTCTTCCGGAAGCCGTCCGCACAGTTGTCATGCTTAATCATCCAGGAAATAATTAAACTTGCCTCACACAGCACTAGGTCATGTGTTTGAAACTGTTTTGATGAGGCTTAATAAATGTTTGAAACTTGAAGTGTCCGCTCTTTCATTTTGCAAAACGACAATATCCTCCTACGAACGGTTTTTGCTGTATGGTGTGTCAGATCGTAAACAAAAGTGAATTCATGTTTCCTCAGAAAGAAAACAGAGTTGTTTGGATGGGCTTTATACTCAGTCTGTTGACTTCAGAGAAATAATTGCATACTCATGCAGTTATACCAAACTAGAAGGCCTTGAAAGTACGTATTTATATATGTGTGTGTAGGAAAATATGTATATAAATATTTGGTTTTAATTGCACCTGAATTTATCTACTTGCCACTTTAAGAAATTTTGGTAGCAGAGAAGTCAATGCCAGCAAGTCATTATCCAGCAGGGAGCCAACAGATTTTGCCGTATATTGCTGGAGAGAAGGAAAAAAAAGGCCAAGCTCTCTCCAAAAGGTTTTATTTCTTTTTGTTTTCTGAAGTCAAGCAGGTTTTTTAATAAACAGGAAGACAACTTTTGATATTTAAAAAATAAAATTCTACAAACATACTCAAGATTTCCTGTGGATCACAGTTTTAAGGAAGGGAAGTACACAGCAGAACAGGGTACAGGTTTCCAGAAATAATTAGCTACTGATATAAGAACTAAAATTCCTTTAGGAAGGGCAAAATCTTCAGTATGTGGCTGAATCTTGCTATGGGAAGACTAAAGGAAAATACCTCGGCAAGTCTGTAACTAATGGTAGATTGTGCTTTTCTGTGAACATCTGGGCATTTCCTTGGATAAGGGATATAATTCTGGACTGTGGCAGAGTACAGCTGTTTGTATCTTGAAACAGGTCAAGTAGTCTCTAAGAATGTAGATAACTATAGGAGCTTTTATAAATAAAACAGAATCAAGGAAATCAAGGAGCAAGAACTTCAATTGGAGAAGAAAGGCTACTCTGTGGTAATTGCAAAATAATATTTGCGAAGATTTTATGTTTTATATGGAAAAATCCTGCAGGTAAGTTGATGGGGTTTATTTGGTAGCAGTTCAGGTTATCTTTGCATATACCAAAATGGCAGATTTTCTCACAGTTTTCATTTGCTTGTTTGAGAGGCTCTGATGAAGGTGGAGGAAGAAAATGAGTGTTGTGAGAGAGGAGATGTTTACAGTGGTGGGCAAAATCTATAGGCGACCTTGGGGATTGATTGCTGTCTGAATCAAAACATTTTTAGGAAGTAGAACATTCCGTTGCAATCGTTTTAGTTGTTCAGTTTTAAAAGTATGTCATGTAAAAATGGAAGTGTGTTTTATAACTTTCTATTTAGCAGTTCTTTTAGATTTTATATCTTTGAATGCAGATTGTGTCTCTGGTCAGTATCCAGGAAGTAAGCTGGATTCTTAGGTGAGACAAGGTTGTTCCTTTTGGGCAGGGGTGAAGAGGGTATAGGCTCATGTTTTTCTTAATAATGACAACTAAAATAAAATAAATATTCTGCCCTTGACATGTTTCAAATACATTTAACACTTTATGTTAACATTCTATGTAAAGCTTTATGGATTGACTAGAAAACAAGGCAGTTCATTCAGTGCTACTTGTCTTTTCTCGTTGCAGCATGCTTGCTGCTAAAAATATACAAAACATAAAGTCTTCAAGGTTAATCATTCTAAAAGTCATTATCTTGAGAGGACACTTGCACTATTTCTTTTTAGGAGTATACTTTTGTCCTGTGTTAAATAGTAACAGACAGTAGTCACCATTACTTGCCAAACTTGAAACTAATAAAACATCCTAAGAATTTTCTTTCTTTCCTTCTCAATATTTAGTGACTGAAATATCAAGTAGTCGAAAATATGTAACATAGTTTCTTTTTGGAACTTGACTCAAATGAAGAATGCTGCATATTTTGTGTGAGCAGCTCAACCAATGACTATTTTCATGTACTATGCTATGTGCTGCAGCTATTTTTCTTATTGTTCAACCCTCACACCTGTAAGGCTTTAGGCCATGCTACTTACTGCAAGTCTGTCTAAAGTTACTCTGTGGGCAGAAGTTAAGCACTGGCTTAAATCTTCAGCTTTAGGGCATAGAAAAATTAGGAAAAACACCACCAACTTGACTGGTAGCAGTACACTGTGTAGTCTTCAAATACCTAAAAGAAAAGTTCCACAAGTTTTGATATTTCATAGTAAACTTACAGATGGATAGAATACCCTAATAATTCAGTTCTGGGATCTGTCATTAGTTCCTCTTTTTTTTTTTCTTTTTTTCTTTTTTTTTTTTTATGGGTTGTGTTTTGGTTTTTTAAACGTACAAATGCACTTTGTTAGTCCTTAGTTCCCTTTTTTTGTTTTGTTGTTTTGTTATTTTGTATAACGTTTTTGTTCTTAAAATTGCAGTCCTGCAAGGCCAAAAATTCCTGTTTAGTTTTTTTGACTCTGTGTTTTCCTTAGGGACAGAGGAATAATTTATTCCATTCAAAACCAAAATGCCTGCTTGACCCTAGTTTATAACTCCTTGGTAGTGGTCTGTCAGTATCCAGTACAGTATTCAGTTTCTCATGTTTATCTTTGGCTGTTAACTTCTATGAAACAATGAAATCCCGTCATTAGTAGGAAAAGTGAAATCCTTCATTAACACCATGGCATGTCATTTTGCTTGAGCAGATGTTGTGTTATCTGAAAGAGACTGATATTCTGCTGTCTTAGTGTCGACTGAGATGGATACAGCTGCTAAATTTCAGTTTGTGGCAGATTTTTTTTTAATGATCAGTGTGGGCCTGGCCTGCGTGTCCTGTTCATGAGTCACACACAGAAGATTCATCTCGTATTTTTACAGTACAGCATTGTGCCTGCCACTGTCAGATTTCTATTAACACAGTTATTTTGTGCCTACTTATCAGTGGTCTTGATGTGCAGCAGGATGATTAAATCTGGGATTAATTCTGCCCATCTAGGATAGAAAGACAGGTTTCCATAGTTCTGGCACATGTACACATCCTCCATGCAGCATGTTGTAGGAGTTATGTTATTTGCCTGCAGTAAGGAAAGCTCCTTGTGGTTATAAAGAAATCTAGCTGCCTCTAAGAAATTAGGCAGGTGTGCCTGATATTAAAAGAATAATTTAAATTTTGTGTAGGGTTTCTACCCAAATGTCATCTGAGGAATACATTTCAGATGTGTTTTCAAGTTCTGCATTACCTTTAAAGATAGTTTGGTGTGTGACTATTGAATGACCTTTAAGACTGAGCAAATGTGTGTTTAATGCTGATTGGTCTGTAATACTTTGTCAGAAAGAAAGGTTGAAAAGTTATTACATGAATTTAAAAAATATATTTCGAATGAGTTATTGAAAAAAATTAGAGATGTATGAGTACAAAGTTATTGTTCCTACTTGTTGACCAGCCTTTCTAGGGAAGCAACTGGGTGAGATAGAGAACCATTTTTGCAGTACAAAGTGAAGCAAACAGGTCTGTGAGAACTCCAGAAAACTGGTGTTCGCTAGCATCACTGCCGCACTAGGTTTTTTTATATTCCTTCATAGAAAGCTTACTGTTCAGTCCTCTGTTTTGAAATCCAGTTGATTGACTTCATGCCATTGTGATTTCATGATCCATCCGCTTTTCCTTAGAAGTAGTCTTGACATCAGCATTTAGTCAGGAGGAGTTCCTGTGAAGCTCAAGTCATTTCATCTCCTTCTCTGATCTTTAAGCTTCTTAAGAGTGTCTCTGGACACTGTTATCAAATATTTCCCAAATGTGTGCTGATTCTGGTGCCATATGTTTTGGATGAAAGTTGGTTGGTCTTTTTTTCAATAATTTCAAAGTGTTATTACCTATAGTTGGTAAGGCTTAACACTTTCTTAGTAAGAACAGCAAGATCCAGGCAGCACTAGAAAATGCACACCTCTTTTATTCTTGAGAAGCAAATCTATTTTTAGCATCCAGAGTAACATTTATCTGAACCAGAAAAGTATTCTACATTTTTTCTTTTTCTCCTTTTTAAAAGTTTCACGTAAACGAAACTATAATGTAATTTTTAAACTTTCTAAGTGAAGATTATTCTCACAGTTACAAGGTGAAGAGCCTAAGAGATCACCACAGTTGCTCTCAGGTTTTTTTTTTCTATTTTCAGTCAAAATCAGTAATACTTTAGGTAATGGGAAATGTGAACTTAAGTATGCAAGTCAAGGCCGGAAAATGCATTCAAACTTATGATAGTTTGCTATCAGCTACCTGACATTCATTTGCTACAAGAACTGGCACGAGACTGGCAAGTGGAACTCCTGCAAGAGACAGCAAGTTCTGAAAATGATCAGAAAACAATTTGTTGACACATGGCAATGCACACATTACAAAGAAGAATAGGAATTCTGCTGCTAATATTCATGGGTATTATCAATGCTTTATAACAGACACCTAAAATAATATTTCTAGGGTCATTAATCTGAATTACTTTGGACAGAATAATGCACTACACCATTTACAGTTCATCACTTTAATGTAAAGACAACTTTACAAGAGAACTGCGCAAACCATAACCCAATAGACAAATTTATAGACTTGTTTTTTTCACATTGGAAGCAAGCTAACTATGAACATGAAATGTTTTCTAATTTTAGTTTCCCCACTGCAGGCAAATGAAACAAACTGCTGAGAAGGTAATGAAAACAGATTACTTAATGGTGAAAAATCTGAGTGCCATTCTTTCTCTACCAGTGGTGTCACTGCTGGAATTTAATGGGGTGGCACCAGTATGTCTGAATGAAGATTTTGATCCTAGCTATTTAAAAATAGGGTTGAATCTAATAAGATTTCCCCGGCACTGATAGCTTTTTTCTTTTTTCTTTTTTTTCTAGCCTATGAGCAGGAAGACAGCAGAACTCATCAACAGGAAGGAAATGGAATTTCATCCCAGTTTCAAACTGCCTACACTAGTACCACTTACACCTCAGGATTGTCTATAGAATTTTGATAGAGTGTTAAGGGGATAATTTGCTTCAGATGTTTTTTTCTTCGTGTTGTGTCAAACAAACCTAACTGCCTAGCTTTTGGATGCTTAGGGGAGGAAAATACAGCTCTGCAATTAAAACAATGTGCTTAAAATGACCAGGGATCATTGAAATGGGTTTTTAACATGTGCAAATCACCTCTCTCCTTCCCCTTTCTAAGAGCCCAGGTAAGATCAGGAATTATTCCAGAAAAAAAAAGGAGCAATAGACATGTGATGGATTAGGCAGATGGAGCTGTATCAGATTGTATATCAATTACAGTAAGTTTGTGGTTTTAGTGCAGGAGCTTCCCTTGTTTATGCCCTTCAATTTCTACATGTATTTGGCAATGCAGAAGTTCATTACACCTACCCTGACTGCTTGGCCTTTTAGGATGCAGTGCAAATTAGGCTGAGAGTAAAGACAAAAACATGATATTCCAATGGGTTTAAATAATTGCACAAAATAAAAAAAAAAGGTATCAGAATAACTGCAGAAGAAGGTCTGGTGTATCCTCTTCTGAATTTAGATTGCTAATGACAAGTTTGTGTTAGTGCCCTAGTGTGAAATAAAAAAGACAAGTGTATGTTTAATTTTGAAAATAGCATTCTTTCTTTTTGCTTAACCTCATAATAACACAATTTCTAAAACATTCAAACAACGTAGAATGTACATGTGAATTGTATCTGAACTGTATGTATTTTAATTTTGTATACTTTCTCTTAATGATTTCATTAACTGTTTATGTTAGTTTAAGGTCGTAGTATTTTATATCTCACCCTACATTATTGTTCTTAAAGAAAACTTGTCTTACGCCTTCAAACAGAAAAAGGGTTTTCAAAAGTTCTTCCATCTTAAATCTAATTTTATTTTTATGTATGAAAATTGAACACCTGCATCACCAAAAAGAGATGTTCAGCAAATTGTTACTCAGCATCAGAGAAGGGACCCCATCACTTTTTCTCTAATGAAATGTAGCAACGTACATGTTTGGATATGAGTCTTCCCAAAATAAAGAGAGACAAAATTTGCAGGAGCTGTTTTATGCAGGTGGCACAACATCTAAATATAAAAGAACTCTTTTTCATGGGTGGATGAATGGGCTGTGAAGAACCCAACCTGCATTTTACCCAGGACACTGGCAATTGTTTGCTTTTGTCAATCCTCGGCAGAGGGGAATAAAGTCAGGAGCTGACTAATGGCCCAGACTACAAGAGCTGAGTGCTTAAAAGGGATCTAGGCTGACCATGCAGTGTTCACACAGTGAAGATAAAAAAGATGACTCAAACCTTGCCTGTTTCCCGTGTCAAAGCAAATCTTTCACTGCTGGCCTGGTAATCAGAGTAAAGATTAGTCGAGTTTTTAGAAATCCTACAATTTA
>JAWWES010000081.1:26249991-26267917 GCA_035583135.1 Lophotriccus pileatus | reverse complement strand
TGTCAAAGCAAATCTTTCACTGCTGGCCTGGTAATCAGAGTAAAGATTAGTCGAGTTTTTAGAAATCCTACAATTTATTAACCTGTGCTTGAGCTGTTAATGAATAAAGAATCATGGGCAAAATTAATACGAGATTCTCAAATTCAGAGTATCTTGCCAAATAACTCTTTCCACCACAGAGCACACTATGCAGTGGTCAGGCAGGTAGACATGTTTTTTATTGTACTCAGCAATAGACCTCCTAATCCTGCAGTCTAGGTGCTTGCCCCAGTAGTCGAACGAGTCATGTAGCTGCATTTACTGGCTCATGGATCTTAAACAGTATGCTTCAGAAACAGTGGAGCTCTTCTGGATGAAGCTTATTATTCCATTATCTACCTGTGTGCACATCAAATGCAAAATAAACAGTACAGTAGTGTATCTGAAATTCTACTTGGAATTCTACTTACTGTGTTTCTCAGACATTACAGAGAGCTTTCATGTGAAAGAAGAATTGGCTTTTTTAGACCCCGGAAAGAGAAATTTTTACATCCAAAGAGTATGGAGAGACAGAAACAAGCAGCCTATTCGCTCAGGCATAGGAATGCCGAGGATGTAAAGTGTGCAGTGGAAGTGTAATGAATTCTTCCGTTGCAAATTATTGTCATAGGGAAATGTTTTTGTGCATGAATTCTGACACAGAAAATTGGATGGATTTTTTGTTTGTTTATATGTTTCATTTCTTGAAAATGAAAAAGTTCAGTGACAGCAGTATATAAATGTGTTGCTTAAAGTCTCCATTTTTCTTGTCTTCAGTCTTTATTCTCTCATCCTTTCCTCAGCTACATAGCCAGGGTTTCTGCTTACTAGCCTGAGAAATCCTCTTCACTCATATATCTTCTTCTTGTCAGGAGCTTTCCTTCTCTTAGGCTGTGCCATTTCCTGACATGCTAGAATCACTGACTACTATTGTGTTAAAAAGAAATAGAATCTTTTCCCATCAACATCTTATTACAGCTGTGCCACCAGCCTTCTGAGTAAGCAAGAAAGTTAAGTTATCTGAGTAAAACTTTGTAGAATTTGCAACAGAAACTTCCCTTGGTACCAAAATGCCTACCATCAAACTGAGGATCAGTGATGGAAGTCTGTTCTCTCTGAAAAGGAAGAGATGTCGTATCCTGGACAACACAGTATCACTGTAAATAGCTAGAATATTATTAACTCTTTCAAGATTGTATGAATATGTGATTTGGTACCATAAAACCAAATAAAGTTAGTGCCGCATACACAAAGAATATAATAAAATATATATATTAAAAGTGCAACTGTAAGACACAAAGATATTTGTATCCTGTATCACATTGTTTTCTACTGAAAGACTGTTGATACTAAGAAAGATTTTTGTAGATCCAGAAGTGACACATACAATGCTACTTGCTTCAGACCAGATTTTTTATTATTGTAGAAGCAGTGGTGCCTTGTTGAAATTAAGAGTTCCCCATCAGCTACAGAAGGCTTTGTATTAAAAGCCTATTGACTATTTTAGGTTCAGGGAGGAAGGAAGAAATATCCAGGGTGATATTTTCATGTCACTGTAGCCAAATGGAGGTTTGTGATTGCTTTCAATGAGATCAACATTTCCCTGTAGTATTGGATTTTCAGTAGGGTAGTGTGCTGGGTTTGTCAGGGATACAGTCAATTTTCTTCATAGTAGCTAGTATGGGGCTGTGTTTTGTATCTGTACTGGAAGCAGTGTTAATAACAAAGGGATGTTTTAGCTATGGCTGAGCAGCAGTTACACAGAGTCAAGGTCTTTTCTGCTCCTCATACCACCAGGGAGCTGGGGGTGCCCAAGGAGCTGGGAGAGGACACAACCTATACAGCTGACCCCAACTGACCAAAAGGATATTTATATGGCATTATGCCCCGCATGTAAAGCTGGGGTAAGAAGCAGGAAGGGAAGGACATTTAGTGATGGTGTTTGTCTTCTGAGTAGTGGTTATACACGATGGATCCCTGCTTTCCTGGGGATGGTTGAACACTTACCTGCCCATGCAAAGTACTGAATTAGTTCCTTATTTGCAGCTTTTGTTTTGCCTATTAAACTGTATCTCAAACCACAAGTTTTCTCATTTTATCATTCTCTCCCCCATCCCACTGAGGGAAAGTAAGAGAGAAGCTGTGTGGGGCTTGATTGCTCTCTGGGGTTAAACCATGACAAGTAGAGATGGTTCACAAAAGCTGCTTTACAAATCCAAAGTGTCAGAGATGACTCTTAGAGCTACTTCATATATTTACTATTTTGCATATGCACACAAATACATTTAAAATTAGTAAGGTCAGTTTTCACATAATTTTTTGACTCAATGACATTGATTCTGTAGAATGCATGCCTATTTTGCATTTTATCTCTGTTTCCTAAGCCAAAAGGACTTCGCTTTTTTTAAGAAATTTTGACTATATTAATTTTCTTAGGACTACTTAACACATACGACTTCCAACAGAGAAGAAAAATTAACTTCTGATTTCTGGTGAGATGTGTACTTGGATGTTCTGGCCAATGCCGTCAGTTAAGGGACCATACAGCTCACTTTCAAGTACACCCTAAGCCTTAAGGAAACCTGTTCTGCAAAATGCCTGTGCTCTGCAGCAATATGACTTTGGGCAAATAAGCCTGTTTTTTGACACTGGTAGCAGTCTAGTCACACAACCCAGAACATGACATCTGCTCAGGCTAGCAGAGGTACCTAACACTGCCATAAGGCCATGGCTTCAGGTCTCCAGGCCAGCTTGTTAAGAGCTATCTCAATTATTGCACTGCAGCACTGCCCTCTGACTTGCGAGTTTGTGTGATCTGGAACATACTTAATGGTTTTAAAGGGCAAGGCTGAAGGATTTAGACAGTTTCGCCAAAAAAGGAACAATGGAACTTTTTATTTTTGTGTTTGCACACTGCAAAATGCAAAGAGGAATGTGCAGTATAAATGATTTTTGTAAAGCTGTGAGTAGAAATACTTTCTACTAAAGTGTGCACATACGTGCACACATAATGCATGTCTAAAATACAGATATAGTGTACAAACATGAAATATTTTTCAATATTTGCACTTCAGGTGATATGTTCCACATTAATATGGTGACAGGCGTGCAGCCACTGTAGAGTGCTCATTCCTGTAGCTTTTAAGTAGCATGTGCTCTTCTCTCTTTCATGATCATGGTGTGTCCTTTTGCAACTGAATCTTATGGGGACATCTTGAAGTTCTTGAAAGAGAGGCACTGATGTTGTGGGAAGCAGCAGGCAAGATTCCTAGGGCTGAGCTCTGTGTTGCTGGGGCTGGAAGTGGTCCACCGAGCAGTGCACTGTGCCAGCCCTCCAAGCCCTTCCAGCTGCATCTACATCTGTGCATCATTAGAGCAGCGGAGGCTACTGCGGTCACCCTGTGGCTGTTTGTGAGCAGCTCTCTTGCCATTTTACTGCCTGGAAAGGAAAATTTCTCTTTATCTTCCCTCAGCTGAGTTCCCCGGTGTGTGAGGTGCTATGGTAGTGATTACACTGATAATGCATATCAGGAAAGAAGACTATTTCTTAATGTGTTTTAATATTCCATGTTGGTATCCCAGCATACTTGAGAAGCAAATCTTGATGTTTATATTTATTTCTCCATGCTTGCATAAAGTTTATGATTTTCTAAGTGAAGAAGGACTCTTTATCAACACTCTTTTGCTCATTACTACTCTGTTGAAATGTTTTTACTCTTCCTTGAGAACAGACCTATTTCACACAAAATTTTGGAGTATGGTGATGTTATGTTATAAAATGCAGAGTTTTATTATGAAACCTTAGTTTCTTTCAGTGAATATTTTCTATGAATATTCAATGCAGGCATAATCTTGGCTTAATCTACCTATCCAAATCTTAAGGAGATTTTACTTAATAGTAGAAAGGCATCTATTTAGGTATTTAGGAGTTTAACAAGTGTAGCAAAAATAGGCTTCATCATATTCAGTACGCTGGTGTGATTTATTGTTATTCACATATAATCAGAGGTAAAATTTACTGTTGCTTTAAATAAAGCCAAGATTTCTTTTGGAGTTATTTAAAAATCATTAGTGGAAGCTTTGACAAACTGAACTAGTGTTTGCTTAATCCTTGTGTTTTCAGTGGAGAAACATATTTATGAAACATGCATGAGATGTCTGGTTCTTGGCAGGAAGTATGCTGGCTGCTTTTTGCTGCAAAGCATCTCAGCCTTGGCAAAATAGGAGTAACAAGCTTTAAACAGATTAGTAGTTTATCTGATTCAGTGATCATCTTGCTTTAGGACAGAGTTAAAACCATCAGAATCCTTTCTTGATCTTACTCGGAAAGCATTCACCAAGAAGTGAGAAAGCTGAAGTTTGTGCAAATGTGCTACCACTGAAATTAATGCTGTTGGATGTAACTGTGGTATACTTTCTGGGTGTTATTCTAGGATAGCTCTATTTTTACAAAGAAGTGTAAACATATATATAGTATATATAATATATATTTGTGCTGTTTTATCTTGCAATGGCTTTTAAATAGAATAAATTTTACAAAGGAGGACTTTTAAATCCTGCTTTTTTATTATTTTATTATTATCTTTTTCTTGTTGCTTTGTTGGTGGCTTTTTTGTTTGTTTTTTATATTCACAAATAAAACCTGCATAAGAATAAGTAACATATGCAGTCTAGAGGGAAATGTCCAGTTCTGACAATTTTTTATTTGGTAAGTGTTCTCTGAATACTCTTACAGTCCTTGAGATCAAAGAGTTAGAGGACACATCTCTTTTGTCAGCTGCTAAGTTCTCTGGAATTTCCCTCCTTTTTATGTAATGTACTATGCAGTTTTAGAAATTCCACACTCCACCAGCAGCTATAAATCTTTATCCCTGTGTTTACTCTAATCTGATTATTCAAAGACTCATTTTTAAACATTTGCACTATGACAGCTCCAGGATCCAATGCATACTCCTAATACTAGATTGGCCTTTCCTAAAGAGTATACAGTCTGAATAAATAAGATAGGAAAGAGCTGGAGAAAGAGTGCACATTGATCTACAAATACAGAAGTAAAAGTGACGATTTTCTAAAACAGCACACAACAATTCTTTTATTGAATAGATTGCTTCACTTTCATTTACTTTCGTTTATTAGGCCTGCCATATGCCCACAGTTTTTCTTCACAGCCAGTGATATTATCTTCTTTTCTGTGCCAGTGTCCTAGCCCTTGAGGTTGTTTATCCCTGAAAAAAGAGAAGATCAAACTTGTAATCCACTGCAGCAACAGTCTTCCAGACTAAATCAGATTTCTCGTTAATCTCCTTGACAAGCATGAGTGTAGCTTCCTCTGCCTGAAGAAAAGCTTAGAGTTCACCGAATCTCTGTTTCCCAGCATGGATGGTTATAATTCTCACTTTTGAACTCTGAGAGCTGAAAACATCAAGTTCGTCCAATTTATCTTTAACATTGGAATTGATAAACATTTGTAAAATTACCTCAACCCTAAACTCAGTATTGCAGCCACACTGCAATAAAAAGAGTAGGAAAGATTCATTAAATCGATTATATAGAGAGACGAGTGTAGTGAAGAGAAGGGAAGAAAAAGGGAAGAAACAAGTTTTGTACTCGATTTTAAGTGGTTTCAGAATTGCCAGACAATCAAAATCCAGCCGATAGCATAGATGTTGAAAAAGGTTTCTAGAACATCTGAGAAATAAAAAGAGATTCTATTAAGAAACTGGGTCTGTGAAGAAACCTTTTGGAGGAATGCTATGCTCAGCACAAACCCTGCACGGTCATAAGTCCTGCCTGCTCTGTGTCAAATCCATCAGGCCCTGTACACACATATGTCCAGTAGGTTAGTCCTGATGTGAAGTTAGAATCATCCAGACGTGACTCCCTTTCTGTGTTTCAGATTCTGTGAATCATAATCAAATTTCATTAAGAATGGCTCATTTAATTTCTTTATGAATCTACTAACTCTACAAACGGTCGTTTCCCAAAAAATTCTGAAGAGTATGGAATAAAACATGGGCATGTCTGCAAAGGTGTCATTGTCTCTCGAAGTGAAGCTTAACTACAAGAGAAAGATTTACAGGTAGAAAACATATAATTTGAGAGAAAAGTTTGCATGTATACTCTATGCTATGATTCTATTCTATGTACCTAGAGTCCTTTTCTCCCTGTCTCATTAAGTGGCATCAGCTACTGGTGGTGGTATTAGTGAGGTAAACCAAAACTGAATAATTTGTAAAATAAAGTAAATTAGTTTGCCTAATAAATGGGAGGTCAAATGAGAGCAACCATTTTGTTAGCCAGAGATATCTGACCATACAGCCATCATCTCATATCAAAGACTAGATGAATATCTACACCCAAAGCTCATACAGACTTGCTTTTCCAGTGTTGCATTATTTCCTGTCCCAAGTGACTCCTTCTGTGAGAAAAAAGAAAACTATTACATGTAGCTGAGCACAAAATATTCAGGCACTAGCAAGAACTGCATCGTCACATTGTAGAGCAACCCAGTCAGCTGCTGCAGAAAAAGTAAAAAACCACGATCCTTGAATGTGAAGTTGTATAAAAGACTTCTGTCTAAGAAAAAAATTCAGAACATTTCTTATAGCATCTGCACCATTTGCTAGGTATAAACTGGAGTATTTAATAAATTGTGGGAAAAGCTGAGAATCATTTGTCAAGGCTCCAACTGAAATAGGAAGCTGATTATTTTTCCATTAGCCTTTTGTACCTTAACCAAGGTACATAAAACCAAGTCACTGTAAGACATCCCAAAAATTGTAATTGCATGCAGATAGTCTTTGCCCTTATCCATTTTTGGAAGGGGAAATTGAGGAGAAAACTGTGTGATAAGCAGTGCTGTTGGATACCTGGCCAGGCTTAAAGGCTTGCTTTCCATCTCCTGTGGCTGCCAAGGTGGGAAAGAGAAAACTGCAATACATTTTTGTTCAATGAGTCTTTGTAAGAGAAATGGAAAAAAATGAAACCTGGGTGGTGCATTTTTGCTCCTTTAAGTGAAACCCCGAGGAACCATACTGATGTTTAATTAAGCAGTGCTTTTAGGGATACTGTTTCCTGATAAACTTAAGGGAATATAAAACCTAATCTTTTGATAATTTATTTTGGTATTTTAAAGCAGTCCTTTTTATACCCTGCATAAAACAAAACAGAAACTGAGATAACCTTAGCACACAAATTTACAAGATTTTCAGGAATGTGTTATTTTAAATGGAATTCAAAGCAAAATAGTTAGATACTAAAAATAATTGTGCTTTTTTTAAATAGTAGTTGCACAAAATTGTAACCAATTATTATAAGCTATTTTATTAAGGAACTCAATAATTTTGGTTCTTTTAGTTTCCAGCACTAATTGGTATTTATTATTTGACCATATGAGTATACTGTAAACTGTATCTGATTGGGTTAGTTTTTGTGTGTATGCATTAGCACCATTCCATTCACTACCTGCTTACATGCATGCTTTCTGTGTGGCTCAATAAAGTGTTACTTGGCTTAATATTTTGAAACCTCCTTATCTACTAAATACCTCCAAGGTCAGTGAGGGGAATTATCTTTATTAATTTCTCTTCTGATATTAGGAACAGCATTTATGAAAATGACAAATGTATGCTGTTAACTTTCCATTTAAAATACAATATACATGTATAAAAATATATTCCTATCAATGAATACAGTGTATATACAAAATCTGGGGTCCTGAGTAAGTGCAATTAGCTGAGGTTAAAGTGAGCCTCCATTCTAGAAATGGATAGAGCTAGTAGCATGTTGTCTGAAGCAATAACATGTCTTTAAATTAAACAAGCTGACAACTATTTAATACAAAATGTTATTTTTTTTCTTTTCTGACTTTCATCCTTATGATAACACAATTCCCCACCCTTCTGAATCTTGGTTCTGTCTCAGTGCAATTTCTTTTCCCTGCCAACCCCAGCAAATGCCCACAGTGCCTGGATATGCTCAGTTTCCTTTTGTTAAGCCTATCACAGATCCAGAGGAATCAGTGGAAGGGTCATCATTAAAGGTTCAGAGATGTTTTAAAGCCCTACAAGGCTCCTGTATCACAGTTTATAACCAAATGGGAGCAGGCACATGCTTCTGGTATGATGCAGAGAAGGATTGAGAATGAGAAGCCTAAAAATGGGGTGATGAGTGACCTACGGAGCCCAGCAGCTTAGGGGCACTTATGCTGTCAACAGAACTGTAATCGTGATTAATTTTAAATGGATTTGCTTAACCAAATTAGCCAACTTGTACTGAAACATTGGGAATTTTTACTTAGCAATCACAGCTTGCATTAAAATCTATACTATGCTTACAGTTCTCACCTACTTTTCTGATGAAATTAAAATATAGTTGCTTTGTCTTCAGTGCAATTTCACCAGTGCCATTAGGTTTGACTTGTCCTTTGACTCGAATAACCACCTAATTAGGCCAAGATGTTCAACTTTTAACTGAAAAACTTAACTTACATAAAATGAAACATTTCTCTTATTTGTGAGCTAAATGCTTAGAAATTACTTCAAGAACTGACCAGGGCAGACTAGAAATATAGCAAATTTAGCTGCCTAGCTAAAGTGAAAAAAAATAAACATTTCACAGTTTTTGAACCCACTTTAGCACAGAAAATTCTATGTTTTCAGGTTGTCACATTCTGAGGCATGTACTTCTGTGGTAACACATTTTACTGCATTTACTATGTAAATTGAGCAAAACCAATTTTGTAGTGGTGCTTAACTATAAGGAATGATGGAAAAAACAAGGTGATTTGGGAAATAATTTAATCAGTGAGAAATAAAAAAAGTATAAATGGAATAAATGTTGGAATGAAACTAACTCGGGAGTAAACAATACAGTTTATACATTAATTCCTTTGTTTAGTGATGGCTGTGGAGCTAAACTGGTGGTTTTGTAGGTGTCTATGCACCAATTTCAACATCTTTATACCAAGGCTCTTACAAAACTACTTCAGCACTTTTGTTAGATGATGAAAAAGGACAGAAAAATGAAGTCCAGAAGCAAAACTTGCTGTTTGTTAGTCTGTTTACTTATTTAAATGACAAATACAGAAGAGGGGGATGGAAGTCAGCTACTTTGAAATAAGGTGAATTACAAAAACATATATGGAGAGCTTTATTGTCTACACTGACTATTTTTTTGGCTTGTATAACCTGCAGGATTGTCTAAGAATAGTAAATATATTGTATGAAGACAGAAATAACTGAGATATAATGATGTGATCCAAATTAATATATGTAAAACATCATGCACAGCTTTGGTCATATGACTAGCCTCTCTGAAACCAAAATGTACACACTTAAATTAGTAGGCAAGTTATTTGCATGAGTATGTTTTCACAAGTTCAAACCCTTTAAGTGTAGCTACTGTGTAGCTAGTTTTGATTACAAATTTCATATGACTACTTGACAGAAATGTCTTTTACCATGAAGGAAAACGTAGCCTGTGAATCCCATCATTCACCACGTAAATCCCAGCAGCAAATCAACAGTGCCCCAAGTATCTGTAAAAGTTTGTGATGAATTATAGATTATGGACCTTGGTTATTGAGTATGGAAACATTTAAACGGTTGAAATTCACTCTTGCTACTCACTCTTGCTATTCATTCTCTAATTGCCAATCATTGTACCATCTGGAAGACATGGACTTTTAAGCCCTTTATCTGTGTCACATGCTACAGCTATTTTAAAAGCCAGTGTTAATAAGATGTAATAAGCTTTCCTTCCTAGGAAAGCTCAGAAAACAAAGGATACAGGATTTATTTGGATAATAATGCAACACTCAATTTTTTAATGCTTCCAGATTGCTGTACGGTTGACCAAGAAAATTTACTTTGACTGCAATATCTCCCAGCTGCTTCACATGTGAAATTACTTGGATTGCTTGGATTGTGTTGGTTTCCCAGACAAATCAGTTCTCTTATGTGCAAAGCTTTCTGGAGGAGCAACACTTTGGAGCTCATGACGCTTTCAGCAGAGAGCAGAACACCTGAGTAAACAACAGCATGACAGTCATGGACTTCTTCTGTATTTGGGTCTTCCTCATCGTCATATATGTTCCTCCTGCACTGAGGAATCACAACTTAGCTACACGTTTCTCAGGAAGTATCCATAGATGGGCTAATAGAGAGACAAGAGCAGGCAGAGATGGGCAGAAAACAAGATGGAGACTTCCTCTGCTTTTATGCTTCCCTCACTGCTTCCATCACTTTCTTCCATGGTGCAGTCAGATGTGTGCATTTAGCTGCAGAATTCTCATTCCGCTGCACACAAAATATCTGATTCCAGACTACCTAGGGCTGTGGACCTCTCTTTCTTATTATCATAATAAATGCTGACATTTATTTTTCATTTTTTTTTTACACTGGGGCTTTTCCCCACATATTTGTTATTTTTGTCATTACTTACTTTTATCAAAAAAATTGATACTCTTTCTCCACGAATTTTCCCAATCCATCTCTAAAATGCATTAAGAAAAATATTGCATTTTCAGAACTAGTTCACTAATTTTCATTTTTCCTTCATTGCTTTTCTATCTTCTCAAAGTTTGAGATGTATGTGCATATCTGTGTGCATAAAAATATATTCTGGAACTGACTATAGTACCACAATGACAAATACTTAAGCAATAGCTTATAAGAGCTCTAAAATGCTTGCAATTCTCTATAAATAACAGAAAACAAAAGAGCACTTTCCTATTTCTACTGCAACAATAGAGTAAACAGTACTACTGTGGGAATTATTTATCACGGCTGACAGGAGACATCAAAAAGGAATATTTGAAGGAAGGACAAAATAAAATATTTCATGAGAAGCAATCACAGAATTCTGGTGATGCACTATGGTAATATTAGTTTAATTGTTTTAATTTATTTGAGTGTAACCATTGTAGTCATTAATGGTTAATGGTTCTACTTTAAATTTTCAAAGGTTTGCATGCAGCAGAGCCTCACTAATCTTTTTAAAGTCAATAAGAGCAGTGTTTCTAAATCTCAAGAAACTCCTTGGAAGTTTAGCAGTTATGTCAGAAATCCTCATCATGAGGATGATTGTACTGGAACACATTAGGGAGACAGTGGTAGTTGTTGAATTATTAACAATTCATTCCCTACAGATTTTAATGTTGTCCCCTAACTCTTCCAAGAAAACTAAGCCCAAGTGTTCTGTCATCTCATGATGTCCACCAGAAATATGTGCTGCAGCTAGCCATGATCCTAGCTGCATGCTTGTGAGGTTGACAGCTTCCAAATGCAGTCAATAACTGTCTCCTTGTGTCTGAATTTCTGTCTCCCTATATCAGAGAAGCATATTTGGGTATCCTCCTTCCAGTTGACGATATTCATGAAGGTTGTAGAACCTACTCGCTGTAGAAACCACTGTCTTCTATCTTGTGAAAGTAGATCAACAAATTTACATGTTGATAGGGAAGAAGAGATGGGCAGATGGAGAAGCAGTGTCTTAATTTATTTTGCATAAGAAGTTTTAATTTTCTTTCAAAAGTTGATTAGAAAGGAAAGCAAAATCAATTGCCAGATAGACTATATTTATTTAGGCACAGTTTAAGTTTAATCAATCATGTTGGTACTTGAGCACTGTAAATATACCAAAATGTTTCTCATCAGTGGGGAGAGTCTACTAGATTTGGATTTTAAAATGGAAGTAGTAAACCTATTGCTGCATGAAATTTGCTTTACTGGAGGATGACTCAATGTTTCACAGAATTTATGTCCCAATGAACCTTTACCTGGAATCATTTATGTCATTTATTCAGCCTTCAGGATTAGATGTAGCATTATACTGCTCATAATCTATTAGCTGTTTTCCTGAAGACCCCTAATTCTAATTGCTGCCATCCATAAGTCATCAGATCAATCAATTTTAAAGAGTTATGTCTGAGAAAAATAGTTCTCTCATAAGCAAAATGTTCCTTATTGTCTTCTGATGGGTCATTGAGACCAAGTGCTTTATTCCATGTCAAAGTAGTATGAAATAATTGATATTTTATTATTCTAATTACTTTACCAAAATATCTATGTTTAGTCTGTGCCCAAACTACAAGCAGAGATTTTTTGTTGTCATTCAGGGAACTTATCTATTAATTTTTCATACAAAGGTCTCCTCTTTAAGTACAGTGTAAAACACACCCAACTGTGGTGTCTTTCAGGATGAAGAAGGCAGAATGTAATTCTGTAATTCAGCTCAGAGATTTTAATTCTCTTAACCTCCTTCTTCTATCCAGAAATAATGAAAAACGTTGGGGAAAAATGCAATTTAGATTCTGGAATTAGACATCCATCCAACTACGCCCTCCTTTCAGGTAGTTGTAGAGAGAGCTTCACAAGCGTGTGTAGTAATACCACAGTCAGACTATTTTTAGCTCCCTAAGTACACTCATAAATTTATTAAATATTGTGGAGTGAAATTCAATGCTGGATTGAATTTCATATGTATTTGGAACAAAATCATTGCACTCCTTCATGTCAAGTGGAGAGCAAGCTTGTACAATATAAATGTGAAGTCTATTTAACAAAAATAAGTAATACACAAATGCTTATTTGTACTGAAGCTTCTATGAAGAAATACTATTTTTATTAGTCTACATTAAGTTGGAAGGAAGTGCAAAGTTCAATAGCAGCTAAAAGTGCCAAAATATCCCAAGGCTGTTATCTTTCCATAAAACATTTTCAGCCCAGATTCTGGCAACCTGCACTGATATGGCCTCCAGACATACACATTATCCCAAACCCATCAGCTATCAAGTTACACTCAAAAAAGGAGATTTGCAGAGCCCATCCACAGCATCATCCTCACTGTTAGCCTTGCCTAGCATTTTTCTAAAACATTCAGCAACAACTTTTAATCTTTTTCCAGACAAAGGAAGGGTTCTTGCCCAGAAGATTTATAACCTATATAAAATACATATGAGGGATAAAAAATTACATTTAACAAGGACAGTAACTCATATGCTTATTAATAGTTAATATGAATGTTGTCATTGCTTTTTGATACTCAGATGTTAAATAGGCTGATTGCTTTTGGTCTTCTAGAAGAAATAAATCTACAGATAGTGGCAAGGAAGGTCTTTCACAGACTTAGAGAGACGTGAGGCAGCTGTGAGACAAACTAGCTAGGGAAGCATATAAGCATTAAAGGAAGGAAAACTTAACAGGAAAATAAAAACAAAGATGAAAGTAAAAATGCAAAGTTCTATTCAAAGGTTCTCACAGATCTTGTAAGTGTTAATTAGTGCGAATAGTTGTGTGAATAGTTGCCCTCAGTTTGAGTTCTTGTCTGTTTGGTATTAAATATTTGGGCTTTAGTAGAAAATTGTGGCTGGAATCCCAATCATCAAAAATAGCTCTGGCAAGAGAAAACCTTGGGATTGCATTCAGCCTGTGTTTGGAGTATTGGGGGAACAAATAACTTAAATTTTTTATGGTCCATTCTCCAAACTTTCATGCCCAACCACTAGCCAGTGTCTTGGTATAAACTCTTTTCCTTGGCTGAGTGCAACACTGTGTGCTATTCTTCTCCAAGGTTATTATAGTAGGACAAATACTGTAAGCCATAAGGACATACAAGGTATGTTGTAAGTCATATGGGCCAACAAAGGCAGCACTTGGCCTTGCCTTTGACAGAGGTTGTAAATTTGACAACATTGACCTAGACACATCGGCACAGCTATTATTTAACTCAAGTACATCTCCTGAATGCTCTACAGGGGACCACTGGCTAAAGCTGTTCTTTTCTGGCAAAGTCTTTGAAACAAGGCAGTATTGCTATTGTTCTTTTTAAGGTAGTGTAAGGTGCAGCCAGACTTAAATTCATACTGAAGCTTGCAGATGTGCAGAAACAAATCCACAGACTTCATTTTAACATTATGATTGAGCTTATTCTGCACCAGTGGTTACTATTACTCTAAGTATGCTTCCAAAATCCTGTTTATAGGCAAAACCATGGGGTGTTTTCAGCTGAAAAGCTCTAATGGAGGAAAAGGAACTGCAGCAGTCAAATAATGAAAAACCTAAATAGATATCTTGTTTATTCTTGCTATAATTGGTCCCCTGTAGTGTTGCTAATAAAATAAATGACAGCCAGGAAGCAAGTGAAAAAAACAGAACATCCACTCTTTTCTTTGCTGCAGCTTTCAGGAGGCCCTAGGCTTAGATGATGAATCGTTGCTAAGTGAGAAAAGCATTTTCCTTTAAAACATCAAGCCTTGCTGTAAGCTTTTATCTGATATACAGGCAGAAACATTATATGCAAGTTGTAAACTAAAAGAATCATGTAAAGCACTAATATATTTGTAGATGAGAGAAAAAATTGGACAAATATGTAAACACCCTGAGACTAATAAGAATGAGGAATTTACTTCCCTATCGTGTTCCAGGGCTGCTACTATGTGATGAGACTTATTAATTAATACAATGAATCAAACAGTGGGGATACCAGTAGAATTTCATTCTGCTAGAGAAATGTAACGTGATTTTATCAAGGCTTCTTCTATATATATTTACATAAAGCTATGGAATAAAGGAATAAATAGAAATAAAACTGAATAAAGTAAAGTTGTCACCTTATAATCCTGGAGGCATTGGGAGAATTCCCAAGAATGCTTGGGAGTCTTGGATTGCTTCTGATGGCTTAGAAACTTGGGAGTTACCTCATTACTCTTTTGGGAAAAGTTACCAAAATAAGGCCTCACGCAAAGAAGGGAGTTTTTTTAGGAAACTTGTTATAAGCTTAAAGCATTGTTTAGCAAAATGAAAAATGAGTTGTTTAGACCATAAATCCAGCAGACATTGACAAGTCTAATCTTTCTGATTATGTCTTCAATAAATCTTAATTTTAGAAGAAAACTGACATTTTAAAGTATTTGTTTTTAGCTAGCAAAACAATAAAGAGGATGATGGAATTCCTGTTTCATGAATTACATGGCAAAACATATATCCAGCTCAAAAAAGAATGTCTTCAGCAATATTTTTCTCATGCTGTTTCAGATGGTTGAATCATTTAAAGGCTTTTTTGTACCTTGTAATAATCTAGTGGTTTGCCTGTCTATTCAATAATTCCTATCAATACTGATGTCTTTCAGACCAAGCCTTTTTCACCCAAAATTTGTGAAATTTTGTCTTTATTAACACTCTCACAGTCCGTTACATATCATGAATCATGCCTGGACACCTATGTAGATGAGACTATTACTGCACCTTAAATGTCTTTATTACTGTTTTCCTGAAACTTTCAGCCTAAGGTCAAGTCCAGTGTCACCAGTTGGAGTGATACCACGTTTATTTATCTCATTTTGAGGGCAGCTGCCAATTTTAAAAATGTGCTTTCTTTTTTTCCTCTTACATCAAAAGAAAATAAACCTGAAACAAACCACCAAAACAAACAAACAAATGAAACTCCATGAAAAATTCATGGAGTAGTTTATACAAAAATACAATCCTCGCAGTACTAAGAATTTTTCGGTATGAATGGGTTCTGGGTATTTACCAATCTGAGTTATCTTACTTGCATCATATATTTGAACATTAGCAGGCAGGAATTTAGGATGTATATTTGAAGCAGCTGTATCACATGACCATTTGGTGAATTAAAAAAAACCCAAAAAGAAACGTGGCATTTTCATGGCACTTACAGTGACACCATTACCAAATCTGGTTACCAAAACTTCAGCCAGTGACTTCACTCAAAATGGTATGTTTTCTTTCTTGTGTTCCCTGCAGTTATTTTAATCCTGATACTCTGCTCCACATTAGACTAGATTACTGATAAATATCACCTTGATATCAAGATTGCTATATTGGTTTCCTAATATCTAATGGGCATTAATCTTACAAGGGGTTTCAGACCAGAAAAGAAAATGTCTTACTCATTAGCAGAAATATGAAAATCAGCTTTGGCTTGCAGCCAAGTTAACAGGTTTATGAATATTAAAAAGTAAAGACAAAAGTAAGAATTCTGGGTCAGTTATTTGTAGTTGATATAACACCTTGACTCTCTGGTTTTATACTTTGCCTTGCAAAAACTTCTTATGAAATATTTTATAGGGTTATTTTGTTCTGTCAACTTTAAAATACACCAGTCTGTGACATATTATGCCCATGCAAAGATATAATAGCCCTGAGTCAGAGAATTATTTAAGAATATCATTAAATTCTGATGGTACACTTAACTTCAATGTTACTATTTTGGATATAAAATCATTTTTGTGTTCAAAACTAGGCATTTTGTAAAGAATAAATGCAAGAAGCATTTATATTTAGCATTTAATTGTAAACTGAAGAGTCAAAGCTAATCCTTTTTTTTACAGACAATAGAATATTGCATTCATCCCAGTAACTGATGTATAATGTAAGAATGGAAATGTAATAATAGAAATGACAATAAATAAATGTCCAGCTTGTACTCTAAGGAGAGACTGATAATTCTCAGTGCAAAACCATTGAACTCAGTATCTTAGAGACCATCCCACTGAAAAGGTGTATGCAACATCGCATAGTGTTCAAATTACCGTTCTTCAGGAGTGCAAATCTTTAGGGAATTTTAAGTCTTCTGATAGTTTGAAAAGTCTTTTTCAATTAAATGAGCTTGTCTGTATTTTCACACTAGGTTTCCTGAATATTTTTTTCTGCAGCATTTTTTTATATGCTGTTTATTTAACCTTTTCATTTGCTTTATACAGCTAAGAAAACAGAACACACTTTTCATTTCCTCTTTTTATCTTCTCTAGTACTCTCTATATATTTCTCATCTGTATGGTACCTATGCATACAATTTGCAACTGGCTTTTTTCTGTACAAACAACTCATGATTAATATAAACGAGCTCAGATTGAATCAGATACAATAGTGGCTGAAGAGTGATGGCTGGTGCAAACAGGAAGGGGGATTAGCATTGTTCTTGCTGCATGATGAATTGCACTACATCAGGCATTAAAACAATGAATTGTCCTTCAGGATACCAAAGACATTAGCAAACATGACGGCAAATATACAGTCTTTTATCTGATGGGGACAGTATTCCTCACAGAAAATGGTAAGGCTGGAGGAGCATCAGCACATTGTCAACAGGATTTTTGGAAGCTGGCTGTGTGGAGGCAGAGCAGCTGTTTGGTCTATGAAACATACTGCCTGAAGTAAACCTTTCACAGTGAGCTCTCTCGCTGTCTCTTTTCAAACAGTTGCATTTTAATCATCATCATCATCATCATCATCATCATCATCATCATCACCATCTTCCTCAGATGAGTGAAGGTCCAATCAAGTCAGTCAAGGGTGGAGATTGGAAAAAAAGCAGCAATTGTCTGGTGCCAGTCACACAGATGAAGCCCCTTGGATGTCACTGGCAATGTCACAGCACTGGCACGTGCTAGTCCATAAGCTACGAGCCTGTTTGGTTTGCAGACATAGCTCTCTACTGCTATGTCTGTCATCTTTTCTTAAATAATAATTTATTCATATGCAAGACTGCTTTTTCTTCAGTATTTAGCAAAATGGGGTATGCTACTACTATGCAGCTAATAACTATTTTTATATTTGCCTGTAAAAGATTTTTTTTGGCATTATTTCAGTAAATTTCCTTTATATGAATATATGACAGTGCTCGAATATTGCAAAGTTACATTTGTATTTATGAACAACTGGTGGGCCAATTTAATTGGCAAAACCCACCTCAAGCACAAATGTAAGAAAAGAGTGGAATAAACAAAGTCTTTCCACTTTAACTACTCTTTCCTGTGCCTGATCTGGTGGCCTGTTGACAGGAAAAATACTTGTATGGTTACCTCACAGTCAATCAGAACTCCTCCTGGGTATTACACAGCAGTACTAATTGTATCTTCCTTAGCTTTATGGAGAGTTAAAGT
>JAWWES010000081.1:26198881-26249891 GCA_035583135.1 Lophotriccus pileatus | reverse complement strand
CAGTCAATCAGAACTCCTCCTGGGTATTACACAGCAGTACTAATTGTATCTTCCTTAGCTTTATGGAGAGTTAAAGTGCCTTCACTTTTATATATACATACTATGCTGGACCTGTTCAGCAGTAGATGTTCAGAACTGTGCCAGAAATTTAAGTTCATGTGCTAATGTAGGGAAGCAGACTTCAAGTAGTGAGAAACGTAAAACATGGTTATAACCGCACAGTTTTCACTTACCATAAAACTAGCACTGAACAGCCAACAGCAATTTCACAGCTCTCTCCATTTTTCCATCTGATTAAATAATTAACTATGGTTTAGACTTTTTTTTGCCCAATCAAAACAACCATCCTGATCAACTCTAATGACATAATGTTTGCAATAGGAATATTTTGCTTGATCTGATACAGGATATTAAAAATTATATTTCTTTCCATGCTAGACCATATTCATTCTTGTCCACTTGCTTGATTTCAAGAGAAATTTCAAAGAAGAGGGCATGAATTTTCATTTAATTGGAATACCAATATTTACAATGCTGTAGTACTTCTACATTTCAACTTTCAACAATATTCAAATTTTCATATCAACTTCTATTGTTTAAAACATAATGAATATTTTTTTCTTATTGTTCTGTCTTACAGAGGGTTTTTTTTGGAAAAAAGTACTTTAAGAAATTTTTGAAATGTGAGTGAGTGATGCTTTCAAAAATTTCAAAATTGTCTCTAATAAATCTCATTTGTCATATGTATTCCAAAAACTCAAAGAATGTCAAAAATTACCATATTGAATCTATGTAATGCACCATCTACTCCAACACTTGTCCGGCAGCTGCCAGATATGGAGTTTTAAAATCCTATGTTTAATATTCAAATATCTTTCTCCGTTATGGACATCCCTTTAGAATGAGGAATCCAGGGTTGGTCCTGACTTTCCTCCGCCACTTTGAAGTCATTTGCTTTTTATCTGTCTTGCCTGAGACAGCTGTTTCATTTCACTGATAGATGTTATGTCACCTTACAGCTATCTTGGGCTTCTTTCACTTTATGAGAGTTGTTTTCCCCCACACATTTTCATTTCAACTCTTGTCTTCTTATATAAATGATGAGCTCTTTAAAAACATACTACTGTAATCTATTGGCACAGATCACAGAGTGTCTACAATCCACAAATGAAACTGGTGTGGGAGTTGTGGTTATCTCAATTCTATTCTATTTTAGATATCAGAATCATAAACTTTGACATTTCACAGAGGAAATGAAATGGTCTTATATTTTATCTGGCATAACTATACCCTCATTTTTTTCAATTGCCTCAAATTACACTGGCAATATATACTGTTCGTAACAAGACCAGTTATATCAAAGATAATGATAAAAATATGTTTGCTTCAAAATGAACTGCATTTTCAATTTGGTTGCTTTCCAAAACAGAGCAGCAGTAGATGTAGTATATTAATCTGCACAATTTAAGCCTTAATGGGCTAGGAAACGTGCTTTTACATTAATATGATTTAAACCTAAAGTACAGCAGTTCTATTAAAAATAAATCAGCTTCTTCATGGATGTCTGAATAACCAGCTTTTTTTTATAACTTGTATTGCTTTTTCTTTGCTCTAAAAGGAGACAATCCTGAAGGGACTGACATGGGGAATTCAAGCTGCAGTGAGTAATGCAGTAAAAGCCATACCTAACAGCAGAGGTGTAAAGCAAGTGCTCTGAGTATCTTTAGCATGCTTTTGCTCTCAAAAAATATAAAAGCAAGTGACATTTATTTGTGGTATTTTTAATTTTAACACCCCCTGTTAACAATCTATTGTGTTAATAATTTGTGCCTGATTCAAGCACATTGCCCACACTGGTCACACTCAGTGTACACACACATCTCCTGCTCTGTGTCTGTGTGAGTGCTTTCACTTTCTCTGTATTGCTCTCTCCTTGCCCAAAATCCAGTATGAACCTAATTGTATTCTCTGCTGTAGTTAGAGACTTTCTCCTTTATGCAGGAGGATGAAAGCTTTTCCAAGGGCTATGGCAGAAACCTGGAGAGGAGAGATCATGTAGGCCAGCTCAGCAAGGTTTTGAGGGACAGAGGAGTTTGAAGGAGAACAGCAGGAGGGAGGAGAGCAAATGTGAACGTTTCATTTTGGAAATGCTATAAATTTCCATGATCTTGTCTTCTGGTATGGCTTTTGTGAAGATGCACATAGGAAAACTTCTGGTGTGGCAAACAGTCAAAAGCAAAGATAACCGTGGGACTTGGTTTCCAGCAATCAATGAAAAAAAGTTGGAAGCTTATCTTAATTTTACACTGATTATTAACTGATTGTTGACTGCATGTGTCAGAGAAACATTGAACTTCAACATATGAACACAAATCTGGTCTTTATTAACATCACTCTGTGGGGAATTGGACCCATGTTTTTTATAACAGTGAAATGCTGATGCTGCTGGTATAGTAGTATATTTTTGGGGTCTTATTTGAGAGTTATTTTTCTTCTTCAGTATTAAATAATTTAATTATATAATAAATAAAGCTCAGAAGTGTAGATACATACTTTATTAGAGCAGCTTTTTTTAAGGTATATATTATATCGAATTATTTTCCTTTCATATAGACTACTTAGAAGTAGCAGTTTTATGATACTTTGCCTTTACTGACTCTTAAGTACTTGTCTTCCACTTCTAGACTGTGATTGCTTCACTGGGGTCTGAAGTATACCTAAGTACACTCTAAGTGGATATGACAAGCTCTAAATATTCAGTAAGTATCTTCATTATAAAACTCTCCAGAAAAAAAGTTCTACAGACAACAACGCTAAAGCCGAGTATTTGAAAGTAGACATTCCAGTGTGCAGCAGGATTTATCACCCCTTCTGTTGTTAGTCATTTATTAAGCAATTGAGCAGTCCCCTTTTCCAGCACAAGCTGTGCTTCTCTGAGTGGTGATGTTATCACCTATTGCTTCAGCAGTCTCTGGAAATTAAAATAATTGGTAATAAACTGAACACAGTTCAGTCATGTCTACTGTTAATATTCATTCTTGAAATTTAGCCGATTCTTCAACTAAAGTGATGGTGGTTTTGCACCTGAATTAGGTAGAATTTTAAACAGAAGAAATAAAACAGGTTCAGGTAATGAGTATTCAGTTATTAGGAGACTATCCTAGTTCATGAATTACATCTGAACGGAGTTCTGAGGCTTTGTACTAAGAGCAAGAAAACACGCCGGGAGAAGAAACTGTTCAAAAAGTGTTCACTTCTAGCGACTAATGAAAGATCAATGTTATGCTCAGGACATTTAGAATCTTCAAAAGTTCTTATGAATATGGCTTTTTAATATTTAATCTATAAATCTAACTATTAGATAACCTTTTATTCATGAAGATACATGGAGAATTACTGCTGCATTTACTGTTTCTGAAAATTTTTAGTGCCAGGTCCTAGGCAAGGGAGCTCCTACTGATTTAATGTTCCTGAAGATGAAAAGACTGTAAATGCATGAGAAGATAGAGTATTTGAGTAGCCAGAAGGTAAGTCAGAAATCCTGAGCACCCACCTGGACTGAGCACTAGGGAAGGAGTCTAGCTGGGACATATCTCTGCTTAGGTCGTTAAATAAAAAATGGTAGAGGTGGCCTGAAATTCTCTTTATTGTCCTTCAAATCCTTTTTCTTCACTTCACATGGATTAGAGCCTGGCCATAATGGAAGAGTTGAGACTTCTCCTTTCTGCTACTTTCTGCTAGAACGTTTATCATGGTTTAGTTATATGACTGCTGCCCCTACTCTGAAAACTCTTGCTTCTAAAACAAAGAAAACATGGCCAAATAATCAATTTCTTCTTAATGACTATGTGGTAAAGGACAGCTATTTTAAGTGTTACATGTACACTAATGTGAAGAAATAAGCAGGTAGATTTAGGAATTTCATAGGTAAAAACATGGAAAGGGCCTATTCTGACAACGCAAGAAACCTGGTTTTATTTTGTAATAAATGTGAATACAGAAATTATTTAAACTGCAAGGGTGCTTTCTAATGAAGCCTCATTAGCAGTGTATTGTATAGCCATATTGAGGATGCAGTCCTACAAGTGACTGAGCAGTGATAATTAATCTGCATTTTCTCTGGCTCAAACCAATTGTTTTCTTAGGCAGTAATTAATGAAAGGTCTATTTAGGAATCATGAGCTTTTAATATAACAACGAGTAGGCAATCCACCTTAGGGTGTACCACAGATGACTAAAAGTAATTTGCTTTAACAGGCAGCACCCAGTCTCAATACGAGCATTTCAAATGGAATTGCATTTTAGCCTATGCTTCTAGGGAGCTCCTTATGCTTTCACAGGATGCCAGATAAAGTTCAGCCTCTCCAACTGACATCAATGAGTTTTGGATTAGGACTATTTGATCAGCAGTTATTCCCCTTATCTGTGTTTGAGGCATGAAATGATGGTTCAACACAGCATAGCATTTTAATTGCTTAAAAGCTCAGCGCATGCTTAGCATTAGTCATGTAAAATTTACATGGAAAAATTTTTGTTTGTTTGTGACAGGATAATTTCCTGTGCTCTAGTTTTCTTTGTCTCTTGGAATATACTAATACTATCCAGTTAATTTTTGTCATTAAACCCTGAAGCATTTACTAAAAGGAAAAAATTATAATTCTATCCCTTACACAGAATTGAAAATTTGCAAACCTAAGATTAGGTAGAACATATTAGCATGTGCACAAGTACTTAATTACATTAGTGATGCAAATGTTTTGCAATATTATGGTTTTGTAAACAAAATGATCTTGTTATTATGGAGAATTTGTGATAATTGCAATGTGAAAGAGGCTCAGAGGCTATGGGAAATGAAACACGCTACTATGTTTAGTGCCTAAAAGAAATGTTTCTTTAAAATCCATTGAATTCCCAAACAGTATTAAAAAAAAAAAAATCACTGTTTAATTTTACATGGTAGATTTTATAAAGAATTTTGTGTTTTATTCTTGTTTTGTATGGATTATTTCAACTTTAGTTGAATTATTACTTCAACAATGATATATTCAACTGTAGCAATTTTTCTCAAGCTAAACTTCAGGATGTTCTAAAACCCCAACAATCAAAACCACATGTGAGTTGAGAACTAATTTCACACCTCCAACACTATACCTTGGATATTTATTCATACATTTATTTTACAAAATATGAGAAAATATGTTATGTGTCATGAGATATGTTGTAATGAATAGCTAAGATTCTTAGGAAATATTGGATCATTTCACATTTACACCTGGAAGATTATAGTCCGAATCTTGAGAATTGATGCATACGTGTCTAAAATATTAACCTTATTTTCTATTTGTTTGAAGTTGTTTGCTTTTTATTTTTATTTTTTTTTTATTTTAATGTTAAAGTGTTAATTGTAATTTGGAATTAACAACAATTTTTTTTTTTGCTTTCCTTTTTTTTTGGCCATGTTTCTTAAACATCTCCATATTTCTGTTGAATTCCGTGGGAATCTGAGTTGAACAAAGATAGCAGATTTAACTGTAAAATACTTTTATCACTTAAATATTAAATGTTTTTGTTAGATTATCAAATTAGAGAATCTGAATGTAATTCTTCTTTGATGACCTTTATAGCTCAGCATGGTTTTTGCCAGAGGCAGCCATCCCAGTTTTGCAGCTATCGATATCCTTCTGCCAGAGCGCAGCGAGGGCCGGCTGCTCCCTGAGGGACAGGAAACCAGTCATGGTGTGAGAGGCATTTATGCTGGGGAACACATAAGACCATGGGGAAAAAAACCTGAAAAATTGTTTAGGTTGCAAAATCACGTTCATGGAAATTGGGATGCACTAAGACACATAGTTGGTTGTGCAAGCTTCATTCCCCTTCCCTGTGTGAGCAAGTTGTTCATGGAAGAAAGACAAAGTATTATGTAGAAATAATGTAATATCAATTAAACCATCATAAGATTTTTACATAAAGAAGCAGAAAGTGCACATTTATTTCTTAAACATGGAACTCTGATTTTGAAAACTAACCCTCCACTATTTACAGCGGGACTTAAAGCCTTAGTTTTCTTAAAGGAAAGACTGCAAATAACTCCACGATCCTATTTTTCCTCATTTGACTGCGACCTTGAAACCTGTGAGCCTTTTGTTCTGAGTTTCACCATTTTAACCAGGTGCCAAGGGAAAGTTGGTATTTTACTATATTTTGTAAGGAATATGTTAGGATACCCAGAACTTTAATAGGCAATTTTTGTCACTTTAAATATAAATAAAATGATTTTTTTTTAAAGGACAGCAAGCCTGGGTTTATATCCAGAAACATTGTTCAACCTCCAGCAGTTTGTGGCATCTCTGGTACAGCATAGCATGAGGGGACCAATTCTGGAACACTGGAAGGTGGCCAAAACTTTGCCCCAGCCATTGCAGTGCAATCCACTATTTTAACCATACTTAATAAATAGATAAATAAACAAACCCAGCTAAAGATTAATGTTATTTCCAAACCATTTTTTTCCCCCCAAGATTTTCTCGCTGTTTTCTTGATATTTGGCTGTTGCATCCAAGAAAATAGAAGACATGAAAAAGGCATAGAATATTTTATAATATTTTAAACAGATAAGTTGTTGTTGCTCAAAGTTTCCTTTTGATATATGTTGGTACATCTTGCTATAGGTGTATATTTCTATATAAGTACATACCTACATGCACACCTGCAGTGCCTGATCCTCAGCAGATGGAAACAACAGTAATATCAACTTGATTTGTTGCAGGATGACTGTGTCTCCAGTAAGGACATATTCAGTGTCACAAGTATAAATAATAAATATATTTACATTTCTGTATTGAAATGTAAATATAAATACATATCTACATGCAGACATATAAAAATACATATATACAACGTTCAAGAGAATGGTTTGCAGCTATCTGTCTATTTGTCCCTTTATCTTTATAATTTCTGTTGCTTTACTGCCATGAAACTCATTTCATATTCCATCAGTCCCTTTGAAAATGATGAAGTGAGATCATTTACCCTGTTCCTGTTAATGGGCTGGGCTTTTTATTCTTACTACAACAAAATGAGAGAATAGCTTGGCAAATTCATATCCATTACTACAACAGATGTACCACAGTAATACTAGTCAGATCATGTTTAATATTTGTGCTAATAAAGAAAAATATTCTGTCATTTGACAAAGTCTTAAATGAGAAAAGTTGGTCTATTTTCTTTCCATTCTGCAAAGGCTCATGTTCTGATTGAAGGTACACCTGACCTCCAAATTTCATGTCTTTTTGTGAATACTCCCACAAAGTTTAAGAGTGCTTAGGCATATATGACTTTATTTGGGACTTGGGTAAGTCTGAGGATATCTGCTTTTAGCATGAGGTTGTAATTAATAACACTTTTTAGACATCCAAATGTCTTGAAGCCTTCTGCAAAATTTAATTAATACTTACAACAACCTGGAGAGGTAGTCATGGGATATAAAGGAATTTTTCACATGAATTGAAATGCAGCTGTCCTTGGACTGGCATGTAGCAGCTGTTTAACAGGAGGTGGAAGGACAGATTAAGGCTGTAGATGTAAGATGAGCTAAAATTGAGAAGAAACTTCAGTAACAAAAGTACAGAATGGAAGGTTAGTTGAAGGGTGGACATTATGGTGAATACTCGACTATATCATGATTTCATATGCTTGGCTTATGATAACTGCACTTTATTGTAGATTCATTAGAGAAATAGACACTTAACTAGTGGTTTCCTTCTATGAACTTAAATGGGCGGATAGTTAAATAAATTAATCAGATGCAAACAAAATTGGATTTTGATAAAAATGATGCTCTTGCACACTTCTGATTTCTTTAATGTAACAAAAGCAGTACAAATCAGAACAAATCTATTCTACTAGTTTTGGAACAGTCTCTTGAGGATGCGTGGAGAAGTAGAATCAACATTTATTTAAAGGAAAGCTGTCATTTTAGTGCTCATGTCAATATAAAATCAAAATAAGGTAATTTCCTATCGTAAGAGTACATATTCACTTTGGAAGTGACGGGCATGTATGTTGGAGTTATCAGAGTCATTTTTCTATAAAGAGTAGTCCCTTTCTGGAGTTTCTGGCAGTGAAAGGTATCTTGTAATTATGAAAAGACAGTCAACAACCACACAGTTTTGTTGAGGGTAGAGAATCTGTAGAGCAGTAGGGACTCTCCTCCCATAGTATTCATTAGGGAACCTCTGGAGATTTACAACAGGTCCAGGCCCATAGCCTTCGCCTTTGGATGACTCTGGCTGATGATGTGGCTTTATGAAAGCATCCACTGTAGTTCACTTTCATTAGTGCGATATTAAAGGCTTGGAAGCTTACACAATTCTCCATTTTCTGCCGTTGCAATTCATGCAATATTTATATATTAAATATATTTTCTTTCAAATGACTTGTGATAAAGAGAGTCAGTGATAATCCCCTGGGTTAGTCCCTTCATTTAAAGAGACATACTACTGCAAAGCAGCAGTGGCAAAAGTATTTTGACAAACAGCTATAATACAAGAAGAAGTCCTACTTTCCAGAATTAATCCATCAGGAAGCTGTTAGGGATTCATCTTGTCTGAAATATTCATAGGCAGCAAAATGTCCTGAATGCCCTACAGAATTTGTGCCGAGTCAGGCAGGTGATTGATAGTGAAGTTCTGTTCTGAGTCACTCACAGTATGTAATTCTATTTGTCTTGCCAAACACTAAAAAGCAACGAACTCATAAAATGTAAAGGTAACAGGGCTCATATTTTCCCCCATTTAAGAAAGGACCTCGTGTCTCCACTTCACTGTACTTCACTGAATATAACAAATTTCCCTTAAATCAAAGGAGAAAGGCACAGTGTTCCAAGCGGAGAACTTAGAAGCTGAATTAGGCAGGTGTTGTTTATTGTGTCATATATATTTGTGTATATGATTTCAAAAAACTTCTCCACAATTTTACATTGTAAACATCTGAGATAAATTGATAGCTGTCTCAATTTATAATGATATTGACAATATGTTGAAGATCCTACCATTCCATCCTTGGGCAAAAAAAGCAGCAGTCTCAATGCCTCACTGAAATACCCTTAAGTCCCTCTGCTCTCTTTAGGTAAAATGCCTTTTTTTTTTTGGTTTTGTTTTTGGTTGTGGGGTTTTTTTTTTTCCCCCAAGAAAATGATGGTCATATTCACCTGCCACATCATTTGTCTATTTCCATTCCTCTACTGTTCTGTAGACGTCTAGGGAAAGACACAAAAAATATAAATTAAAGATAAAACGGCAGTTTAAACTCTGGATTTAATTTTTTTCTCATTGCAACCTAGGCTATAAAAATAGTTGGATATTTTATATAGAGTTTATTTTTTGGTGTCTAGGTAGCTGTTTTCTCAGGGGGCCTCAACTGATAGTATACAACACACTTTCTTTCTTCAGAGTCCCACTGCATCTCTGTGAGAACCTGTTTCAACAGAACTTGTCCAATGTTCTACTGCCAGGATACTGTTGGGAGTAAAATTCAGCCATACCTGGAAGTGGTGTGTGTTTTCTCTAATTTCAGAGCTGGACACTCAGCACCACACTGACCAGGAAGAAACCTATTCCTTGGGAAATAATCTAAGTGTTCCATGTGTCATCCTTTGCAGCCATCAAAGTTGTTAGAGCTGAACTGTTGACTTTTTGCCACATTTCACCAAACTGAGAAGTCAATTAAATGCTAGTGAAGGTTCTCACTGGCTTCCACAGGAATTCACAGCATTCTTCAAGAAAGTGGACTGGGTAACATGTTGTTTTTTCTACTACTTTACCACTAATAAGGTACCCGGTGACAGCTGGTTTGTGCTGCATATTACCATGTAAACTCGAACATGAGCTGAGGGACACTAAAAACTCTACTTCAGTCATTTTTCATTAGGGAAAAAAATATTTCCTGATTTTGGCTGGCAGTCTGCATGTGATAGATACAATCTGAGAGATCCAGAGCTCAAACTGATTGAAACCAGAAACCTTGTTAGTGGGAACACGGTGTGTCATTGCATTAGAAATGTGCCCCATGTTTTCTAAGCATGTAGGTGTTGTAGGATGTGGGAAGGGAAGTATGGGAAATATGCTAGCTCAGAGACCTCTTTCTGATACCAACTCAGAAAATTCAGTTATTTCACCTCTTCTGAGGGCAACTGATTCTACGAAAGCCTGCAGGATTTCCTGCCTTGCTCTTAGGACTTGTCATCTTTGGTTTCTTACTTCATACAGTAGCCATGTAGTGAACTGCAACCTCATTTTTTTGAGACTGAAAATGCCTCTTTACAAATACAAAGTAGACATTAAAAATTTACCTACAGTTGAAAACTGATAATGTAATAAAGATAAATTGAGTTGTACTGGAAGAAAAGGAAAAGTAGAGGAAAAAAAAGGAAGAAAAAAAATGCAATGAGGGGCTTATCCACCCCATACAGAGGGAAAGCCAGATTAGAGGTAGGAAGGAAAGGAGAAAATTAGGAATGGGGGGCTGCAGAACAACACAGAAAACAACTGTCTCTGTAAAACAATTATTTTTTATTCAGCAGCATCTTTCTGTTGCCCTACAATATTTGTGCTTAGACAATTTTTATCTGTTAGCTTGTTTATTGAATAATACCCTGTTCTTAAAAAAACCCATTATTTCACTTGCATTTCCCCCTTGTTTGCCTACTTTTGCCAGTTAAATGAGATAAGTGGAGGGGAACAGGAGGCTTTCTACTTTTATGTAGAGCAATTTTTTCTGCTGGTAAAATTATGCATGGTACAAAATGGCTCATAGAATTGCCCCAAATTACACACCAATTCACCCTCCCAAATGTAGTTTAGATGAATCAACAAATACACTAAAAATTCAGAAGTGTCTCCACATGCAAGCCTGTTTTTTGCATTCTTGTTCCTCTAAGCCTTATTGAAATCACTAGTGCAAGCATCCTCTTTCAATCAGCAGCAAAGACAACCGAAAAAATTACAAAAAACAATAAGCTGTAAAAGCAGGTTTAATGCCTTTTGGCACGATATTAATGGTACTGATTATACTCATGTCTCAATAAAGAATCAGTGGGGCAGATCCTCAGCTGACATAAGTGATATCAGCAGACCTGTGATGCTTTAATATCCCATGTGAAGATCACATTCTATTTAGGGAGAGCTATGTTGCATCTTTGGTTCCAGAATCTAATTGCCTGGAAATGCTGGGAAAGAACAAACAAGTGTGTTACTTAATAGGTCTATGTTTGAGCAGATGAAGGGCTTATTGCCTACACTGCACTGCACTATAGTTAAACAGAAGGATACCTGTAAAAGGTACAGTTGGCCAAAAATAATTCAGCCTCTTCTCTGTTTAAAATTTGAAAATAGAAAAGGGGATAAAACTCATGCTAGGCCCTGCCTGGATTCTGGTCCCTCATGAAGCCCATGTAACCTTTACTCTCTCATCAGCCTGACGGATGAAACCCTGGTCAATTCCAGTGTGGCTGGTACCACACTGTAGTTTCTGTGCTCTGGTCAAGTGTAAAGGAAGACAGAGCAAAGTCCTTCTGAAGCCATTTTTGTGGGCCAAACTGAGGAGCTAAAAGGTTAATTACATACACTGTTTGTCAGCAGTGTAAGAACAGCATGTGCTCAGGATGGGAGTCAGATTCCTGCTGAGGAACAGGATCAAGATAAAACAAGTGCCAAGAGACTGATAAAACAATGCAAATGACAATACTTGCCTAGCTTGGTAAAGCAGATGGAACAGGATAGAAATACTAATAAGGTGAGGTCATTCTATGAGGATGTCACCGTCTAGAGGCGAGACTATTAACAATAACAAAGCTTGATAAAGGACAAAAATAGAATTATCACATGAATAAAACACACATTTATATAGAATGCTGTTATAGATAGATGGTGTGATATTTTGATGAGTATTTTAATGGAGAACTCAGTAAGGGTGAACAACCATTGGATGAGCTCACTGTTGAGGAACAGAATTTTGACAAGTTCCAAGAGAAATCTATCAATCCACTGAATTCCACTGAAGTATTAAACACAGAAAGGGAGAAGTCAAACTAACTCTCTATACACTCATTTTGTGGTTTGTTTGTTTTTTTTTTTAATAAACCAGAGGACTTTTCAAAAATAAGTGGCTATATACCCAGCTTTGAAAAAGAAAAGGCAAAATGGAAAAAGTGGGAAGGTATTCCACACCTGTTTATGCCGATCTCCAAGGTCATTTTATATTGACCAATTCATCCTAAAAAGGTAGTATGTCATATCATTGTAAAATTAATCTGAATTCAAGATGTTCAAATTCAGTAACTACTTGAGTCTAGTAAGAAGCATAACCAGAATATACACATATTATTATATCATTTTCAGAAAAAGGTGGTGAGGTTCCATGCAATAACTTGTGATGTGCAAAAACCTAATTTATAAGCTTGTAATGAAGTGATTAGGTTCCTAGAGTTGTGTATCTTTGGCTCAAAAAAAAAGCTGCAAAAACAAGGAACAGCATTTCTGTTTTGTTTGATGGCTGGTTGTCAAATTCAGAACAAGCCTAAATAGACTATCATAACCCTAATTTTTAATACTGAGATAATTTGCTATATAGGACCACTAATTTTTAATAAAAAATGGTGAGGAAGGAAGTTTAAGCATGGATAAATACCTAGAATTCTTCTCCTGTCTGCCTGTGGAGAACTATAGCCCTCTTCAATTACTAAGAAAGGTTCTGTTTCAGTTGTACCAGGCCAGATGTTTCATAGGAATGGAACTTGGTCATTTCACTAAGGAAGAGAAGTATAAGCAAGTACATGAAAGAAAGAGGATTTTTTGCGTCCACTAAGTTAATACGGGGAGACATAGTTCTAATAAGAAGTGATAGGAAGTCTATGCAAGTCCACACATAACTGAAAAAGCAGAACCCAGATCAGCTGGAATAATGAAGAGAGTTTAGATAAGTGCCTTTAGAGTCTTATGATGGTAATTGAACCCATGTCCATTGAAGAGAAGGATGGAGAGCAAGGCAATATTTAAAAGCAGTGAATGTCAGTGGCCAACGATAAGAAAGGCCAGGCTGAGGGAGGGGCTGTAGCAAATGCCCTGATTTGCATGTGAAGCCTTCTCTGGTAAGGGAGCTTCCATGAGACAGAAAATAAATGTAAGTGTTGCAGCCAAACACAGAAGAGTTGATCTTAGCAAAAATCTAGCCATTGACTTAAATTTTGCCAAGTGCTTAGTGAAATATCCGTTATTTTTTTGTCCTCGGATGTAATTTTTAATATTTTTTTTGGTCCTGCCTAATCAACTGACACTCATATGTGTATCCTGGAGCAATATTTCTGCCTTTGTTTTATCATCATAACCATCATCACCCCTATTCCCTGCCTGTGTTACACTACTTTTTTTCACTGGAGATCTGCATATCACACATATGCTTTTGTAGACCTTATTGTCCCTTATATTTAAAAAGAAAATGTAGCCTCTTATTTCTTTTTTTGAACAACTACTTCTCTTTTCTGACAATGGCTGATACTGAACAAAGATTCCCTTCACACAAAGCTTTTTTTTTGCTTACCACATTATCCACAGCTTCCCTGATTTTCACCTTCAGTGTTTTGAAAGGCAGAAACTGAACTGGGTTCGATGCATTTCATTTCATCTCAGAAATAAAAGAAATAGAGGGTTGAAAGCTTAGAGATGGACAAAGGGTTATTGGATTCTGACTTCTCTTGCAGCTTTGTCTTCTGTAAGGCTTTCCTCTTATATTGAGCTGTTCATTCAGTAAGAAGTATAGCAGAGGAAAAACACTGAAAAGTCATTTTTGCTACACTTATATAAATACTATAACTCTACAATGTGCTATCATTTTGTAAACCTATGTGGAAGACTATTTTGACTGCTTTGATATATACAAATTGACAAATCGATGTGTTTATATTGCTATGTATACAAATGGATTACAAGGTATAATGTAAAAAAAGAAATACACTCACCACATATAGGGGCTTCTTCTCCCACTTAAAAGTTACTGCTTTTCTTAACTCTGTGGAGCTATTTACTTTGAAATTGTAACAAATAGAAATAAAACTTTTTCTGATCCTGATAACTTGCACTTTATGTTTGGTATCTGACAAGTCCCTTTCCAGCAGTTTTTCTTGATGTTAGTCTGCCTTCAAATACAGAGAATGTTACAGTTTTGCACTGACTTACAAGAGTTTAGGAATGTGTTTTCCGTTCCTTCCCAGGAGGCATTGTTAACGTTTAGCAACTCTATTGTCTGGTGCAGCAGAAGGAAGCTTACTGCTTTGATGTGGATTCCTATTAAAGCAGTCCAGAGTATAAAACTAGTGATCCAGAGCTGCAGAGAGTGAAAAACAAACAGTGGTGTTTCAGAGAGCATTCATGAATTCAGCTTCAGAAAAAAAGAATCCCAAAAAATCAAACCCTTGGCCAAAGGATAGAATAGCAACATTACATTTTTCATTTTGATGGGTCACTTAAAAATTAGTGGTATATATGACAGCATTACTAGGAACATTATATGTTCTCAGCATTACTGAGAACATATAATTAAACTGTGATTCACCTGGCAAAAAAAAAAAAAAAAATCTCATTTTCTTAAAATTATCTACATCAGTTTAGATTTGAAAGAGAAAGATGACAAGTTAATGGGAGCTACAATAACACTTTGGTTGAGACTTAATTAGTTGGAGCCATCAGATCTTTCATTTTGGGTGTAATTAATCTTTTTCTACTGAAATTGTTTTAGCAGATCACATTTCACAATTTTCCACTTGTATTGGGCAGCTGAATCCAAATTCTCTGGGATAAAACTGGTTGCTCTGGTTTACTCTCCTGTGTGGATGAAAAGTTAAATCACACCAATTACCACCTACTTTGGCAGTATTGTATATGAAAAGAAAGACCAGAATTAACATAACTGCAAACCAGAAATGAATGATTTCTGAAAGGATATATCTTGGCACAATCATGTTGTTACACATCGCTTGGACTCACTAGCAAAGCTTAAATTCTGTTGATGCATACACTACAGCCAGAAAGAGAAGTCAACTATATAAATTTCTATGTAGAATGTAGAAACCTGGTTCCGAAAAACTTCATTTGAAGTATGTAAGTGTTAGATGTGAAAACTGACTGAATACTCAGGCCTGAGGACGCCAGGCACTAGTGGTGTACCACAGGGGTTGGTACTGGAACCAGTGCTGTTTGATATCTTCATTAATGATCTGGAGGATGGGCAGACTGAATCTTCAGCAAGTTATTATTAGTAGATAATCCAAATCTGGGAGGAGTGGATGATACAACAGAAGATTGTGCTGCGATCAAGAGGGACCTGAACAGGCTGGATAACTGGGTTGACAGGAGCCTTTTCAAGTTCAACAGAAAGAAATGCAAATTCCTGCATCTGTGGAAGAATGTGTACCACTGCATGCACAGTTACAGAAGCACAGAATATTCTGAGTTGGAAGGGACCCACGAGGATCATCGCTGGGGTCACCTAGCTTGAAAGCAGCTCTGCAGAGAAGGACCTGGGGATCATGGTGGACAACGAGCTGTCCATGAGCCAGCAGTGCATACTTGTGACAAAGAAAGCCAACAGCATCCTGCATCTGCATTAGTAGGAGTGTTGCCAGCTGGTCAGTGGAGGTGATCCTTCCCCTCTACTCAGCACTGGCAAGGAAACACACAGTTCTGATTCCTGTTCTGCTCTACGCAGTGCAAGAAAATCACGGACGCTGGAAAGAAGACAGTGAACTGCCACAAAGCTGATGAAAGAACTAGAGCATCTGTGCTGTGAGAGAAGGCTGAGGGAGCTGGGACTGTTTAGCCTAGAGAAGAGAAGGCTCAAGTGTGCAAAATAACTGATATAAGACAATGAAGAAGAGGAGTACTATTCTCAGTAGTACTCAGTGACAGGACAAGAAGCAATGGATAAAATTAAGAAACGCCAAATTCCGTCTGAACATAAGAAATAGTTTTTACTGTGAGAGTAGTCAAACACTGGAACAGTTTGCCCAAATAAAATGTAGAGATAGTCAGAAGCTGTCTGAACATGGGGCTGGGCTACCTTCTCTAGTTGACTCCATTTGAGCACGGGGGTTGGACTAGGTGATCTCAAGAGGTGTCTTCAAACCTAAATGGTTCTGTGTAATTCCCTGTGATTTGATGGCATATTAAGGATTTTGCATTGCACCATTCAGTCAGAGATTTGGATCAGTAACAGTTGCTTCAAAACTCAATTTTCTCTTATTATACTTCTGAACACCTTCCTCAGCTTCTCAGTTGACATACTATGGGTTTTACCAGACAGTTCAATGGAAACCACTGATAGAGACTCAAAGCTAACCCTAAACCTCTGAAACTCTGTCTTATGCCAGGAACAATAGGCATTAGTTTTCTGAATGAATATATCTCAGAGCTGACCTAGTGCTGGTTTATGTCCTTACCCATAGATGTAAGCACTGGGAACAAGCTGCAGATATGATATTCCTGTCTGGGAAAGCAACAACTGAAATGCACATTAGCGATCATATCTCATATCTTGGCTGCTTAAACTTCTCTCCATCTGTCTGTATGGCAGTATGCCGGTTAGAAGTGCTGTATGCCAGTTTTTCAGGTCTTGGGATAAACTGGATATACATTTAGTTGTGCAGCTTGAATATGACACTCAGTTACAATCTCTTCTGCAGGATCTGCAAGAGTCATTGCTTTGATGATGGTTTGAAGATGTCAGTGACTGCTTCTTGGGATTTTTATTTACTGAAAGAGATGCCAAAGATATGATAGACAAGTAGAGAAAACTAAGAAATATTTCAGGAGCAGTAGCTGCCAGAGGACAGACTGAATTTTGTAGATATGGTGAAACATTCTGTAAGACTTCAAGCAATGTAAAATACGAGCTCAAAGGTCCAGAAATATTCAGAATGTATTCTTCAGAAGCTAAATTCAGAGGATATACCTTTATGAAAGAAATTCAGACTCAAATGTTCCAGACCAGCTCTCTATGCCATTTCGTGCAGCTGAGAACTTAAGCTGCAGTGCAGTGAGAGGTATCAAGCTGTGATTGTTAAAAAAAAATTTTGTGTGTTAACATTTTTGTTATCTCTTTATACAGATAAATTTCAATCTGCTCATGAATTGTTTGCTTGCTATCAATAGTATTTCTGTAATATGAAGTGTCCTTTAAAAGAGAGAGTTTTGCTTTTGCTTCTTGGTATCATCTCTGCTACAGGAAGAAAATTATGTTCTTAAGATGTTTTACTAGAGATAAATTTGAAGTTTGGCATGAGTTTAAGTGTTTTGTTGAACTGAACACTGTGAGTGTAATCTTCATAAATTGCTTGCATTAATCAAAAAGTGCTAATTAGTAGCTAAGCTTCATTTTGGAAAAGGCTGCATTCATTTATTAAGTTAAATAAAAAAACCCTCTTCCCTCTGAGTGGCCCATATAAAGAGGATGACAAATATTGAAGGGAATTAAAAGCTCCTTAATAAATGTTTCCAACAAGTAGATCTCACCAGGAGGAGGTGGAGCTGCCTAATTCTCCATTATGTGGTGAATGTTGGATATCTGTGAAGAAGCAGGGAAAACCAGCTTTTGAACCAGCAGCAAAACTGTTGAACTTCATGAAACATTTTTTGTTCCTTTTTCTTTTTCACATTATGCAGCTGTAGCTGAGAGCCTCAGACCTTGTCCATCATGATTAAACGGATCATAGTCATTTGAGTCCATGGTAAAAACTTGTTGTTTGGGACCACTGGAAAGAACAGACTTTATTTCACTTGGGTCTACAGACATGAGGGCTCCACAGAAGCAACTATCATCATGTTCTGCAAGGGTGGGACAGTGGTATACATATCTGCTGCTCTTCCATGCATAAAATAGCATTGCTTATATTGAGCTGGAGGAAAAGTAAGGAGAAAGTTTGAATGTATTTGAAGGTAGATGACCAACAGTGAACTGTAACCATGGAGAGGACTACCAGTTTTCAATTAAAAAAAAAACCAAAACAAAACACCCCTCTTGTAAGAAAACTGCTGCAGTGTCTGTCTCCTGGAGTTAGTCCATATTCCACTCCTTTGCATGTGTATTCTCCATTCAGGGCACAGTAGCAGCTTGCACACACAGTCTCTGAGCCCTTGTATAGTTGAGCCATTGTCAGTGTGGCTGAATTCCACAGTGATACAGTGATAGAGAACAGGAGCAGAGATACTTCCATATATGAATGGTGACAGGATATAGTTGTGCCAGAAACATGAGATTTCATCTGGGGAGTGGGTTTAGTACTACTTCTTCATTAATCCCAGTCTCCCCATCCCCTGTTTACATCAATCCAAGTGGTTGCAACTTCAGTCTGGTTGATGAGTTTTTATCAGGGGACATCTGGGAGCTGGAGAGAGGCTGCAGTACAGTAGTAAGGATTTAAGTATTGTCATGACAGACACCTTCAGCCCACCCCAGGAAAACTGTGTCTGAAGAAGAATTCAATATTAAGTTAATTTTCATTTTAACAGGAGGTGCCTTGTCTGCTTGTCCATCGGCCAGAATGTTGGTCTTACCTTGCTCTGGTGAATAGTGACAGGAACTCTTCTTATACCCAATACATGAATTCTCACATCCATCCTCCCGATCCCTCAATGCAAAAATACTCATGTTCCCATTTTATAGATAAAAAAGCTATACTTTGCACTGAAAAGTGAAATATTTGCAAAATTTGCAGCAAGGAATTTAAGCTCTTCAGGGAGTCCAACATTTATGATCTAAGCTGAGCAGTCCACTCAAATAAGTACTGTTTTCCCAGAAATATTTTTAATGAAATGAGTGTAGAAAGAAATAGGATTTGTGTCTGAATTGTTCATGATATTGCCACTCAAACAATTTCTGAACTGTTCAACTTCAGACTTACCAACTGATTTAACAGGAAATGCTCACCTGGAGATTTTATGAGATCTTCGTTCTTCCTACCAGAACGTGAATATTAAGTACATAAAAGTAAGCTTTAGCCTGTAGTTCTAAATAACTTTCAATTTTTTTTTTTGTCTTTTATAACTCTTTGAGATGTAAATTTACTTCCTATGATCAAACTTCTATTGTCTTTGATAGTAGTTTTCCCAAAATAAAACCATATTTTCCCGCTGACCTTGACCAACAAAAATTTTCCTTAGAAAGAATTGAGGATATTTTTTTAATATAAAAAAATCCCTCGGTGTTTGAATGTATGACATCTGAAACAGTTTTATAAATAGCAACCAAAGTCACTTGAAAAGAAAAGTGGTATTTCAAAAGCAATGATGATGATAATGGAGATACAGTTTTAATACTGAGTTAGAAGTTTTTTGCTTTTTCTATGCTTTTTAAGGTCATACTGTTCAGTTAAAACATTCTGAATAATGATATAGCAATAATTTAACAAAGCAAGTGTGTTTGGTTTATTTTGTTTATGTTTTTTATCAGAAAAGATTGATTTTTTGCTTACAGCAGGGACTGATCACTGTTTTTAGAAGCTGGGTTTTAAAATACTGTAAAATTTAAGTAGGACTAGGTGAGCCTTCAGCTATTGTATATATCAACATCCCAAACAAAATAAAAATTAAAAAAATCAAACTGCATTTCCAAAGGAACACCAGAGAGCTTTCTGTGGCAGTTGGCAGATACATAAAGGCATTATTTTGCAGATATTATTGTTGATAGGTTTGATATACAGCATAGTTTGTCTGAGCCAATGGGATATTGTCCTCTTAACAAATCTCATCATGCCAGCAGTGTTGCTTCTATAGGATGGCTTATCAGCTCCAACCAGAGTCTGCTACACTTGCTCTTGCCTTCATAGCCTGAGAGGAAAATAAATTGTTCCCAAGCAGTTAATAAGAAAGAATTATTGTGAGTGAGATGCATGACATTATGAGAAAGCATGGTGTTTTACTGACTAAATGTTTCTTTGCAACCATCCCCATCTTCTCTCACTTGGCAATATTCCCTCTTCTCTCCCCCTCCCTCCTAACAAAAAATCCGCACCTCAGATTCAATGTAAATGAAATGAACATTTCATTTCTGGAACAGAGTCTCTTTAAACACTGTTACTGATGTGTTATTCTATTTCAAGAAGTGTACTTATGACATTTCTCCTCTGCATTTTAATATAGACATTGGAGCAGGCTGGAGAAACATTCCAATACTGCCACCGTTATGACAACATGCATCTTCATTTTTTGCTATCTATGCAGCTAAAAATGAGCATATACAAATATATTACATAGTATGTGAATATTAGATCTGAATACAATTCTTTTTTTTTTTTTCCTATGTTAGCAGACCCACTCTTGAAAAACTAAGGATTTATAGTACTGAAAGTATGCAGCTTATGGGCCAAATGTTTATCACCCGACATATGTAAGCAGGTCCATTTAAATTAATGGAGCCACACAGATAATAAGGAGTGACAATTGGTCTTTTAGTCATTTCCTCACAACTATTGTCTGGGAATTAAAAACAAAAGGTCTTTGATAAACTGTAAGCTTATATGGTGGCTAATAAATACAAAGGGAGATGTAGGCATGTTGTTGTACAGCTTTATTGTCTTTTATTGTGCTACTTACCTAAGGTCTTGCATAGCCAAGCAATTAAGCACAGCTTTAGCTTTATACCCCATGTCAAGCCCCATTTCGGGTAAGGAGAAATGCAAACTGTTTGCCTAACTGTTCCTTTATCCAGAGCAAATAGGGAAATCAGATATAATATTTTTAATTTCATTTATGCAGTTCTGATTCTTTGCAATTCAGCCACATGCCCTTTTTTAATCCCAGTGCTGTCATGCAGGGTATTTCAGAAAGAACTAAGAATTCTTATGCAGAAACCACATCTGAGGGAATTGTTCAGTATGTTATTGCTTTGAAATGGAAAGTGACTGTAAAGATCAAAGTACAAGAGAAAAACATTGATAAATACAACAATATTACAACTCCTAGATGTTTTGGACTTCCATAGTATCCATAATCTGTGGACCTCAAAATGTTTTCAAATATTATTTAAACCTTTTAAAATATTTGTAGACATAGTTATTCAGGTTTATAGGTAGATAATATTAGAGGCAGAAATTATCACATTCTTTTGAGAGGCACCAAATGACATAGCTCCCTGAGATAACAGAGGACTGACTGAGAAAGTACCATGTAATTCTGCATACTTTTGAGACCACATAGTCAGTTTTTAATATATGTGGAAATCAAACGTGTATCCTTCCTTGTCTGTATTCCACTTCCTTTATCCTGGCTTTTTTGTGGTTAGATTTAAAGCTTGTCAGACTCATGATGGAAATTGCAAAGATTATGAATTTTAGTTGATTTAATTGTTTTGATACAAATCTGTATAGATTTTCTAGATTTTCTTCTCTCTCTCTTTCCCATTCTCTCCCCCCCCCCAATATTGGGTTTGTTAAGCCAATATGAAATATTTCAATTTTCGGATATGTATTGTTTCAGTATAATATTTTGATAACCCATAGGCAGGTTTTGACACTTCTCTCAAATTCAGCCCAATACAAGCTTTCCCTGACATTTAACAATACAAGAAGCTTCAGGTCGCTTCTCCAGGGAAGAAGCTCACTGTATCTGTAGGATCTGTATGCATAATATTGAAATATTGCACCAAATATGCACAAGTTCATATACTTTTCTTAGGATTCTAGTAGAATCTTATCTATTTTCACTATATTTAAGAAAATAAATTACTAGGTACCTGAGATTTGCAGAAACAGTAATCACACAATGCATCAAATCTGCATGTGTTGGTGAAAATAGTCACAACAAAATGTATTATGCAGAACAACCAGTCGATTTGATTAATTTCTATTCAAAATAGAAAATCAGTAGGAAGATTTATTTCTTTGTATTATTCTGCGCTACTAAAGCAAGTAAGAAGAGAAGGGGATAAGGGATAAATTGAATTCAAATTGAGATTGAGACAAGCAACATTCATAAATTCATATCCATGCCATCCTCCCAGAGCTTCACAACTAATTGCTTTGAATTTTTCTCTAGTTCTTATCTAGGCCATCCTCCATATGGCTCCATATGGCTGAGTTTTTTCACCTTGAATTAGTTCTTTGTGTTTTCTCCCCTCCTAAACATAGCCTTTCTTAAAACTCATATCTGAGAACCTTAGACTTATCTTCCTTTTGCTAATAAAGCACACTTCATTATGTTAATAAAGGAAATATTAAATAAGATCTTAACTAAAACACCTTGTAAGTAAATTTGTGGCTAAAATGTATGCTGAGTTGGTATGCAGCAATCTGCAGTTCTAGTCAGTACATATTAGCACATCTCTAAGGAATTCTGCTCCATGCTGATTCTTGAGTATTACTATGTCCAGTTCAGAACTTTGAAACAAAATATAGAGAGTAATTAAGAAATCAACAACTTCCCAAGACTATTTTCATGCAGAGAAACATCTGGTGCCCTAAAATAGAGTCACAGGCTTAAAACCAGGTGGAAAACGGCATCCACTTGTTAACCATGTTGGGGGCAGAAGAACATCCCCATAGGAAGTTTCTGAAAAAGAAGAAAAAAAGTAATTTCCAAAAACGGTTAAGAACAACCTCAAATAGATAAACAGATAGAGATTTGCAAGTGGGAAAGAAGGAAAATAAGAGGAAAGATAGTGCAGGAGGGCTTCAGCTTCAGCCAGAAAGAGGAGTCGTGTATGCTTGTATGTCAGTGTGTGCAGACACTCATGGGAATAGGGTTCCTCTGCTCACTGAACAAACTGTAACAGTTGTACATAAGGAAAATGGAAGGGAAAACAACTTCCAAAGTACTCAATCCCTTGTACCCTAAAGGAATAATTGTGTTTAACAGACTCTACTAATAGTGGAGCTGGTAGAACCAGCAGTACTAGTAGGCAGGCATTTTCTTCTTATGTCACTGTTAGGACTGGAAAAATGTTACAACATTACTTTGATGCTTATGACACTGTAATTTTTTTTGTGCCTAATTGAGTTCATCTGAATTTCTTTGGGAGAGAAAGATGCACTGTACCAATCAGAGGTTATGAAATTCAAATCTTAATTTGAATACTGAATAAAAAAAAACATGAATTAAGTCCCTTGCATGTTTAGACCTGCTTTGTGTCTGATTTGTCTTACCTGTGCTTAGTGCCAATTACAACTAGGCTTCAAATTAAACATGTCCAAAATTATTTCAACACATTAAACAGACAACACATTATACAGCTGTGGCTGATGAAAATCTATTCCAGTGGAATGAATCTGCATTGCAAGGCTACACCGTTTTCCAGTAAGAGGCTGAACTGCAGCAATTAACCAATGGAAAAGGAGTATGAATGAGTCTTTCTTCTATTCTCTAGTGGGAGGGGATACTGTGAGAGTTGTTTCAGAATGGATTCCAGCTCCCTGAAGTCCTAAGTCCCCCTTGGCACATAGACCAATTCATGTATGCTATTAGGTACATTTTTATCTGGCAATACCAAGAAAAGTTTCCCATTAAAAACTGTCTGACAAAAAAACATTACCTGGGTCTTTCCTGAATATAAGTACAACCAATACAGTATATTTACAATATATTTAACAGAAATTTCCTTATATATGTCATATGTAAAATACCTTCCATGCTACTTTTCAAATGAAGGCACATATAATTTTCCAGCACACCTTTTCAGCCTGTTAACTGTCCTTCAGCTGAGGTAGACACTGACACTAAACAGGCTAAGCCTTAGGCCCACAGCACATGCAGGCTGAATTAACAGGAAAACTTAGTTTGGGCATTTCTTGATTCCTAAATTTTCAGTGAAAATATTCTTTTATGTTCCTTTTTGAGTAATTTCCTTTCACCTGAATGGATTTATCTACAGCAGTGATTGCTCTTGATAACAATACCTGGTACCCAACTGTAGTTCCATTATGAGTGACTGGATCACTTTACTGATGCTCATTTACACCAGTTGAGAGTCTGGCCTACTTCTGCCAACTAGGAATTTGCTCTTGCCTGCCTTCTTTGCTTAATAGTACCCCTACTTCATAATACTAATGTACCATCTCAAAACCTGAGGAAGCAAAACAAAGTTGAAGCAAAAAATTTGATCACGACCACTTTTGGTCACCAGTAACATGTATCTATAACCTTTTCCACAGATTGTTCAATGCAAGGTCTATGGCACCTGAATTAATTTATTTTCAACTTTTTTCTGTAGAAAATAATCATACAGTCTATTGGCCTATAAACCTTGCTTATCTTAGGGAATGCACATGAAAACCCAGTAAAATAGTAAAAGATGAAGAAAGTGGTAATAAGAATGGAAAACAAAATAAATGTTAAGTAAAAAAAAGAGGACTTAGAGGAGCTTGGTCATGTCAAGAGCAAGGTGAAAAAAAAGCAAATAGAGGAGAGGAATGAAGAAAACAAAATAATTATTCATTGTGCTATTAGGTTTCTTGCATGAAGGAACAATATTTAAAGCTCAAGAGTGAATGTGTTTTAAATATTATGAAATTAATGTCAGAATGGAGATTTATGTATTTAGTACAATGTTCTCCTGCCCTGGGAGTTGGAAATGTAGAATGATTATCAGCTAGGTTTCTGTTTTTCTTGAGCAGGTATCTTTCTATTATTACCCTGTTCCACTATATGATCATATTTTTTGCATAATTTAGATCTGATATATGCAAGTGCCTCCATTTTGAACAGACCATATGGAGAGCTCCATGAGTGCCCAGGGAACCAGAAGTATGCAATGATTAACAATGGTTTCTGTTATTTGTTAAGCAGATGAAAAGAGCTGTGAAATAAAAGGCATTTCGTGATGCTTTCTCTGTCCTTGTACTGTCCTTTGTTTGGTTGTGCTGTATTAAGGGGGAAAAAAAGGCAGGTTTTAATATAGCAAAGGAAATTGCATAGCCACTCACAATATCCAAAGCTAGAAACACAGGAAAAGAAGGCACTGGAAGAAAAGGCACTGTTCTGTATAATAGGTCAGTGATGATGAAGTAAAGGAAAATAATATGGATTACACATGTATGTATTTTCTGGATCTGCATTTTACTGGACCTAAATTAGGAAGAGACAGATAAAGATAAAAAATAAGACAGAAGGAGAGATTCAGAAGACATGAAACATCATTTGAGATTCTAAAGAGAAAAAGCTATTAAACTATTTTTACCTCTGAGATCTCCGAAATTTGTTAACATTTATTTAAGAACTTATATAAGCTAATTTTATTTTTTTCTTTCAAAATACAGCATAGTAAGGTTTTTAGTTCACATAATATAATTTAGTTTGCCATAAGTTAATATGCCTACATATTGACTTATGTAGCAGATGCTGATATTTTAAGTTGGAATATTAATGTGGCAACAAAAAGTCTGGCATCAGATAATTTCCAGATAATTCGTGGGTCATGTTTGACTTTAAATAATGCATCACGAAGGATGAACAGCATAGATCCTACCTTGGAGTAGCTTGGGACCAGAAGCTGGCTGGACCCACAACCATGGGCTGTTTGACATACGTGATGGGCAGATACCAAGCACTCTGTTGGAGCCATAATCAGTGTCCCTGTTGGCAATGCCTTATGCCTAAATCACTTAATGCAGCAGTCCACGTGCAGAGCTAATACCATGATAATACATCTTTACACATTAAGAACTCAGAAAAAATATATCTGATGCAGAGGAGATGAACTTTCACTTTTGGATGTAGTTAAAGGCACCACATTATGTCATCTACACATGACCTACGTAGCCCTCTGCTAATCATATACAGATGGAGACTTTGTTTGATGCCTGCAAAATAGGAGATGTTAATTTCTTGTAAAAAGCAGAAAATATAGAAATTAGTAGCAAATATAATCAGATGGTACAAAGAAAATGGGAGAAGTAAATTAAATTATTCAGATTAGTTTAGAAATTGGAGAGAAAAAAGAGAGAAAATAGAACTGAAGAGACCCTGTGTTGATATTCATTGTGCTTGCTGACATGAGATAGAAGCAGAAATTATTCAGATTTTGTTGGCAGACAGGAAAGAAGAAGAAGAAGGCTCAATGATAATTTTTAGCAAAATAAGTAAGTAAGTATCTGTTGTCCTAGAGGTTAGTCCTTGATCTGAGTTCAGTATGATTTTTTAATACTATTGAATAAAGAGCTGAATGCTGCAATAGTGGAGACAATTTAGGTTCATTAAGACTTCAAAATCTTGAGAGAAAGATTTGGGTCTGATGCAATTCATGTGGGTTAATTTCAAAAAAATTGTATTTCAGATTTCATAGGGCAATATTTTCAGAGAAAGCAAGAGGGTATGAAATAGCTGCCACTGTTTGCCACTGTTCTCCCTAGAAGGGTTTTTTGTTTGTTTGTTTCTTTATTATGTGTCATCATCAAACTCTTGTTGTGTTCACAGTTTTCTGCATAATTTATGAATCTGCCTAACAACATAAGAACAATATCAATTCTGTTGATAATGTCTGCTAAAAAAAAAAAATTGTCTGTTAATTTTTATTTTATTTTTCTTTTTTGGAAGAATTTTAAGCAAAAGCTTAGGTACTATTACATTTTTGCATTGGTGTTACCCACTATATGGTAGGTCTCCCTTCAAAATTTCCATGGGCTTGAAACATCTAAGCACTTAGCTGCTCTTCTGTGCAGCTTGCAGCTTGGATTTGATTGAAAGATCTAGATGCCTACACTGGAACAATTTTAAAGCAAGTGCAAAATCACAATTGCACTCTCCAGAGAACTGTCTAATTTAACTAACTGTGTCTGGAGATCTGGGGATCATTTGAGGTGGAAAAGTGATAAAAAAGTTTTTAGAAACAGGATTCTGACACATGGTGCAAGAAGTGCATCTTATGCTACTTTTCGGTGTCAAAGTCTTCCTTTTAGAACACTTGTTTCATACAGGAAAAAAGTTTCATCCAGTGTCTCTTGTTACTTTGCATCTCATAAACTTGATTGTCCAGATTTAGATATTTAAGCATGATAGAACAGAGTCACAGAGTCATAACATCATTTAGGTTGGAAAAGATTTGCAAAATGATTGGTTCTAACCATTAACCCAGCACTGCCACATCCACCACTAAACTGTGAACCTAAGTGACACATCCACAGTTTTTTCTAAGTACCTCCAGGGATAGTGGCTCAGCTGTTTCCCTGGGCAGCCTGTTCCAGTGCCTGACAACACTTTCTGTGAAGAAATTTTTCTTAATGATAAGAAAATGAAGAATGAGACAGAAAAAGGAGAGATTTTATGTTCTACAACTATGCTAGACTTGCTTAGTATAATTTCTATGGAAATCTTTAGTATTGCCATTACTTTCTGTATGTGACACCACACTGCATCATGTTCTAGTTGGCCTAAATACAGGCACATATCAAAAAGAATGGAAAATGCTTCTCTCAGGAATGGATTATAGATCTTAAGAATTTTAACTGAAAAAGAGACAAAAGAGGAGAGAAAAGATCCGTAAATGCTGACAGAGAAAAGAAGAACGCCACAATTAATCTCATATGACATAAATGCTAACCTTGCCAGTACTAAGAGAGAAATCTTTATTTCCTCCCTAAGCCCAGCACTTACATTCTTTAACGACAATACTATACGTTGAACCTGTGACATTTTGACAAGTGCTCAAGAGCTCATTCTGAAAACTTGTTGTTTGAGAGATTTTTTGAGAAGAGTTGCATGTTTAAGAGTGAATCTGTCAATCAAGTGGCAAAATACTGATTATAATCTTGTGGGTTTTGATAGGTATTACTTATGTGGATTTTTTGACTGAAATCATGTTTGGTTTAGCCATTCAGAATAACTGAGGGAAATAAAATTTATTTCCTATCCAAAATTCTAGATTCATAAAATGATTCAGTTTGAAGAGGCCTTAAAGATCATCTAGTTTCAACCCCCCTGCTATGGGTAGGGAGACCTTCCACTGGATCAGGTTGCTCAAAGCCCCGGCCAGCCTAGTCTTGAACACTTCCAGGGGTGGGGCATCCACAACTTCTCTGTCTAACCTGTTACAGTGCCTCACCACCCTCACAGGAAAGAACTTCTTAATATCTAATCCAAACCTAACCTCTGTCAGCTTAAGCCATTCTCAGTTTTCCTATGTCACTGAGAAAAGTCCCTCTCCAGCCTTCTTGTAAGTCCCCTTTAGGTTCTGGAAGGCTTCTCTAAGGTCTTCCCAAAGTCTTCTCTTCTCTAAAATAACAGAACTCTCTCCGCCTTTCCTCACAGGAGAGATGTCCAGCCTTGGGATCACCTGGTCTGGACTTGATCCAACAGGTCCCGCACCTTTCTTGTGTTGTTGGCCATAGAGTTGGATGCCATAGTCCAAGTACAGTATCAGAAGAGCAAAGAAGAGGGGGGAGAATCACCTCCCTCGACCATGGTGCAGATCAGGATACAGTTGGCTTTGTGGGCTGTGAGGGTGCATTTATGAGTCATGCTGAGCTTTTCTTTCACAAATACCCACAAGTCTTTCTCCCCGGCGCTAGTCTCGATCCATTCTCTGCCCAGGCTGTACTTGTGTTGACCCAGGGTCAGGACCTTGCACTTGTTCTTACTGAACTTCATTAAGGTTCATATGGGCCTCCTTCTCAAGCCTGTTGAGGTGTCTCTGCATGGCATCCCCTCCCTCCAGTGTGTCAACAGCACCACAGCTTTGTACTGTCAATCCTCTGCCCATGTCACCAGCAAAGATGTTAAAATGTGCAGGTTCCAATACTAACCAACGAGGAACATCACTCATCAAAATCTTTGCAATTGCTTTAAATCAAAATGATGTAAGCATGTCTATGGTACCTATGCAGATAATAATCTTGTGGTACCATCATTATCCCTTTTATCCAACTCTGCAAATTTCAGACAATTATAGACATGATCCTGACTGATTCTTCTGCGTTTATTTTAGGTAGCTTCTTTAGGACACTCTTCAATAGAAAACCCTACGTTTGGTGTGTTGAACCCTGCCTACAGTGAATGCAACTGTACCCTAAAAACCAAGCAATTAAGAGATAATAAAGACATGATTATCTCTTCTAAAAACAGATCATTTTCCCTAACTGAATGACCAGCCAAGGATCAAGATCCTGAGACGAGTGTCTAGGAAAAATTGCTTTTCCCTCGGTCACCTCTTAGAAAGGAAGATGGAGGATGGTTTGAAAGAGTAGATAAATAGTCTCTACTTGAAATGTCCTATATACTATGAAATGCAACAATACTTAAAGTATATATTAAAGTTATAGACAGTTATACTAAGAAGTTTCCTTTTCTCCCTCCTCCTTAAGAAAAATCTCATCTTTTTAAACCTTAATAAAACATTTGAAAATATCCCTTAAAAATAGTTGACAAAGAATCTTGAACGTTCATTCTTCAAATGTCTGATGAACACACATAGTACCTCTGAAGCAGCAACTCTTGCTCTCATGAGAGAGAAATCATGCAAATCTGATCTCATATTCAAAAGTCACCAAGGTTTTTTTGCTTTTGCAGCAGTTTTAAGAACATATTGAAGTATGCTATCATTGTGGGTGCTATCACCTTTGCTTTAAGTGAGCATGTGTGGAGAGATGTTAGCTGGCTAGAGTAAGGAGAGTAAAATTTTTGAAAACTGGAATCTGCTTGTTCCACAGAACATCCCATAGGAACTGGAATATAAGATCATACTCATGTACTTTCTTCCTCAAAGTCCTTAAAGAAACAAGCATACAGCTCCTTCAAAACTTAATTTTCCATTCTTATGTATGCAGCATTTGATGTTGTTCCTTTGTGCAAATGATATGATAATATCTCTACCTTTGGGAGACAAGTTTCTAATAGCTGAAGGGAAATACAGTCTCTCAAAGGAACAGATTCAAAATCATTTTGGGTGTAAACAGATACACCCAATTGTTTTTAATGGAGTTGTATGAATTTTGAGCTAAATTAGGTCTATGACTGATCCAATACTATAATCTTCGGGAAAAATTTCCGTTTTTATAATCAAAATTTTTAGGATGTATCTATAGCAAAAACATGACTTGGAGACCTACATGTCCTGTTTGTCTTTCAAAGGCAAATTGGAAATGTTTTCCCCTGTAAACACAGGGTCAAAAGTATTTTTGCTACTCGACACAACATGAAAATACAAATAAATAATGAGCCAAATCAGTAACTGGTGAAAATAAGCACAAATTCTATTCCATCATATCTGAGTTTAGCCTTCACATCTTTTGACTGGAATTATTAATGATGACATAATTCATCTCCCCCTTCTTCCCCCAACATTAATGTGCAAAGAAAACAGATGCAGAACAAAATAATCAGTCCTGTTAGATACAGCTTCAGGATTTGCATGTATCGCATTTTATCCATGTTATTTAACTATGGAGTGCAGCAATATATATATGATCTTTTTGCCTATGGAAGCAGTTGTGTTCTGTTCTAATAGACTGTGCTGCCTTTTGAAGTTAAGAACCTTTCTGTATCAGTGTTGTTAATGCTCATGATTTTATTCTAGCTCTCATGGTTTTTCTTATCTTTTTCTTTTTTCCCTGAAAGATCCAGCTTCCAGAGATGAGTGAGTATCCTCTTGGTTATAATAAAGCTTGTGAAAACAGGACCTCAGTGAACTTCAAAATAAATAGAAAGACCTAAGATACTTTAAAAATCTATTTAAAAATACTTTTATTTTTAAAAAGCCAATTCCATTTCTTATTAAAACCAGACTTGAGATTTTTTGAAGATTTGACATTGGTAAACTTCTATCTCCCCACAGCTGCCACACTGAAAATCTTCTCTTACCCATGACTGGCAGATACTGAGAGACAGAAAATGAGTATGCAGTCTCCCAGTTGGCTTCATGTGAATTATTTATAGATGACAGAAGCATTAGAGAAGTCCAGACAGCTGGACTGTGTGTAAGACTTTCAGTGAATGATTTTATTTAGAATGTTGTTTCAGGGAGATAATGTAATTAATGTAGTTGGGAGACGAGAAATCTCACACACTGCATCTGGAAGTTTCTCCTCAGGAAATCCTTGTAGCTCGCTGTTTCTGTCAAGCAGGGTAATGTGCCTCTAAACCACCTCTGACAGAAAACATATCAGTGCATCAGCAGAACCAGAAAATGACAAAACATACACAGTGTGGAATAGTGAATGTCAGTGTCTTTGCACCGAGAAAACACACTCATGTAAGAAAAAGAAACTTAAATCAGCTGGAACCTTGTAAAGTGAATCAAAGAAACAACCTTAGCCAAGAAGATGTTCTACTGGTTCTCTGACCAGGTAAGTAAAAAAATGAACAAGTGAGGAATATCATTATTAGGCAGAGTAAACACCTGGTTTGCACAGAAAAAACCATGAAAAGCCACTACAGCAGGTAATAGTTTTTTTTGTTTGTTTGTTTGTTTGTTTGTTTGTTTTAAATTTTATTTATTTTGTTTGTTTTTTGCCACTGTAGCCATGAAGAGGCAAATAAGTTCAAGAACAAATATATACATTTCCAGATTGATTAAAATTTTAAATTTTAAATCTGAATATTCAAAAGTATCCTGAGAAAATAATCTGGAATTAACTCTTATTTTGGCCATTGAATTTCCTGCCTTTTAAATAACATTTTCAAGCTTTTACAATTAGCCATGAATCCAGAAACTTAAATCAACTAAATTGTATAGAAACATTGAAAATTTGAAAGAAAAATCAAAATAAGAATACTCTGCTCGAGGCCCAATAGCTCACTTCTTTCAAGACAAAACAGCTCAATCCACTTCTAAACTCTTCTAAAGCTAAATAAATTCTCTATGCATACAGTTTTTCATCTGTGGAAATTATATAAAAGAAAAAGAACAATCTGAGAGTCACTTGCACAGACATCTTTCTGATGAGGATGGAATTTGGGTATATGATTATTTCAAATGAATTATGCACAGAAAGAAAAAGAAATGGATCCTTATATGGAAAGAAAAAGGCAAAACCAAACTGATGGAAATCTCCCTCAAAAAGATGGCTATTTCTTCATTAATTACTACTAACAAATTCAACCTCTATTAGTTACCATAATGGTAGCTGGAAATGGTTTCCTACTGCTCTCATATGGGACTATGGAAATATACAGTATCTCTAAAACATAAAATGGAAAGATATGTCATATTTTAAGGAGAGATTCTTAAAAAAATAAAATTGAAAACAATTGTAAAAAATTATCAAAGTAAAATTGTACCTGCTTATGGATAGTACAAAATTATCTTTCAATCTTCTGATTTTAATAGAGGGATTTGCAGAAGTGAACTAATATAATTTCTTGTGTGCTTTAAATGCTGTTTCAACTTCCTCTACAACAAGAGGAGAAAAAATATTTCATTGCTCTGCTAATCCAGATTTTTGAAAGAGCAAAATGTTAAAAATTTAGTTTAAAGGAAAGGACTTTTTTTTTTTTTAAACACCAATTGTACAATTCATAGTGAATTGTAATACCAAGTTGAATCTGTAATACAAAGTTTAGTCATTTTAGTAACAATTTATTCAATAATACTTATCTTACTTATTATGTTTTTAGACTGTATTCATCTTGATTAGACATATTCAGAGCTCTCTTGAAACAATCCTAATTTGTTATAACCAAAAGATGGCAGCACTCCATGCAGTATACATTGCCTTCCACAGTTATTTCTGTTCACAGATGTCTTTGCAAATTCCATTTTATAGTGCTGTGCTTTAAGTTATCCAGAGCAGAGAACTATTTAGAAAGCTTTCATAAAAGAACATATTATTATTAATATGGGAAGATTAATGTGGTTTTGGAAAGCTTAAAAATAAGTTATTTTAAATTTATTTTCTTTAATATAGTTTCAGACTATATAGCCATCAGAATTAAATGAACAGCACTGAGATGCTGCACCCTGAATTCTGTTTTAGAGAAACTCATTCTGCTCTTTTTGGGCTTGAGTACCAGGTAGTTTGTCTCATCTAGGACTCCGGACTCTTTTCAAAATACTTTTTCCTTTTTTTTTTTTTTTTTTTTTTTTTTTTTTTGTCTGCTTTTTCCTCTTTGATGTTTCTTCCTTGTCCTGTCTCATCCTTTACTGGTCTCTGGTCTACTGTTAGGCAGATCTCTGCATTTGCGCTCACTACCAGCTCCCTGATGTAAGCACCTTCACTGTATACCACTATCCATCCTGTGGCTACGTGTCATCTAATATCTGCACACTGTTGTACCCACAGTGGTCCAATTTCCTGTTCCTCTGTGAGACTGAACACAAACCAAGGCAGCTCTTATCCTGTGATAGAGTTTGGTGGGGGTAGATGCTCAGTGACCATGTCGTACAAAAGCATTAATGAAGAGGCTGACAACAAAACACACTCCTCATTTTTTGGGATGAAATCAAGACCAGTCAAAGGAACATATAGAATGGTCACTAAGAAAGTTGGATTTTTGATTTGGTTTCAAAAGGTGAAATTAAAAATGGAACTGTTTTACTGAACAAATCAAGGGGAAAAAAAAGACATGTAGGAAAAGAAACCAAGACTTTGTGGTTCAAAAGGAGGAAAGTGGAATTGCAACTAAATGAACAGCACAAATTCTGCATGGTCACCCTAGAAAGTGCCAAAGACTTAATGAATACTGTGATCCCAAACATGAGGATAATGGAATTAAATACTTCTTTATATGAAGCCTCTGATATAAAGGAACTGTTAGAATCATAGAATCATAGAATCAGCTGGGTTGGAAAGGACCTCATCAAGTCCAACCTTGATCCACTACCACCACGGTTACTAGACCATGGCACTCAGTGCCACATCCAGTCTCATCTTAAAAACCTCCAGGGATGGAGAATCCACCACTTCCCTGGGCAGCCCATTCCAATGCCTGATTACCCTCTCTGTGAAGATGTTCTTCCTAGAAGAAACTAGGCTGATAGATGTGAGAGCCACGGCCCACATGCAAAATTTTGAAAATATAGAAAAACTTAGTAATAAACGGTTATCTATGTTCTACTTTATTCCCATGCAGACACCTTCAAATAAATAGAAGTTCTTCCAAATGGCATATGCTGCTAAGCTGTGAAAGGAACTGGTGAAAACCACTGAGAAGACTAAGCATGGTGCAGAATAAGCCCATCCAAGACAGACCCAGAAGCAAGACAAAGATAGGTTGATCCAAAACTTAATTAATTGTACATATGGAAAGCTGCAAAGGGGAGTAAAAAACAAGGTATGGAAAATGAGCTTCAATGCAAAGAGTCTGAAAAACTGAGTTTTCAGCTCTGTAACCTATGAAAGAGAATCACACAAAATAATCTTAATGTGAGAGACTCCAGAATGTGTAGGGAAACACATTGCTGGTTATTTTTTTTTTTTTTTTTTTTTTTTTTTTTTTGTTTTTTTCTTTTTTTTTTTTTTTTTTTTTTTTGCTTTTTGTCTTGTCATCTAACTAGATGCCTCTAACTAGACTCAAGACTGATTTTATTATTTTCTGATACTTATGCTTACCAATGCTTGTGGATGATGATGATTTCAAAACTCTGTTACTGTACACTCATTAACTGAGGATTCTGGGATCCATCACATACAATTCTTACCCTCTTTCTTCTCCTCCACTCTGTTATAAAGTTCCAACTTTTAACAGAGGCCATGCTGAAGAAGGGTGATTTACAGGTCTTTCCACGTTGAAGCTGGTTCCATTTAATAAGCTAACAAGTTTTTTGACCTTAAAAACTCTTGTATGGCTGACCTGAAAACGGAGGCTTTGGTAAAGGGGAAGTAGAAAATGGGCTAATTATAAATATTCTGTGACCTTAGAGTATGTTAATATAATCTACTTCAAGTAGTTCGTTTGCTACCTGGAAATTGCTGTGTTTCATGACGTGATTTGTAGTGATAAAGCAGTAAAAGCATTTAACAATACTTTTTCTTTTTATATGGAAATAAATATTAACTACTAATCAAATTCAGTCAGCATCTTTGTTTTCCCTCCAATATATTATAAAAACTAGTAACAAGATAAAGTAGAAGACTCAAAATGGTGAAATGTTAGTTTTGCTTGGTAAGAAGATTCTGAAGGTAGGAAGTAGATATCACACAACAAAACCCAGTAATGATCAAAAAATCAAAGGCACATTAAATTTGTCACTGGGAGAAATCTGCTTTGTGTCACAAGATTGGGCAGTAAATCTTATGATAATATTTAAGAACAGTTTAGAAAACGTGGGAGAAGGAAAAAACTTAAATCATGTTCACGTGTTGTAGTTTAGGAATGGTATCCCCCAATTTAGTGTTCCCAAACACTCCAAACACCAAGGTTGTGGATTCTATCCCCACACAGACCTTCCACTCAAGAGCTGGACTTGATGATCCCCGTCCCACTCAGAATACTCTCTGACTCCATGATTCTGCTCATTCACTCCACACTCCCTGTTCCCCCCACCTCGTGGCCAGCTGGAGAGGAGAATTGGAGGCTCAAAAGGTAAAGGTCATGGATTGAGACAAGAAAAATTTACTGAAAACAGCAATGAAATAAGAAAACGAACAGTAACAGCAACAATATTAATAACAGAAGTGTACAAGAGAGGTGAGTGATTCACATGCAAATGCTCACCACTATACCATGGGAAACCAGGCAACATCTGACCATTGCCACGCTACCCTGACCTGGAAGAGACCCCCTTCCCCAGTTCTGGAAAATGACATGAGGAGGTACAAAATAATATCCAGGTCCTAGCCATAACCCATCCTCACTACTGCCAAATTAATCCTGTCCTTGCTGTAAACAGGACACCAAGATAATGGAATCACAGTATGTAATAGAAGACAATGTCTCTAAAGATAAATATTTACAAGTGTCCTGAGTGAAAATACCAGCTAAGTGCTTTACTTACCTAGAATGAATAGGAATATCAAAGAACCTGAATGTAAGCATAAGACTGAAAAATTGGCTGGACTGTTGAGAAGTTTACATTTGAAAAATTATGCTGATTACCTAATTCTGTGAGAAAGTGGTCTTAATAGTCATTAATATTCTATGACTCACTGTACCTTGTGTAATTGTGGTTACACTAAGAAATGTCAAGAATTAATCTGGGACACAAAAATGGAGATTATCTTTAATAACAAATAAAGTTGTTGCTAGCATTAAAGATGGATTCATGTGAAGTCCAACTCTGGAAATCTTCATGTGCTGAGACCCAACACAATTCTATGCAACACAAATATATTTTTATCATATATTTCTATGAAACTTATGGAGTAAAAAATACTTTCATTGTATTTCTATACCATAAGAGTACAGCAGCTGACCTCCTGACTGTACAGAAAGGGAATATCAGAGAATTAAATGAAGCAGAAGAATGTTCCAGTCATGATCCATGTAATAGTGGCCATTAGCCCTGGGAGCAATTATCTCTTTTAATCCTTAACATTTAAATTTGCAGAAAATATCTGGCATTTAAGAATATCAGCATGTGAAAAGAAACCAGAGAGGTGACTATGATGGGAGAAATGGAAAAGTCCATTCCATTTATGCAGCATCACTTTACCATTATGTTGAATAAAGTGTATTTTAATTTTTAATCAACTCTAAGTCAGCTCTCTATTGTAACTCAGCACAAGATGAATGAAACAATTATTGTATTGCAAAGTGACCCTCTCTTGAAAAGACAATTGTGCTATAAATCCTCAGTACATGATACATAAACCTCTTTTTATTCCTGAACTCAGCCCTTTCCGTACTCTCTGTATGTAATATACCTTTCACCAATTTACCCACAGTAGGAGTTGTGGTAGTAGTAATCAAGGAAAGACAATTCCTTGTGAAGATATTCAGATAGGAAATATTAAAAAAAGGACTTAAATGTTCATGAACATAGGGACTTTCAATATCTTTACGTAATCTCTGCAAGTTTCTCCACCTCCTGCTACACTTCATTTTGTTTTTTGTAGGCAATACAAAGTACATCTGCCATGCTCTGTACACTGACTTTCCTCTAAGTGCCCTCATATGTTTCAAATGTAGATATTAGCAGTGAAAAGTTCACTGAAATTAAAAAAAAATAATCAAACTTTGTTTTAATATGATCCCTTTTCTGTCTGCCTTCTGAATAGAGTAACTTCGAAAAATGGAGAGCACTTTGTTTCAGTTTTGGGACGCATGAAGGCAAATAATTCAGATTTTAAAATTAAAAAATTAAATTAAAATTAAAATTTAAAATCTCGGGAAATGTTATTGACCTGTCCTCTATAAACTTTTCTAAATTACCCTTGCTAAACTTGGGGATTAACAGGTTATTATTGACTCTTTGTTTCACTGCATATGTAACTGTAGGTATTTTTTATGTAAAATAAATATTCCACTCAATTTTTAAAAAAACCCACCTTGACTATTTCTGTGGTGGTTAACCTTGCAACAGCAATATGTACCCTTGTGTTTAAAAGGCCTGTTTACTGTAATTCTCTAATAGCTTATGCAGGCTTTTCTCTTCCCCGCAGATTCTTGGAATGCAGAGACATGTTCATTTTATTGTCTGAGCAACTCTGATACCACAACCCCCTGCCAGCATTCTCTAAATTGGCTGCCCATAATAGTAGAATAATTTCAAGATGACATTGTTAGTTTCTAAAAACTTTAAAAAATTGTTCTAATGAGGTCCATTTGAGGTTTCCCTCCTCTACAGCTATGCTCATCTTCATAGGAATTTTGGTTCTACCTCTTAAGTTATGGCAGTAAGAGCATGCCTGAGGTGTAGTAAGCATGGGATTGAAAGTATATTTTTCTCTGGCATTTTTCAGTTCCTGCTTGCCCTTTTTTACACAACATCTGGCCACTTTGTCACTTGGAGAGTGTTAAAAATCAACTATTTTAGCTGGGTTTTTTTTTATGAACAGCCTCTTAAAATCTCAGGTGTCCTCCTTTCGTTCATGAGACGTGATTGATATTAAACTCACTTTCTACATATAATTTACTGACCACATTCAGAGTTTTTCCCCTGTTTCTGCTTTACATGAATATATTGATATTATAAGATTCATCTCCAGATCAAATGTCTGGAGTAACATAGTGCAACTCTTCATATGGAGTATCCTCAGACAGCTTTAATGTTGTCATTCCAGAGTTAAACAACCAGAAGGAAAAAGAGAGAAAATAGTGATGAAAAAATATGATATCATTTACAGTGAGCTAAAGAATTGCTGTTTAAAGAGAGCAACTGCCATCAAACAGGTGTACATCTACCAGCAGAAATGTTACACCAGAGGCAGCTCTAATCTAGTTTGTTTAAGCATAGAAAATGAATATATGGCAGCTCAGCCTCCCTGCAAGTTTTGCAATGCATAGCTGGCATTCTGAGTATTCAGGAGGTTCAGTCTTGATCCCAAGCATGATTACATCTAAGTCACTTACGCTGACCTGTTCTGGAATCAGAAGTTCTTTTGCTGAATAGCTAAACCAGCAATGCTGGAAGGAAAAGTAAATGTACCAGGCCATAGAGCTGCTTGATAGACACAAGGAGCAGGCCAATGCCAGATGGCAGAGAAAGTGGAAAAGGAATATAGGACAAACTTAATTTTAAAATGTGGTCCACTGAGAGAGTGGCAGAAAGGCCAATACATGGCCCAAAGTCTACAACATGAGTACATAGCACTGGGAATGTCAGCAGAAACTTCACAGTAGCTCAGCGTAACACACGGCCTTACAGCATGAAGAAATAGTTTTACAGGCAATTCTTGTTTACTTGTTAATATCTTTAAGCATAATCATGTCCATCTCAGCTACTTCAGAATTCATGTATTATACTCTGATCTTAGTTCTCTGCTCTATTTATGGAAGCTGATTATAATAACCCAAAGAAAGAATTATATTTTTGTTGGAATGCGTCATTACTTTCTGTTACATTATGAAAGCAGAAAAATTCTATCCCCTCTGCAGGAAGAAACTGGGATTGCTTGTGGTTTTTAAAAATATTAAACTAAGTAGTAGATAATACTTTCAGCTAATGTGAATTTACACTTGAGAGTACAGAAATGTTTTGTTTATTGCTGAAAACCTGCCCTAACTGATATTACAGACATATTATATATACATGACATATGCATTATATATACCTTATTATTGTTTGTCAATAAAGGTTTGATGTCTATACATACAATAGTTTGTAAACATCTAATCCACAATCTCTGAAATTACATTCATCTGGAAACCTCAAATATCCTTCATGATGCACTCAAAAATGTCAGCCTCAGAAATTATTAATATGTGAGATGTGAGGCAGTTTAATCCTCAGTTGAATCCAACACTAGATGCAACAGAAAACCAGCAGTATCTATTATGCTGCTTTCCATCAATTGTTAGCGACCCATTTTACTAAATCAAGAGCACACTTACTGCAAGTACTTGTCCTGAAAATGGAAAATCTACCACCATACTGTAGGCCTAACAAATTAATTCAATCAGTAAGTGTAAAATTAATGAAAGGGACCAAACTTCTTCCTTCACTTGGCAGAAGCTTGTGCCCCTGTAAAGAGAAACAACATTTTCTGTATGTTATTAGTACTTATCCTTCTGCCCTCTCAAAAGTGAAGATTTAGTCCTTGAGCTGCATTTAAGGGTAAGCCTACTGAAAAAATTGAAGACTGAAACTTACAGTATATTGTCTCTTATTGTCATATCAAAATGACAGTAAGTAAAAATATGGAAAAACTTGACGGATAAAGAAGAAATAAAAGTATTTTTATAAGACTGGAGGATTAAGTATACAAATTCTCTACCTTGCATACAGCAGTACAAGGAACAGATATGCTGTTCTTCAGATCTCAAGATATCTGACCCTTATGTATGAAGTGTTGAAAGAAAACACTTATGCTAGTCTGTCAGACAGAGGTCTGGCCTTGACTGCTACAGCCATGAGGAGGTACAGTTTGTCATTTTCTGTAGGAAATTATTACTTGTAAGAGTGATACAAAGACTGACACAAGACTATTTCTAAGGAAAATCTTAACATGGTAAAAAACATGACCAAACAGATTCCCAAATACAAGGCTTCTGCAGTACTAATTAAATTGGAGGCTAAATTTGACACAACCTTTAGGGAAACCACCTTTATTGGGATCATTTGGAAGCTTTAAGAGGTAAGGTAAGAGAAGCTAGGAAATCTTGTTCTTTGAAATGACAAGTGGCTGCAATACCAGACCATGCTGGAAGGAAATTAAGTGGAGCAGAATATACATGAAAATATGAAGAATAAAATATATGAGAATATAGTTCTGAGATGAAAAATGTAAAGGTAAAACATGAGTGAAGGTCTTGAGCACTGTGAATTTGAACAACTGTGGGAGAAGAAAGTTTAAAAAAAGTGCTGATGAATCACTGCAGACTCATCAGTACACTAAACTTTTGGGGTTCTATATGGCTTGGTGATGTGTACTGGGGCTGTGGCAATGTGAAACTGGCTCTGCACAGCTGCACTGGAGTGCATTACAACTAATCTGTGTGTTTATGCTTTCAAGTACATCAGAAGAAATTTTACTGAATAAACAACTCTGAACCTCTTGTACCTTTACTTTCTGCTGTGATTAGTTCAACACTTATTGCAAACCTGTCTGATCTCAGTTTTTGTTTACTCTCGTGTTTTGTCATTATGACACTCGTAATTATATGCTCTTGAGTTCTTTCTCTGGTTGTTTGCTCTTATGCTAAACACAATATTAGCCCTTTAGAAATCCATTTATTTCTACTAGCTAGCTATGAACCACTTATTGGCTGTGTCACAAATGAGTAGACTCTAATTAGCCCATCCATTAATTATTCAGATTCCTGAAACTTTATTTAGACTACCATTGCATAGCCAATGGTCAGTGTTGCCATCTGAGAGCAGGTTTTGTATAAAAAAAAAATCAGTGGTTCCCAAGCAGTGTAGAAATCTTTCGCAGGAAGAGTAGTCAGACAGGACTGCTCTCTTGCTCTCCCACAGCTTCCATCTCACTTCCACCATCTGCCAAATGCTGCCAGCACAGCTGAGTCTGGCACAAGCAGTTACAGGGTGACAGAGGCTGTGGTGCCACGTAGAGGGTGTTCAAAGCAATGAGAAAGTATGTTCTGTGGCCAAGGCCCCAAGACCTTGTAACAATCTCTGATGATCCAAGGCATAGGACATTTCCATGCTGAGGAGAACAGAGGTGGAAAAGTATGCATTTTTCAGAATCTTAATTTTTTGAACTTATAAAAATCTTCAAAAGTTTGCAATCTGCCTCATGTTTTTGCTGAAAAAATGGCAATTGCAAAGACAGGAACAGCTTCTTATTTTTTGCCAGCAGTATTTCTACCAGAACAAACATGGAATTACCTTGACTGTTTCCTTCAGTTTCCTTTCAGAGCAAAGGATCAAATGTCTTCAATTGATTCACTTTTTATAGGTACCTTGATTATAGCTATTCAACGTGGTCAAGAATATAAATGGTTAATAGATTTCCATATGAAGCTAATCTAAAATGTGATGATGTTATATGAGGTAAGTCGGGAAAATTAAGATGCTACGAAAGGAATGACTATAGTTTAGCTGGTGCAAGGCCTCCAGAATTTATATTGTTGTTTAGCACTGATAGCACTGTTTCCCTTTAGCTTTTCCAGGTATATACTTTATAACAGATACAAAAGATAGTATACCTGTCTTAAAATATCTAAGTGTTTATGCTGCATTAAATGCATTAGGTTTGCAGTCTATCTCTTTGTTGTTCAGACTGGTCTTTTCTCACTTGCTATGGATCTCATGTTAGCTTTTAAATTACATATTTCAGGGAATTGGGGTTTATCTTTGAATGTGACTCAGGAATTCATGAATAAATAAACTTGTCAGAACAGCTGGAGCATGTCTCTTACCTGCTCTTTGGGATGTGCTAAAGACTTTTTTCACAAAATAAGAATTTATTAAAGTGTACCTCCAATACAGTAATAATCACCATAGAGAACTGACCTTGGAAGTGCATTTTTTTTACAAATTGTTAAGTTGTTAATACTGTATGTTGCTTGGAGGCCTTTAGAAAAGACCTGGTCACCTGAAGTTAATGAGAACTCTGTCTTGAACTTAATTATTTTCAGTTCTGTAATACTGCCACTCATACCTGAGCTTGCTGCAATTCAGTCTGAACTTTTTCATTTGTACAAGGCATTTAGTGGTGGCACTGTTAACTATCAGATAGATTTGTTAATAAAACATTTCCTGCAACCTACTATAGGTATCAAAAATGAATTTGTATTGAATTGTGAATCTCTTTCAGTCATACTCTGATTGTTCCACAGACACATCTCTGAGTGTAGGTGATGGTAGGATCAAGAATTTAACAGCAAAAAGTCTGTCCTGCTGAAAGCGTCTTTTGCCTATTTTTGTAGCTTTTCTTCTCCCTCCTGCAAGAACATGCCTTCCCATGTGTGGTGGTTATAAGGAGTGCCACAGAAAGGTTACATATGTCAGATTCCAATTTAGTCGAGATAACTTACATACCTGCCTCTCTGTAAAAAAGAGACAAAGTGAATTTTGCCTTCCATCATCTCCCACATCATCAGTCTTGGTATTATCATCGCTGCAGCTTTTCACGAAGTCAGGTTCAAATCTAAAAACATAAACACAGTTTAACGTTTGAGTTCCTAATTTTCACCATCATTTTTTACTATCTAACTCTTCTCTGCATAATTTTTTTTTTAAATTATGCGATTGCGAATCTGTGAATGCAAATAAGGAGTAACAGAGTAGAAGGTTGAGCTTCATATCAACTCTTAATTGGAAGTAATGGAGTAATCTGTAAAATTTGCTATCAGGTTGTTCCAGAGATAACACAGTTAAAACAAAATACTGTTGTTTTGGTGGTAAGATGAATATACAAAGATTTAGTTGGGAGCAATTTCACTGAGTAAAAGTTAAAATTATTGTACATTTTACCAGGTGTAAATCTCACACCTATAAATCTCATTTGTTTCTATTTTGGATCTTCAGCAGAGATATGATATGTTATGAACTATTTTTTTTTTAATTTTTCAGAATGGAAAACCTGTTCAAGTACTTTTTATTTATGTGCTCCTTTTTTTTATACAGAACAAAGGGTTAATTCTGACACCAGTGTACAACAAGTAATGTCTCTGATGCCACTAAATCACATATTTTAATGTAATTGAAAGGTACACTAAGAGAGGCAGAGGGCATGCATTAGTTGAATAGCTACTGGAAGCAGCCAAAATGATAGAACACCTTAAAGGTAATTGCAAGGGAAATGAATCCACGTAAGAAGTAAAATACTTAAAGCATTCCCACTTGTGAAAGTCCTCTTTAGTTGTAATGGTGCTAGCAAGTGCTCCTATAATTTCTTATTCCGTATATTTTCTACTGTCAGATAAGACAAATGAAAATGTCTTTTTGTTCATTGACAGTATTATCCCCTCTGACTGAAACATTTTATTCAAGTCTAAAATTTTAACCCTGCTAACACGAAATCATAGTTTTCTGTATCATGTCAGTGACCCACATTAGTGTTATAAAAGAGTTGTAGAACAGTAGCACCTGAGTTCTATTTTTTTGTAAAATAAACCCTTTTGGAAATTGGGCCAACAGCATGAATTTAGCACAGATCTTACTGCTAATGCTTTATCAGAAAAATGCTTATCTTGAAAGCATCCTACACACCATAGAAAAGCCATGAAATACCTGGAAGGATTAATTTTTTTGGTAAACCACTTCTAGTATAACAGCATGATGTTAAAGAATGCTCTGAGGAAATTTATTTGCATCACAAAATAATTAATCTTTAACAATTTAAATTACACTCTTTATGTAGTTATATTATATTTAGTAAGAAAGAAAATTATCCAGGGCCTCACGTACTTGGCAAATCATGAAGATGATTTTAATTCCCTTGGTCACATGAAGTAGATCTTATACAAAGAAACATTTCAATGAATCTCAGAGTTGTTACTCAGATGAGTTGAATACTTTAAGTGTAAGCAAGATTAGAAAGATCATGAAAACCTAATTTTGTACTTTTCTTCAAGAACAGACTGTTAAGGTTCAAATTCCTAATTTCTATTCCCTGTTCCCCTGTGTCTTGTAGCAAATGGTACTTCACCTTTACACTGAAGTGCAAGTTAATAGCAACTAACAACTGTAATGACATTTTCAAAATCCACCATGAGGAGAGTTTATTATGCACTCCTTATTTACCTATGTATTAGTAGAAATGGTTCTCTTACAGAAAAATGTAGTTTGTATTTGTCTTCCTCCTTTACTCTTTATCAAAAATTCATCTCTACAGCTAAAACAATTAGCTTGTTGTAGTATCATTTGCAATTCAGGTGATATTCTTGAAGAAATAGTGCTTTCCTATATTGCCTAGTATTTCTGTTTAATGCACTGATGATAACAAAGTTCTGACAACTAAAGAATGAAATAAGTATGACAAAAAAAAAAAATCCTGGTTTTATTCTATTTACTTTCCTATTCCAAGTGTAATGTTTTCTCATCACAAAAGTTAGCAATAGATACACGTGGAATTCACAGAACCAGAATCACAGGATGATTTGTATTGGAAAAGATATTAAAGATATCCAGTTCCAACTTTGCCTGTTATGGGCAGGGAACCTTCCAGTAGAGCAGATAGCTCAAAGCTCCATCCAACATGGTCTTGAATGTTTCCAGAACTCGGGCATCCACACTTTCTCTGGGCATCCTGTTCCAGCATCTTACCACCCTCACAGTAAAGAATTTCCTCCTACTTACCTAATGTAACCTTGACCTCTTTCAGGTTAAAGCCATTACCCTTTATCCCATCACTACATGCCCTTGTAAAAGATCTTGCTCCAGTTTTCTTTCAGATCCCTTTTAGGTAGTGGAATCAATCTACTGGTAATTGCAAATGTATTCCCATTCACAGCAACAGAGGAATTTTCTGTTTCAAATTCTGAATGCTCTTTGCTTGAGTACTAACCTGAAGTTACCATGAGCTCTTACTGAATGGGAGACCTTACTACTTTACCTTGTTAGTGTTGCGTGGAGAATCATTCTAAATCTGGAAATTGTGTATTTTCCTAATGGAGCACACTGCATATATTTCTCTTCATTTTCATGTGTGAGGCATTATTCTTTCAGCACCTGACTTTGTTCACTCTTTAGTGGACTGGCAAAACTTTGTCTAAATAATGTAGACTCAGGGAGAAAAACAATGACAATCTTAAGGTGAAAGGAGTAAGAAAACCAGACTTTTTGGCTGGTGTAAATTTGTGGAACTCTACTGCTATCCATGGGTACAATTATCCAGATAAAATAAATGGCATAGTTCCTCTGCTTTGCCCAGCTGAACATCTGGTCCAAGATTTTGTTTTGTAAGAGAAGTGACTGGGTAATGATGCTTCTCTTATTATCATTTGTGTTTTCTTGGTGTTTTACAAAACAAGATTAAGCTGAAATAATAATAGTATCTGCTTTTAAAAGTCACTCTACACAGAGAAGTACACTTTGCATTAGAATTAATAAAATTACAAATAAACAGTAAAATGAGCAAATAAACACAAAATCCAGATAGTTCTAACTGCTCTGTACATGTAATTTTCAAATTTGTTTCTCTTAACATAAGAGTAGGATAACCAAGAGTGGGTTATCAGCAGACCTGTAAAGGGGTTAGGGCCTGGGCTGACAAGCAAAGGACCTGAAATGAAGTGAACACAAAATCATGAAGACAAAGCTTAAGCAAGGCCACCTCCTGCATTTTCATGCAAGCAAACAAGTGCCTATTTTGCCACCACTGTTCCAACCTTCTCTGAGAAATCAGCATGCTGGGGTGCCTCTCTGAATTGCCTCTACACTAATGCACACAGGATGGGGAAGAAATGTGAGGAGATCTGTGTGCAGTTGTAGGGCTACAGTCCTGTTTGAATCACAAAGACTTAGAGGGATGTCTCCCATGACTGGGGAGCTGCAGTTGAAAGATACAGGTTTTTCAGGAAGAACTGGCCAGGAAGGTGATAGGAAGCTGGCCTTTATGTGAGAGAACAGCTGAAATACATGGAGTTCTGTCTTGGGATTAATGGTGAGCTGACTGAAAGCTTGTGGGTAAGGATTAAAGATCATACTGATTAAAGATGAATATGCACACAGTGTCTGCTAAGGTCACCTGATCAGGAAGAATAAGTGGCTGAGGCCACTGGACCTCTTAGGGGACTTCAGCCACTGTAGTATCTGCTGAAGGAACAACACAGAAGGGCATAAGCAATCAAGGATGATCCTGGAGAGAATCAGTGACAACTTCCTGACCCAAGTGACAAAGAAGCCAATGAGCTGAGATGCTCTGCTGGATCTCATGCTTACAAACAAGGGCTTATTGAAACTGCAAAGGTTGGAGGCAGCCTTGGCTGCAGTGACCATGAGATGTTGGAGTTTGGGATTATGAGAAGACAGAGTAGAGCAAAAGCAATTTCACAGCCCCAGACTTCAGAGAACAGACTTTGGCCTTTTTAAGGATCTGCTTGGAAGAATTCCATGGGATAAGGCCCTCGAGGAAGAGAAAATGAATACCTCCATTGTTGGAGATATTCAAAAGGTGTCTAGACATAGCCTGCGTGCCCTGCTTAAGCAGTAGTGTTAGATAAGATGATCTCCAGAGTTCCCTTCCAAACTTAGCCATTCTGACTCTACAGTTCTGAGATTCTGTGGACTGAGACATACAGATTAAGAAACACCTTACTTGACCTACATTTTAAAAATATATTTAAGATGGCATACAGGATAAGAAATTTACTAAGACAAATATCAGTCTTACTTAACCTGACCACACTATTCCCCTCCAACCTATCTTTTAATCCTATATTTGATATTTGGGTAGTTTTATGCTAGAAATCGGTAGCTATTTCTAAAAGACAAAAATGTATTCATGATGTGTAACATCTAGCAAAGTGATCTATTCTGTTTTTAACAAGTTATCCTCCAAATGAAATTGAAGCAGGGAGATAATCAAAAGGTAGAACTACAGCTGTGTTTAGTGTATGGCTAATCAAAGAAAGAAACTGTTTATTTTGATTCTTATCCTGTTGTCCTGTAAAGAATTAATGTGAGCAGCTGACAGTCTGAGCATTTACTTTGCAAATAGGGAGATCAAGAAAAAAGAAAAAGGCAAAAATCACCATAGCACAATTACAGCTGTCACTGAAAAATAGAGTAACCTAATCAACAATGTATTTCCTTAATGTAGGTTTCAAGGTTAACAAAAAAATAAGAATATTTACTCTTTGCAGATTTATTACTGCTCTTTGCTATTACTGCATGGTTAAGATTTATCATATATGTAAAGATTCACCTTTAAATTACATAAAACTTCTCTTCCTGGTGAAAGTAATTCCAGAGACTTAACACTAGTGGTGATGAATACTCTGTCTCACTTCTACAGAGTGGACATATGAATAGATACCAATAAAGCCAATCTGAACTCTTCTGCTAATCCTTCCTGAGGCATTATGTTTTCATTATTCAAACTGGAACTGTGCAGTCTCCTAGCCATAAGGCTCTATTATTCTGTGCATATGTGTGTGTTTCCTTATGTATATAAAAATATAAATTAGCCACAGAAGAAACTAGGGCTCACTGTTCCAAGGACTAAATGTTCCAAAACTCCTTGGCAGTCAGTAGATCAGAATCTGTGTGCTTTTAAAATTTTTATTTCTGATTTTTTTTTTTTTTTAAATGAGATGTTTAATGACAAACAATTTCACTGACTGGACAACAAGATCCCATTTCCAAGGGATGGCAGAGGACTGCTTAGGTGCCTGTAAAACTTATTTTGCGGCACTCAAGCACTGTTGTAAAACATCTATGTACCAGTGAAAGGTAAGAATTGTACATAAGAAGGAAATTAGGGCCCTGGTGCTGACAGACTAGCAAGGTATTTAGCAAAGGCAGCTCCATATTGCCATCCAGTCTGTTCTATAAAGTATATTGTTTTATTTTGTTTTGTTTTGCCAGTAGGGCAATAGATGATTAAGGCAATATTTATCATTAAAGAAAACAATGTCTAATAAAAAACTCAGTGTAAGAGTAGGAATAGAGGGGTTTATCCAGCCACAATATACCTGTCAGGCTCCTGAGGGCACTATTATGCTACACTGCCTTTGACCAGTGCACAGTACTGAAAGGAAAAGGTTGCAGTTTTTCAGTGACTGCAAAGACCGTTCTAGCTCCTTAACTGTTCCATAACAGTTCTGGTGAACCAGGGACCATCTCTCAGAGGGAGAGAAGAAACAGGTGTGTGACAGGGCCTTCAGACTTGGGCTCTGTCGGTGGTCTGAGATTGAGGAGGGGTTAAGAGCAAGGCTCAAAGATGTTACCAAGTGCTCTTTGTTCACAGCACTGACTGTGCCCATGGCTGGGCTCACAGTGTTGTACTCATCATCAGCATAGGCTTCTGCTGTGCCTGACATGAGGATGTTGCTCTCCCACAACCCCAAAGCCCTCAGTCTCTGCACCTGAGGGATTGACTCGCCATGCCAGGGCAGTCGCTCCCAGCTCCACAGCTACTCCCCTCCAGCAGCCTGGGAAAGCTCATGCCCTCCCCTCTACTTGGGGCACACCCAGCCCCTCCACTGTAGCCTGCTGGGGATGCCCAGCACTGTGAAAGGACAGTCTGCATCCTCAGGTTTGGGAAGCAGCTCATGAACCCCAGCTGCAAGCTGCCCTGGAGAATGTCCACCAGTGATGTGTGTGGGGTGAGTTTAATTTAGGCAGCCAGGCTGAGCTGATGCTGCATGTCAGCCATGTGGACAGGTAATCAAGGAATAAATAGTGGGTTTAAGGATATTTAGAGTATGGATGTAAGAAACTGCAGCCTGCAGAAGGTCTGTGGAGTGAGATGGGCTCTGGGTGACAGTGGCACAGACTTCCTTAGGCCTGAATATTTTCATAGTTGGGCTGGCTGAGTTGCCTTTGAAGGTAAATGGGGAATTACTCTTTCCTTCGTTTATGGCAGAAAAATTCATGACCAATGTAACTGGACTCTATTATTTTTTCTGCTAGAAGACCTAACAAACCTCCTGCAGTAGGCCAAGTGCAGCTCCTGAGGGCAGCTCCTGGGGGTGTCTCCTGTAAAGCCTAAATCATGTCTCTCCCAGCATGCTGTGAAGCCTCTAAGGGTCTTAATAAACAATAAACAGAGACAAGTCCTGCTATTAGATCAGTTTTCATGCTTTTTGCAGCAACGCAGAGAACTGTTAAACATTGGAGATGTCTCTGAGCTGACTATTTGTCAGGGGTGAAATTGAGACTTTCTGGTACCTCTGCCTCTAATAACATGCTTCCAAGAGAAGCAGAGCTTGAAAAATGTGTTAAACATTTTTTTGCTGCACCATAAACGTCTTAGCTCCCATTTAATTTTATCCATGATTATTTACAATACAATCACTTTCATCTACCTACAAATCCTTACCTGGCACATTCTTTTTCCAAATTGCTTTATTAATCCTTAGTTATTATTAATTAGAAATGGCACAAACAGCACAATCATTTCCTTAACTCTGGCCGACAGCTGGGCTTTAATAGACTACAAAGCATGACTTTGGTATCTGGATTTTATTTTTCTTCTGCATTAGCAATGTCACACGGTTGCAGAAGGCAGAAAAAGAGGAGAAATATTTCTGAGTGTCATTTTTAACTGTAGAGAGACAATGTTTTATTATAACTATAATGGATTGAAACTCATGGTACATTCTTAAATAATGAGAGCAGACAAAGCAGCTAGCAGCTTTGTATTTACAATTACTAATATATTTTTTTTATTACTTTTCATAACGTCCTTCTTTAGGTGTGAGTTTACCTGTGTGTTACCAGAAACATTGGTCTCTGTCTACCATGTTTGTGGGACCCACAGATTATATTATATGTGAAACAAATTGCATAAATTCCCTGCAGTGACGATTGATCTGTTTACATTTAACAGTGCAAGATCCTGGTAATTGCTTGGTTCAGGAAGAGCATGATTTTTTCCTGGGTACTCTTCATTCACTTGCTGATCATGCTTCTTTGACTTCCTTGCTAGGGCTTATGGATGATATAAAAGTCATGTGAATAGCATTGAGTACCAGGAATGGAGGACCTTTCAGCTTCTACACCTAAATAGTAAGCAAAAGAGTAGAAAAACACTGATAACACTGAAAATGTTTTAAATATTCTCATTTTGGGTATATCACACAATGAATATTTTGTCCTGAACAACCTTGTGATTACTTTTTATTATGTGTTCCATCTAAACTATTATCCCACAGGGTAAAATGCAACTACTTTCCCAGCTGATATTACCTTATTCTGATGTGCACCATATATCCTGCTCCAAAACACAGAAGAATTAAAGAATTCCAATCTTCTTCTCTGTCCAAGAATTTACAGAGACTGCTTTGGAAATCTGAGAACACTACCTACTTCTGAATTAAAGAAATGCCTTATAATGGGATCTGGAGTTTTGCTAGTGTAATCAGGACAAAGGATATAAAATTGTACAAAATCAAAAATTTGTCATTTAGAGATAGATGAATTCACAACACAAATGTAAGACATATGGCCCAAGGACTATGAAAGTTATCTGATGAAAGAATTATAATGAAATGTTTTACAAAAGGGTTTGTATTATTGACATCTTAAACATTTACATAAGTGTGCAAGGAAAGGAAAATGAAGACTAGCCCGTAAGGTAATAGTAAGAGATCTGATGCATAACATTTAGAATAACTAAGAAAATAGAGTAGGAAAAAAAAATTAAAGTCTGGTGAGTGATCCAGACATAGGAACTTGTTACTGAAACTTGTATTTCTTTTAGACAATGTGGGGATCCCAGCTAGTTCTGGGGTCTCTGAGTAGCTGAAAGGTTGGAGGTGGAACACTTTTGCATGGTCAGGTAGTGACCACAGACTGAAATAGCTTGGCACAAGAATGGGTTTCCTGGCAGGAATGCTGAGTCAGGGCTGCTGGACATGCGTGGATGTACGTG
>JAWWES010000081.1:26157373-26189198 GCA_035583135.1 Lophotriccus pileatus | reverse complement strand
TTTTCCCCAATTGGATTTTAGTTTTGTCTGCATAAACCTTCTCTCACAGCTTGAACCAATTTGGTTGGGGGGTGTGGAAAAAATTGTCATCCTGGACAAACCCACGACAATTTCTAACTTTACCTTTGTTATTCATTTATTTTGGTGGCCTGAAGTATTTAATAGAGCTGTACTCCTATATTTACTACAAAGAATTTAGTGACTTGCAATATGCTCTGTGTCAACATTCCCTTCAGACCTGAATTGCTGTTTGGTGGAATCTATGCTCATGTCTAATATGTGGATCAGATTCTGAGGTTTACATCTGCTCTCGGAGCAGGACAATACTCTTAATGAGTGGGTTATGCAAACACTTGCAGCCTATTCTATGCCAAGGCATATATTGGTAATGAATCTACCTCACAGGACAGAAACTGAGTTGTCACCTCAAAATAATCTGTAATCAGACTTGGGATGCTGGGCAAGGGATGTGAATTTGAGTCAATTGAGACAAACAATGGTTGAAGTCTGGACCTCCCAAATCCCTCAAGACTGTACTAATTTTGGAGTATTTATTGAGTAAATAAAGGAGGCAAGAAAAGGGGGCAGTGATGCTATTTACTTTTTTTCTTTTCTGGAAAGTACTGACCTGATTTCATTTAATAATCTCAAGAGATGGTTCACAGCTGTGGTTCTTGGAAAATGATGGACATCTAGCTTTACCCAGGTGCTGAGTATACAAACCAAAAAAGTTTGTAAACATGGTACATAGATGACTTCAAGCAAAGCTGGTGCACAGAGTGATTCAAAGATACTTACATATTCAAAGTGAGATATTTGCTTTAATATAAGACTGCAACCACACTAATAAGTCTTGACTGTCAGCCAGCTCTCCTACCTAGTTGAGGTGTACACACATACATTGCATCTTAACATCACCAAAAATATGAGCCTTAGCCTGGTCTTCTTCACACCTATAATTCTGAGTCTAGACCTGCATTCCCGGTTGGCCACATCCTAGTATGTTCTATGTCCTTTAAAGACCTTACAGCAAGGCAATTTCTGTACTGGCTTTGGAGACTGTGTAATTATACTTGAATTAATGAGCCTAATACTAGTCCAAACTTCCTCATTCTCAGTTTGATATAAGCTTATTTCAAATTTCTTCAGATTTTATGCAGCTGCTACCCAGATTAAACATTGGACAACAGTTGTTTCTCAGTATCAGTCATGCCTAGCTCCTACTTTACAAGTTGTCGTATACCTACCTGATCATGCAGTGAAAAGCTCACAGCTTTTAAAATGATTTATTATTAGCAAATAGCTGAGAATTCATGTACCTGTGGCTTGAAAAAAAAAAAAGGCAATTGAAAATTAACAATTTATGTCCCTGTCAGCACTCAGCAGGGATTTGCTAGTAATCATTAAAAAATCAGTGTACTGAAATTCACTGTAGTCCTCCAAATCCCACTCCAAATTCTTAACTCAGTTCTCTCTCTCTCAAATTTGCTTATTGCCTATCAGTCTCAGTGGATGTTTAATAATCACTAGCTTCCTGAATTTAGTCAGTGACCTGTTAGTTGATGTACCTGGAGCAGATGATGGGAAAACCAGAAAGGATTGAATTCATCAAGAGTAATGTTTGTGCCCTGGGCTCCATTCATAGTCAGTAGAGATGTAGTCAATATAGTGAGTAGAGTCTGAAGTGCTATTTGTCTCATCCTAAAGCAGCTGTCTAAGAGAAGTGAAATGAATCAAACCTTGAAAGTGCCCATTACTCTCCACTGACCTGAAAGGGAGCCAAGGGGGACTAGCTTCCAAGCTTCCACATAAGCAGCCAGACATCAAGCATTAGATGATTTGAACCCCATCACACTCAAATAGCATTATTTAACAGCTGTTTAAAAGAACCTGTGAATTTGTTACATACAGGCCTATTCTGTTTGAAATCTGGTGCACAGGTTTGTAACCCAGTTTGGACAGAAAGTGTTTATTCCAGCAAATTTGGTGTCACATATGCAATGCAAACCCCTCAAGTTTGGACACACGGATACATTCCTTTCAGTTTCAGATTAGGATGCTCAGCACCATTTTGGGGAGAAGAGGTAAAGAAGGGGACAAAGTAGAAAAAATGAGGATTATTCCATGTAGTTTAACATACCTGAGCTGTAGCTATGAGATTTCAGGAACACCTTACAACTGGAATTGCTTAGCTAATGTTGCTTAAAATTGTGCTGCTGTGAACAGATTACCAGAATTCTTAGACGTGTAGTACTTCTTTTGCCATGCAAAGGGGTTTAAAGCTATAAAATTACAATTTTCTCTTTGTGATTGCTTTCCTAAAAGTTGAGGTTAGTTTAGTATTGAACCTTGTGTATCTTCTTCAACTGCCTCAAGTCAAACTTTTAAACTTATAAAATGTGTTTTCTGTATTAAAATCATATTCCTCACTTCATAAGCAGAAAAGAAAATAAAAGAAAGAAAGGTTAATGTAGAAATGTAATTTATATTTTAAACTCTTTGTCCCTTGTGGTGGTCTTCTGTAATCTGAAATTTACATCCCTTTTCTTCCTGCCTTAAATAAGGAGGAAAGGGAAAAAGACCCACACCCCTTAATTTTATAAAGTTAGGAAACAATGACAAGAAATGAGGATTTTTGCTTTTCCTTCAGTGTGAATTAGCACAGGCATTATGATGAAGTTAAAATGCAGAGGTTAATTGAAAAATGTGATAAACAAAGCCCCTTGAAGGCAGCACTGACAACCTACTACCACTGGGCACTAAACCTGCTCCGAATTGCTGGAGATAAAAAACAAGAAAAAACAAAGGAAAATAGAAGAAAAAAATTAAAAGGAGTAAATGAAAGAAAACCCCCTAAAGTTAATTGTCTTTCTGTTCCTTCCACCTCATTTCAGCCCAATTATAACTAGGAAAAGTCATTCTGTCTAATTTGCATTATTGCAGCTCTATGGAAAAATAGCTTAGACAGTGAAATTTATTTTATTCTATTTTATTTTATATTTGTTTCCCTCATTATTATGGAAATATTTAAAATAAAAGGAAACCCAGCAGAGCAAATTACTATGAAAAACTCATGGATAAGGTTCTTGATTTTTTTTAGCTGTTTTTTTTGTCAGATAAATTCTAGACATTTAATGTTAGACAGCAGTAATTCTTCAGTAGACAGTCTTTAATCACAGGACAGAAAATATGGAAATGCCTGCTGCAACTCCATCATCTTTGGCTAACCCCCTGTTATTATTAAGGAAGAAAGTGTTCTGCAGGTTGTAGTAAACTTAGCTCTTTGCCTGCACTTGTATGTTTTTCATAATAGCCTTCAGAAACGCTGCATAAATCCACATTTATGCTGTGTTTTGAAAATAAATCCAGTGCATGATCCTGTTGTGTGCAAAGTTTAATGATGTAAAAGAACTCAAAAGAGTGTCCTTCACATTCATATTCAGTACCACGTTTCCATCCAGAATTTCAATTCGCATTTTAATAAACACATTAAGGAGTCTCACTTGTGTTGAACCCATGTTACATCTAATTTCTCATTGAGATAGTGAAGAAAAACTATGTTTTGCTCTAAATTGTCAGTCAGTATATGAGTTCAGTCTGCCTCTTCTTATTGCAGTTCATATTACCAGGTAAGATTATCTGTAAAGGATTTATTTACAATGTACTTTGTTTATAGTCCCAGTTCGTACATCTCGCCAGAGCTAACATGTTCATAATGATGAGGAACAGCTGGCCACAAACTGTTGTTTCTCATTAAAAAGACATGTTTCCTGAGCTTCTGGGGATTCTGTTTACTAAAACAATACATACTATTGCCATTTTGCCCTTTTCATTTTCCTTTAGCTCTTCACCGATGGGATATCTAGGGTTCGGGATTCTAAAGGAATAGCTGAAGTGCTTTTGAGAGATAGAACCAAGGAGAAAGCTACTTTGGGTCATCAAAGACCCCAGGGAACTCTTAAGAAAAAATGTGGCCTGGGCACATTCCAGCTTGTATAGCTGCATTTTTGGCTATTTAATCATGTATTTTCAATGAGATAGCCTTGAAAAGCTACTATGCTATGATATTGAACCTATGATGACCACTGTATTCTGCTCCAAGAATGGCTCCACCCTAGATGTTAGTGGAGTAATTTCTTCATTGTGATTTCAACTAGGAGAAGATAAATGAGTACTGTACTAATCACACCAGAAGTTTTTTTTTCCATTTATGCTGTTTAGCAATCATAGGAGGTCCACCTGAAGAATCATTAGTTTTGTTTTTATTGGCTGAAAGATTTTATGCTGTGATGTAATAGTTTTTATGCTCATCTACTTCATTTAAAATTGACTGTTTTTACTACTTTCTCACTTTAAAAAGAAGTAGATCTAGACTTGAAAGCATCTGCTGTGATTTGAAGGGGTAAATACTGTGGAACTAATGGGAAAGAGGATATCTGTAGTTTCCATTCAGCACCTGATTGGAATTAATGGTCAATTGGCAGAGCTTATGGTGCTGTACCAAAAGACCAACTTCAGTCTGCTACAAATTCAGAGGCCACCATCTCCTGTGCTGTGAACTGCTTCAGTTCAGGTAAATTTTGGTGGTGATTGCTTAATAAAGCTTTATTTAATGAGAACGTGAAGAATCAATCCAAGTATACAGAATTATGTTATTCCAATTTAGGAGTAAGGACTTTAATATTAAACTGAAAATGTGAAAGAAAGGAATACAGTACTTTAGTACAAAGTCTAGAACATGCTGATGATAAAATCCAACACGTTGTGGTGAATTCCAAAATGTGTGTTTTCTTTAGTCCATATTTACAAACGGAGAAAAGCTATTTCAGGCTTTCCTCAAGCTTGTGACCATTTGAGTCATTATAAGTCTCTGTGAAAGGGACTAGGAGGGTTCTATGTGGACAGTCAACTTTCATGTAGCACTAGGATGCACCATGTACAAATACATACTTCTGTGACTAAGTGAAAGTAGTGAAAGTGTTTTGTAGTAGTAATTTGTGTAGGAAAACATTTCCCAATACAAATTTTAGAGATTGGATAAACAAAAGATATGCTTGAGATATATGTCCAGCTGTATTGAACTAGACATTTTGCATAAACTATAGTTGAGCATGGAATCAAAACATGCAGTGTGCTGAGTGTATTTTCAAATAGGCAGAGATTAACCAGCATACATGCATATAAAAGAGAGAACCTTTCCATATCATGCATAACTTAAGCAGGACTCAGTCACAGTGCCTCTGACTGAAGTCACTGCCTGATGAAAATAATACGAATGGTAACATCTACCTCAAAGAGAAACGAAAGGCATGGAAGACAAACAAAAAAGGCTAGGAAAACACTGCCTATGTGTTCATAGTCTATGCTGTTCAAAGCTGCAAGAATTGCAGATTTAGTCAGAATCCTTCCCAATACTTCTTCTGCAATCATTACTTTCTGTCAGAGTCTGCAGCCAGGGCTATGGTTTATGCTCATTGAAATATGCAAAGGTACATTCTAATTTATTACCATCTTTTAATCCAGTATATGACTATATTCAACTGGATGCCTAAAAATGTCATATCTATATCTATCTATCTATCTATCTATCTATCTATCTATCTATCTATCTATCTATCTATCTTTCCATCCAATTAAATTTTTTTTATTGTGTTTAAGGAGGACTAAGATTTAAAAAGTGACAAAAAATTCCATAAAGATTCATGCTCTTGCTATATCTGTGCCTTTTGCATTCATCTCATTTTCTTTTCATTTTGCTTTCAACTTGATTTTGGCCAGCTCTGAGTAAGTTCAGAGCTATGGCATTATTTTTGCTAGTTTTCTAGAAAAAAACCAAACCAAACCAAAACAAAAACAAACCAAAAAACAGGAGAGATTTCTTTTGTAATCTTCTGAATAAATCTTCAAAATGCCATCAGTAGAATGCACTTGAGATATGTGAAGGATCTAGAGCACAAGTCATATGAGGGGTGGCTGGGGTGTTCAGCCTGGAGAAAAGGATGCTCAGGGAGACCTTATCACTCTCTAAAACTACCTGAAAGGAGGGTGCAGCAAGGTGGGGGCAGCCTGTTCTCCCACGTAAGAAATGACAAGATGAGAGGAAATGGCTTCAAATTGCACCAGGGGAGGGTTAGATTAGATGCTGAGAAAAAATTCTTCACTGAAATGGTTGTCAAGCATTGGAATAGTCTGCCCAGGGAGTCACCATACCTGGAGGTATTCCAAAAGCTTGTAGATGTGACACTTGAGAATATAGTTTAGTGGTGAACATGGTGGTGCTGGGTTAATGTTTGGACTTGATGATCTTAAAGGTCTTTTCCAACCTTGGTGATTTTATAATATATGAAGAAAAGTTTATGAATTTTCTTTCTGAGAAGTATTGTCTGATATTTTCTGAGCAATGGGTATATATAGAGCCTGAATGTCAGAGCCTGTTTTAGTCCCTTCCTTCCAGGAGTTCCAGAACGGTGGAGAAATTCCACCATGGAGGTTTTCTATCATTGTGCATGGAAATATTTGAAGTGAAGGATCTTTGGTTTGTCTTCTGGAAGAGATGAGTTGAAGGTCCTGTGCATTACCATAACTCTTATCTCTTTGTTTTGGCCCTTACTCTGTGTACTTTGCAATGAGAGCTGATGGTGGTATGACAAAGCGCAACTTCTAATTCTTGTGCCTTTTCCTTTGCAACTCCGGTAGCTGAGGAGCATGCCAATTCTTTTTCCATAAGGTAGTCTCATATCCAATAGGGAGAAAATATATCAGCAGTATTATAATTAATGCAATCTGCCGTCAAAGGACTTAGAACTAAAATTGGGTCCTGAAGAAATCCTGAAAATGGTGTGTTGATTCTTTCCCCTATATTGCCTCCCTCCCCTCATCTGAGATTTAATTCTGGGGTAGAGAATCAGGGATATTTCTGCTGAGAAAACTGAATACTGAATTTGTGGCTTGACCTGTAATAAGTTACTCAGTTTGTCTTTACAAAAGATTAGAAACTGTAAAATCTCCCCCATCCGCCAATCAGGACACGGGAGAAAAAGGGACCAACAAGGACAAGAGCAGTAGAAGGTGCTCAATTCTGGAAGAAGTGCATCCTAGAAGAGGCTGTGGTCTGTGGATAACCCATGCCGATACACCTGCTTCTGTGAAGGGCTTATTGCTTGTGGACAGCCCATGCCAGAGCAGCAGAGCAAAGGAAACTACTTGGAAGGACCAGTGTAAGAAAAATTGAGAAATGAAGAGAGCCTAAAGGAAACCCTTACACCTTCACCCCACTCTCCTGAGCTTCTTGTTGCCTCACCAAAGGGATTGAATGTAGTCTATGGCAAGAACATGGAGGATGAGCAAGTGGGGAGAAGAATAAATGCCTATAGTGAAACTGAGTGTGGGAAGAGGGAAACAAATGTTTTTTTCCCAAGTGTTTACATGTTTGTTGTTTTGTTTCCCAATACCCAAGTAGGTAACTAAATGGTTTAAACTAAGTTAAATAATTCTCCAAGTTTGTTTTCCATGAAATAGTACTTGGTCAGTGATTTCCTTTTTTTTTTTTTTTTTTTTTTTTTTAACCCATGAATTTTCTGTCTTTCTGTGTCTTGTTATTCTTATTTTCTTCCTTGCCTCTCTTGGAGTAAATAGCTGTGTGGGTGCTTGGCTGCTAGCTGGGACAAACTCACCACAGCAGTCTGAGAATGCAAAATTGGATTAAAATTTACTATATTCTACTGTGTGTTAGAGCCAGTGGCAAAACCTTTTAATTTTCACTTGTTTGAAGTAACTAGGAAGGTTCATTTATGTCATTAAAACCTTATGGGTTCTCTGTACATACTTGGATCTTAACCAACTGCAGCTATAACAGCAAAGGAAGGCATTTTTCAGGTACACTAATCAGGTACATTAGCTCTGTTGCCAAGACAGGGGTTTAGTCATTCAGGACCAATAAGACTTAAGTCTAAAAGCCAAAAATCTACTGCATCATATAATCCTGAAATAGAATTCAGCTCCTAAAATATACATATATTATATATTATGCTTACTTCTGGAATCTTGATTGTATTTTGCTGTGTTCCCTTATGTTGCAAATAATGTATTTGCAAAATCAGTAATACAGAAAATCTAACTCTGCTGTTTTTCTCTGTAGACTAGAGTTTTGCTCTTTTTATACAAATCTGAAGGAAACCTTAAGAAACACTCTGCTTTTTTTCTTTTTTTTTCTGTTTGTATTGCTTTTAATAATGGCAGACTGAAGGCTGAGGGAGAGGAGATTTTTATGGAATCAGAATGTGATTTGCATGTCTTGTAGGAAGTATTTCTGTGTTAAAATGTTTCAGTCATCTTTGTTTTCCTAACTTCTCCTGTAATTTGGATTATATGAATACAGATGTCTCAGACTTGCTCATAAGAATTCTAAACACATAATGCCACAAGACCATAGAAAAGTTTTCCTCTGTATTTAACATCTTTAAATCTCTCTATTATTCCTATTTTTATATTGTCCGTTTCCTTACATTCTCACCATTCAAACACTCTCTCATGACAGTGTAACATTTTTTGACATAATGATCACTGAATAGGAAGGCAAGTCAAAAATACTGTCCAAGAATGAATGACTATTAATACTATATACTAATTGTTAATTGCTATACATTATTTTTATACCCTTTTAGTTCATCCTATTTTTCCGCTTTTCAGGCTATTAACTCTTTAAACTTTGGCATAGGTATACAGTGACTGGAAGCAAGATTCATTTAAGTTGACCTCTAGCACTAGCCAGGATGCTACCAACAGGTATGGAAATATGTGATAAACTTTATGCAGTACTTGACCCTGTATCTCAAGTTTTCAAATGTTTTTGCTGATTTTCCCCACTGTAAACAGTAATGTCCAGCAGTCATAAACATGTTTTTTTGTAGTAATAAGCTAATGAAAAGACAAAATTTCTTCTTCCAGTGAAAGAAGTAATCTTTTTGGTGGTAAACATTACATGGAGAAGCAGACACAATCAGTTACAATAAAATAATTATATTTTAGCAGTGTACAATTCTATTTGCAAGACATACATTTTTTAACTACACAATGATATGAAAAGGAGAACACAAAGAAAAGTTTTACTCTTAGTGCATAACACAGAAGTTAGAAATGTTTGCTTACAATGAAATTTCAGGTATGCACACTTAAAGAAATAAATGTCATGTACAATAGGTTTATATTTTTCATATATTTGACTGTAACACCTGGTGTTATACATTTAATTAATTATAAGTTCCTCCTTTGTCACTTCTAGAATTGCCCCTGGACTCGTTTAGCATGTACACTTAAGAAATGGCACGAAGTGGCTGATCTTAAGAGGTTAATTTGAGAAAAAAAGCATTCACAGCTTCTCTGACTGTGTCATGAATATATGCACCTTAACATCAGATAGAGTACTGCCTGTAGCTCTCCTTTTTATTTTTTTTGACTGACTGTTTCTATCGTACCACAAAGTTATATGTTTTGGGGACGTCTGACTTCTGCTGGAGTACTGAGAGATGTCAAGAAGTTATTTATTAGTTAGTTGGTCAAAATGGAAAGGAGGGTATCGGGGCTAAACAGAAGATAGCTATGATAGCTGTCCTTGGTAAACTCAGTCCAGGGTTTGAGACAATTTCTGTTATCGTCTCCCAGGATGACAGTCAGTTTGGCTATTTTGTTTAAAATGTCACAATGTTTTTCTCCATCCATGTCATTGTCCTCAGGAAGGTCCCTAATTGAATTGACAAATTTTCAATGTGTATTTTGGCAATTGCAACAGAGGTTTGGGATCATTTTATGAATTTTCTGTTAATTCCTACAGAAACTCCAGCTAAAGAATGTTAATTCTTAGCTGTTCTATTTAGGGAGCTACATAAAATCTTTAGAGTGTTCATTAATTTGGTGTTCAAACTCTTGTAATTATCTTTTACCACAAAACTTTTTGTGGTAATTCTAATTTGCTTGCACAGTCACTTGATATCTCAGTTATTCTTAACACAAATACATTAAGCAGCTTGGAAGATAAGAGGCATTACTGTTGTGAGTAAGTCAAGTCATTAAATCAAGATCAGGTTAGTAAGGAAGGTGTGATGTCTGTGATGACATTAAGGTGAGAAGCAAAGTAATGATAATCTGACAGCAGCTGTGCAAACAATTCATATTTTATCCACTGTACTTAGGAAGTCAATACAAATTTAATATTATCAGTGATAAAAATGGAAACAAAAGCAAATAATAAAAAAGTCAGAAGTACTTCAACAGAAAGAGAAAAAATTAATGCTGAAGCAGAGATGTGTGAACAGTGAGATTCTAGTCTCCTATTCAGTAAAGATTAATATTATTTTCTTTCAGTAAAGCTCCCTAGAATAGCTCTAGATATTTTATGAAGTAACTCGTGACAGATTTCTTCTTTATAAATTTCCACACAACAAGAAATTCGAGAATTTTAAGGTGAAAACGTGTAGATGAATGATTAGAAGAGCGGCCCCAGGAGAAAGATTTTTTGAGATGTTTCTCTGCTGCTGCTTTGCTCTTTTCTCAGGCAAATCATGATGGAATATAATCTGGAGCATCAAGGTATTGAGCTTTTAGACAGAGTAAGCTATAAACTCCTATTGATTTTAGTACACATTGCATCCTTATAGGTGTGGTCCTGAGAATATTTAGTGAAAACACTTGATTGGAAAAGGCATGTTCCTCGAATATTGTTGAAAATATTAAACATACGTTGGATGGCAATGCTGGATAATTATCCTCCCTCTGCCTCCAATCACCCAACTTTAAAATATTTATGTGTAGTTAGAACTGTTGAACGGTGATTAAAATGTTCAAATTGTCTCGTGCTCAGTCACTAGAGAGAGGTGGTGATTTCAGCTCACTTAGAGCCTAAAGGAAAAAATAAGAACTGATACAATTACATTGGTATAAAACAGTTCAGAAGGTACAGTTGCTTGGACACTTTTGGACAGTGTTTCCCATTATTTGAAATGACAATGTATTGAAACTGATTGTTTGTGGGTTAGGTTTGTTTCTTGTTTTCTGGGAGGTTTTTTGTGGATTAATCTCAGAGTTTCAAAGCAACTTTCACTTATGAGGTATTCGGGTCAAAATGTATTTTCTCATCAAAACCACAGATATGCTCATCATAAATATTTAAAAGCTATTATTAGATCTTCATAACCTAAATTCTACTTTTCCTTTTGTCATATTTGAAACAGGAAGAATGTGTACCTCACAGAACAAGTGATTGCTCTAATAATTTACATAATCTGTTATTGATGTTGGATTTTTTTTTTTTAGTAAGTAGTAAATAGTGTTTTGATTCTCTTTCTCTTTACTGTCTAATAGTACACATAAAGTAGACAAGGGACAAGATGTAAGGCATTCTGAGGAATGGTTCAGTTGTTGGGCAACTTGGATTCAACTCTGCTCTAAGTTGCAGGAAAACTTTCGTCATAAATTCCTTAACAACTATCAAGACAATATGATCTTGTTTTCTGAAACTTTTCATACATTATAGTTTGTATGACAAAAATATTATTACCCAAAACACACCAGGATCTAGGAAAAATATTTAGCCCAAACGGTAAAATGATCATATTTTTCTCATTATTATGAAACTTGTTGGTAAAGAGATTACATTTTTCACTGCAGCTTTAATTGTTTTTTCTCACAACTATTTTAGGCTGTTTATCTATTATTAAAAGTCTTTCACTCTGATTGTCTCTTTCTCATCTTTGACAGTTTAGCTGTCAAAAAGAAAAAATTAAGAGGACCTACTCTATGGCAGCATAGCTGTACAGGTGAAATTTTCACCAGTGTAATTAGTAATATCACTGCAATCTCGTAGAGTAGACGTTCTGTGCAGTTGTAGTATGGGGCTTCAAATGCTGACAATCTTAAGTGACATTGATACAATTGTTCTATTGCAGATTCTCCTAAAGCAGACATGCCTTAAATGTGTCAAATCAGTCAGTGCTTTCTGTAGCTTGAAAAGACATCCTTGGGAAATGATGACCTGAGAAAGGAAAAGCAATCATTTGCTAAGCTTTAATGTCTATTCTGGTGGTCCAAACCAAGGTGACAAAACAAATGTTCCAAGAACAGGCCTTTACATAAAGTTGAAGGTAAAAGTAAATGTTCTGAAGCAATAATTTTGCACTTAATAGTCAGTTCATCCTGTAGGCTTTCATGCTAAGATGAAGTGCTGGATTTTAAAAAAAACCTAAAATCTGAATATCAGGTCCACACTATTTAGAGCTCAAGGACTTGTCATTTGAAGTAGATTTGATTGATCTGCCCAAAACAAATATGCTTTTCTGACAAAGTGCTAATAAACGCCTTCTGGCAGTCTCAGAGTGCTTCTTTCAAGATCTTACTGTTTGTTTTTTGAAGTGATGAAATTTATAGGGAACTGGTAAAAGGTTCTAATTGAATTTCACAGAAGTAGCCCTGGTGTGACCCAAAATGGGTAAAAAAAAGAAATCCTCAAAGCTAGTCGCTGTGGAATCAATGATTAAAAACACTAAACGAGAAAGAGAGGTCCAATCTAGAAATAATCGTGAGACTTAATGAAGATTTTTGAGATAAGTTAAGGTTGATAATTGCCAAAGATATAAGGTGGATGAAAAGATTCACAACAAAAAAGTGTTTATTTAAACACCTTTAAAGAAATCTTGGGAAATAACAAAAGCTGCTTTAAAGCTTCCTATTAAAGACTGGGTGAATTAGATAATTTTGCCTCCTGCAGCTTTAGTAGAGCTTTTTGCTTAGCTCTTACTGCAAGGTTTAGCTGACTTTGAAGAACTTTAACAATCATTGTCATAAAGCTTTTTATGAAGTTGGTGACTAAAGAACTACATAAACCCTATTTTCAATAACTTTAAACAGACCTGAAGTGTGTTAACAAACTCTCTTGCTTGTGTCAGAGCAATTTATGAGTCAAAAACTGGTTTTGTGATCAAGCTAGATAAAAGGTCTGAAAGTTATACATAGATTTTTCAAATTTTTAGAGATCTGTAATTCCAGTTCAGTTCATGATGCAGCCACTGCTAAAATGGACTTTCATGCCGAGGTAATATCTGAACATAAGATAACTATGTCCTACTCTGGCTTGCCTTTCTTGGGCACCTGAAAAGTCAGAACTGACTATACTAGCTCAAAGAATAGGTGAGAGACAGAAACTCTTTGCCACACCTAGTAAAGATTTTGCATTTATGTTAGAATGTGAAAGCATTTGCAAATAAGAGGAAGTCAGTTCTGAAATCTGGAATGATTATTAGTTAATGGAACAATGATGGTGTCTGGGAGTCACAACCTCTAGTAAGGTGTCTGCTATACCAGGTGTTGGACAATGGGCAAACAGCCTAAACTGTGCATTTCCTTGTGACTGGTACAAAAGTCTTTAATGCCTCAGATGTAATTTAAATATACAAAATGCTTTGTTCCCACTCTTCCTTTTTGGTTAACAAAGAGGGCACAGTGGAAGGCATTTCTTTGTGCCTAGCACTAACTGAAATACGGATATTATAAAGAACGTCTGTAGAACTGAGTAGCATGATTAATGTAACCTGGGAAAACAGGTAAACAATAAGATGAGAGGTTATGGGCATTGGTTGCCACTTTCCATTCTGTTGACAGAAGGTGAGCTAGCTTTGAGACTGAATGACAGGAACCGGAGAAGGTATAATACTCACCAATGCATTTAAACATTCTATGGGCATGAGCTGGTTTGTGTCCCATCAGTTTAGGATACAGCTAAGGCTGGTGCCACTGTGTGCCTCTAAGTATGGCTTACAGAGTCATTGACTGGTAATTATGTTATTATACATCAACAAGTGTTAATAGTGGAAAAATTATGGAGAAGTTTATTCTTGGAGTCAATGAAAAAAACCTGACGGACATAAACTCTTTGGGCACAGCCAGCATGGGGTTCATGAAAATCCTGCATATAAAACCTGATTTCATTTTATGACAAAGTAATCCACCTAGTACATCAAGGGAAGCCAGTTGATGACTTTTTGAATTTCAGTAAAGCTTTTGATACTGCCTCTCACAGTATCCTTCTGGACAAAATGTCCAGCATGCGGTCAGGTAAATACATCATGCGATGGGTGAGCAATTGGCTGATGGGTTGGGTACACAGACTAAGAGTAAATGGAGTTATATCAGGCTGGTGAGCAGGCTCTACTGGAGTTCCAGAGGGGGAACTCCTTCTTAGGCTCTGTGTTCTTCAATGTCTTCATAAGTAACTTGGACACAGGACTTGAAGATAGGCTAAGTAAGTTTGCAGATGACACTAAATTAGGAGGAGCTGTTGACCCCCTCAGAGGCAGAGAGGCCATGCAGAGAGACCTTGACAAATCAGAGGGTTGGACAATCAACAACCACAGAAAGTTTAACAGGAGCAAGTGCCACATTCTGCATCTGGGAAGGGGGAACCATGGATGTATGGACAGACTGAGAAACAAAGGGTTGTGAGAGCAGTCCCATGGAAAGTGACCTGGGGGTTCTGGTCAGTGGCAAGCTGAATATGAGTCAGCAGTGCCCTGGCAGCCAGGAGGGCCAACTGTGTCCTGGGGGGCATCAGGCACAGCATTGCCAGCTGGTTGTGGGAGGGGGATTGTCCCTCTCTGCTCTGCACTGGTGTGGCCTCACCTTGAATACTGTGTGCAGTTTTGGGCACCACAATGAAAGAAAGACATTAAGCTCTTAGAGAGTGTCCAAAGATGCTGAAGGGTCTAGGGGGAAGCTTTATGAGGAACGGCTGAGGTCACTTGGTCTGTTCAGCCTGGAGGAGACTGAGGGGAGACCTCATAGGTCTCCACAGCTTTCTCATGAGGGGAAGAGGAGGGTCAGGCACTGGTCTTTTCTACGTGGTGACCAGTGACAGGACATGAGGGATTGGCCTCAAGCTATGTGAGGGCAAGTTTAGGTTGGATATTAGAGAAAGGTTTTTCCCTCAAAGGGTGTTTGGGCACTGCAACAGGCTCCCCAGGGAAGTTGTCACAACACCAAGCCTGACAGAGTTCAAGAAGCATTTGGACAGTGCACTCAGGCACATGGTGTGACTCTTGGGGCTGTCCTATGAAGGTCCAGAAGGTGGACTTCGATGATCCTTGTGGGCCCCTTCCAACTCAGGATATTCTATCATTCCATGATCAACTGTCTAAGACAATTACATTAAATAATTATCGTCATAATCTTTCTAGAGGCCTCCATTCAATTGTACATTTTTGGTGCAGTCTTTACAACTGTCATTCATTCTTTGACTTAAGGGTTCAGCAGCTGCAGTACTCTGCTTTTAAGTCTGCCTCTTAAATTATCTGGATATTCCTACTGGTATAGAGATGGTGTCTGACTTTCTGAGCTACAGAGAGATATGTACGTTCTTTTAACTCTGCAGGTTTTGCCTGGTGGTTTCTGACAGTAAATTGAGGAACTCGCTTTTCATCTACAACATCCTCACATTTCTTGGGCCATAAAATAGGGCTTACTGATTTGAAAACTGATTTTGGATTTTTGTTCTCAAGATTGGCAAAGGAAATAGCATATGTATGCTGACCTTTATGACTGCCTGTGAAGCCTCTGCATTTGAGCTGATGTTTGAGAAAATCTAAGGTGAAGAGATGGCACAGGAATGGATTTTCACTCGGGCAAAGTAACATTCATGGATGAAAAAGTGGAAAATGTACGGTTTTGAGCAGAAAATGTCTGTTCATTTGCTTTTTGTGCTTCTGTTAGGTTTCAGTCTAATTACTTTGTCAAAGGCAACTAGACCCTAGGACCCTCATCTTAATGTTTGATAGGCTGACATAAATAAAACAAATAACATCAACATTTTGTTAGGGCTCAATTCTCAAGTATTCTCTCAACTTTGTCATATCTCCCAGTTTTCTACTTCAGCAGTCACAGCCTATCACCACCTATTATCTCAATTTGCACTGCCCCTACTGAAGCCAGGTAACTGGGGCAGGCTAGAGGGGTAAGCCTACCGTGCTTTCAGCATCTCTCACCTTCATTTTACTGCATTATGTAGCTCTGTCACGTTTACCACGACAGTGAGGCACCAGTGCAACTGAATATCCAACTGGATAAATATTGGTGATTTAAATGCTTAAATGATTTCAATGTTGAACTACTTTAGTATCTTTTGCATCAGGTTTACGGAAATCCTTCAGTTTTTTAAAGGCAGATATGGTTTGCTATTTGTATGTGTGTTTTAGGAGATGGCAATATAAAACACAATCCAGTGCAGCTGAATTGAAATGCATATATATTGTGGGTATAGTTATGCTTCGACACAGAAAAGCTAAAAGTCTTTTTTAGAAATTTAGTTGTCTCATAAACCAAGAAAGTAAATCTGATTTGAATTAATTAGTGAAACACTAAATTAATTTAAATGCTTATTGACATAAGAAAGTATTTTAATTGATGGCTAATTTTCTCTACATAAATTATTTCGTGTCAGTTAGATACTTACACTTCATTGTTAATAATATATTAATTTTGTATATATTATTTAATGCAATTTTGAGGACATTATGATAGCAACTGAATTTTCTTGTGAGTGGATTACATCAAAAAAAGGGTCCTTGTAGGAGTCAGTTGAGTCTTACTGTACAATAAATGCCTCTTAACTGAAGTGCAAATTAAATAGTTATTTGCAGCACATAATATAAAGCATTAAGTATTTTAAAAAAAAAAAGACTACATTATAGACTCACAGTGTGGAACCAAAAATAGGCAGCTTCAGAGCATGTTAAATATCCTTAGCAACCTGATAAAATATGACATGGGAAACAGTTTACACTTGAGCAATTATCTGATAAGAACCAGCACTCACAGTGAGCCTATTGCAGTGTGTGTACACAGATAGTGTATACATAATTGAGCATGTGTACAGACCCACAGAAGGGCACAGTATATGTCTGCTTCTATATCTACAAAATAAAACAAAAGTTCATAATATATATCAAAATTCAGTAGGCATGTAAAGAATAGAGATGGCAGATATTAGAGGATTTGAATAAAAATAGTTTGGTTTATCTTTATGGTGATGTAGCTTTCTTGTAACTCCAGTGGAAGCATACTGAAATGCAGCTGAAGTAGTACAGTGGTGAATTAAATCTAAGCATTACTGATAGCTGGGATTTGTTGCTTTCTACTCATTTAAGGCAAATAACAAATAAACATGTAATCATTTATTCAGCTTGTTTTGGCTATCTTTTAAGACTCAATATTTTCTGCTTCTCCAGCACAGTGGGAGAAAGGATGTTTGCTTTCCTTTTGAGATATGTTGAAAATGAAGTGAAAAGTGTATCTGCAGTGATTATTTGTCAGGTAGTAAGAGACTGTACAGATGAGGGAGTTGAATTAAAGCTTTTCTAAGTCCCCCTGTATTACATGAGCTGCTATTTAAAGAAAATTTCCAAAGTACACTGACATCTTTGATTATCCAGCTTTTTGAGGCAAGCCAAGTTCTCAGCTGGCATAAATCAGCTTAGCCCCTCTGAAACACACTGCAGCGCTGACTTTCACAACTGCAGTTATAGACTTGTGAGATTTATGGCTTTCTGCCTTTTTTTTTTTTTTTCCCCAGCTGTTAATTTAAGGGAAAAAAATGCACTGTTTGTCTGTCTGATTCTTTGTCTCCAAAGAAATGAAAATAAGCTCTTGTAACAGAAAGAATTTAATCGTAACTAGAGGTGGTGCTACACATTTTGTTATTACAATATTTAAAGTACTCCACTGAAAAAGTGGAAATGATAGGCACTGATTATTTCTTAAGAAAATACTTTCTTAAGAAATAACCAGAGGAATTCCAAATGGGTAATTATATTTGAGGAGATAACAAACTTTTATATAAAAGTTGGAACAATTGTTAGGTGATCTGACTATGCCAAAAAATCCACAGGGAAATCCTTTCACTCCATCTGTGCTGCCAGAAAGATGAGAATTGGCATGGGATCTGTTACTCTAGCTCAACATCACTTTATACCAAGACAAACCTCCTGTGATTACTCAAGAAGGTTTGAAAATAAACTGGATGGGAAAGTATTTTCTGTTCCCAGTTTTAATTTAAAGACATAAGAAAATGTTGTCATACTGGGATGACAATTTTAAAACCTGGAAATATCAAACTGGAATAAAATTGTGGCAGTCTACTAAGCAAAGTTAAAGCAATGGCCTGAATTTATTTCTGTGTGAGTATAAATATGTTAATCTACAACTGATAGTAATGGTAGGCATTAATAACCAACATTTTCTCTTCCAAATTACATATCCCTTTTTCATTAAATGTCTGAAAGGTCCTAAAAGTAAAGTCAGATGAAGAAATCTTTCATTAGGTCCTGGTTTTGGCTAGGATAGAGTTAATTCTGATAGATGGTAGAAGGTGCTAGAATTTTCTTCCAGCTTCTGTGGTTTTTGAATTTAGTATAAGAGCAATGTAGATAACACTGATTTTTTAGTTGTTACTAAGTAGTGCTTACCCTAAGTGAGGGACTTTTCTATATCCCATGCTTTGCCAAGGAGGAGATGCACAAAAAGCCATGAGGGAGCATAGCCAGGACAGTTGACCCAAACTCCCAAGATGATATTGCCTATCATAGAATGCCAATATTCTGTATATAAACCTGGGGGAGCTTGATAGGAGGGACTGAACACTGCTGAGGGATGACTTGGGTACTGGTCAACAGGTGGTGACCAGTTGTATTGTGCCCCACTTGTCTTCCTTGGGTTTTATTTGTCTCTGTGTTGCCTCCTTCTTAATTATTTTTATTCTTATTATCATTAGTATTATTTTATATTGTTTTACTTTATTTCAGTTACTAAACTGTTCTTATCTCAACCCATGTTGTTTACTTCTTTTTCTGATCCTCCTCCCCATCCCACCAGGTGAGCCAGTGGCTGGTTTTGTTGCTGGCTGGGGTTAAACCACAATACATTATCATTGATTCAAGATTTCCTCTAGTCTCCATTTAGTAGAGATGTAGATTGACATGAGTTTGAAACAGGCAGGATGCAGGCCAAGGAACTGAGCTCTACTGCCATGGATTTGGACATTACTAGTTATTCCAGGTACTTGAGATGAAGAATATCTCAATTTGCATTAATGAAAATGTAGATATTTAATGTTTATTAGGCCTCACACAATATAGAACAGAGAGGGCAGTGGCTGTTAAAAGCTAATATATTGAGAAAAATAATTATTTATCTTTTCAGAAAATGCTGCTTTAAAACATAAAACCTGTTTGTCATACTAATAACTCTCTAATGCACGATGTTTGTTAGAAATTTCTTTCTGCGTTTTGAACTTGATCTCACAGACTGAGTATATCTTACCTACACTGTTGTGTTTTCCTGACCTAAATATAAGCGTTATTTTATTTCCTGGGAAAATTTTCATAAGAAATAATACTCTTGGTTTAGTCATACGCATCAGCATTAGGCTTTGGAATTCTCTAGTTCAATGCCATACACTATTTTCTGGGTGAATGCTACAATAATTGCATCTTCATTTGCATTTGCATAAACATTCTTTCACCTTGTGAGAAAGTCATCTGGAAGGAAGAGAATATGACCATATATTTCCTTTGTAATTTCTGATTCAGGAAAAACAAAATGAATTGTTTTCTTTGTAAGGGCATAAAAAGAAAGTGCAGTTTGGGTATCAGTTGTGGATTTAACAGCAGCTAATCTCACCCATGAGGTTATCAGCTTCTGGGTGATCCTATTTAAATCACTTTTGATACCACAGCAGGCCTTATGAAGCATACACTGTGTCTAGCTTTGCCAATGAGAATTAATATTATTCACAGGTATTAAATACATGCTAAAACAATATAGCTCTGTTCAGACAAGTGTATTTTCTTATTTTTGAGAAGAATTTATCTTTATGTTTCAACAGTGCAAAGAACAAAACCCAAAAATCTGCTAATTTGTAAAGGTTGAAGATTGTAATCCTAGCTCATGGGAGAAATCCACACTCAAATACCTCAACAACTTCATTCTGAGTACAATTACCTGAGTTAAACAGGAGACTCAGCACTTTAATAAACTAATAATTAACTGAAACTTATTCAAGTAATAATAACTGTAAAATTTGAAGTACATTTTATTCACAGTTGAAACTTTCAGAGACTGGAAAAACAGCATTTAGAAATATGAGTTTAGTTCTATTTGTAAAAAACAACCATTGCAAGAGGATTTATTCAGCTAGTTAAAATATCACAGAATCACAGAATGGGTCAGGTTGGAAAGGACCACAGGGGGACATCTGGTTCAATCTCCCTGCTCAAGCAGGCCATTCCAGAGCACATGGTACAGTTCTTGAATAGCTCCAGTGAGGGAGACTCCACAACCTCTCTGGGCAATCTGTTCCAATGTTCAGTCACCTGCACAGTAAAGTTCTTCATATTCAGGTGGAACTTCAGTTTCTGCCCCATTCCCTCTTGTCCTATTGCCTGGCAACACTGAGAAGAGCCTGGCTCCTTCTTGGCATCCTCCCTTCAGATTCTTATAGACATTAATGAAATCCCCTCTTTCTTGTCTCTTGTCAAGGCTGAGCAGGCTCAACTCCTTCAGCATCTCCTCATAAGAGAGATGATCTAAGTCCCTTGATCAATTTCATAACCCTCCACTGGACCCATTCCATGTTTCTCTTGTACTACATTGTGCTACATGTCCTGATCTTGCCTTGCATAACTAATAAATGCAACAAGTGCATGTGAATATTATTCTCTTTTCATAGTTTGAAAATTAATTGATGACTGTCTTGTTTTACCATTTATTATTCACTCATTGGTAAAATTTTAGGTCATGTTTGATGAAAAAATTATAATGTAACATATCGTTCTCGTAAAGTCATTTGAAGCTGGAACTTTGACCTGTTGCTAAAATAATAACTTTTGGGAAAAAATAAGCATGATTTTAAGTGGAGACATTTATTCTTTTCTTTAAATTGAATTTCAAGTAATGTTTCACTCAAACACAAATGATAACTATGATTTTTTCTTTGAAATTTAAATTTTATGTTTAAATTCAAATAAAAGTACTTAAGTAAACAATTTCAATTGAAAAATGCTTTTAGAAGAAACAAGTTATTTTAATTTAAAAGTTTTGACCATGTCAAAAGGCCCTATTCCAATCATTGTAAAGATGAAAGGTTTTAGAATTGTAACTTCTCCTGTATGTTTTTATTTCTGTAATATCTCCCACCAGCAATGCCCACAAACCTATGAGAAGGTTTTGGCTAGTCCTGTTTCAGCTACATGTGAGTTTATATTGCCCTGGAGATAAAAGGAAGAGTGATGTAAATCGACGTAGTTCAGAAATTCGGTGCTTCTAGATGTCATCTCTACACTAACCAGATGGGCATAGTGAGAAGCAAACTTGAATGATTAGTGCTTAAGATGCTGGGTAAAAGAATAGACAAGCTGCCCAGCTTGAGTATTGAAACTGCATAGCAATAGGACCTTACCCACACTGTTAACTTACAACTTCATTGTATCTCATCCTCTAGCTAGGTCTTGTTTCACCCAGAGAGATGATGGATAATTTTTCAACTCCCATATTTCTGGAACATTTGCTTCTCTGACAACTATACAAAATGAATGTATTGCCTAAAAATCCCAGTGCTCAGAAGCAGTCACATCTCATTTCACTCTTCTTTTCTCTTTTTCATTTATAGATGTAGACAAACGGTTCTCTTTGGTTTTTGTTGTTGTGTGTTTTGTTTGTTTTGTTTTGTTTGTTTTGTACTTCTTTGTTGTGTCTTGTTTTTTGTGTTGATGGGTATTTGGGGGGTTTTTGTTTGTTTTGGTTTGTTTTTTTGTTGTTGTTGTTTGTTTGGGGGGTTTTTTTGGTTTTTTTTTTTAAGTTCAGGATGCATACTTTTCACTTTTAGGGGTTTAGGGAGTGGTTTTTTTACCTTGTGTTAGGGAAATGCTTCTTTTTTTTCTATGCAGAACAAAAAAAACCCTTCACTTTCTCTCTTTATACCTCACTCCTCCATCAAACATTTTCAAAAAACATGAAAAAGCATCAGGATTTAAAATTTGTGTTTGGAGACATTTGGCGAAATATTTGGTTTTATATGACTAAAAGAAAATTAAAATATATTACTGTGTTTGATTTGTTAAAGCGAATAGCATAGTGAATTTTTATGAATGCCATACAGCAAACAGTAATTAAGCATGCCAAATTAGACATTCAAGAGTGTAAAAATAATAGATTTAAGGTTACTTTAGCAGGTGCATCTTTTTAATATTATTAGTTGTGATTTTACAGGGTTTATACCCAAAAGTTTCCCAATTTATTCAGTACAGAGGTTAATTCACACATCTGCAGACCCCAATCCAATTTCCACTGTGTTACTCCATACCCTCCTACTTTTCTTCACCCAGTTTCTAACCCTATCTTACATTTTCTTCCCTTTCCTGCACCCCAAATAAATCCTCTTCATCCTTCAGGAAGTGGAAGAACTGAAGCTTACTGAAAGAATATGTACTGTTTTACTTCTGTGTTAGAGGCTACAGGTGCTTAATATCTTAGAGGGGCCTAAGAGAAATTGCGGAAAGGAAATTCTGAATCTATTTTACTGCTTTAATTGCTTGAGTTTCCTGTTCCACTGAAATCCTTTCCTTCTAATAAGAGACTAAAGACAAATATCAGCTGAGGTTTTTATTTTAGTCATTCAATCTGCCTATAACAAAGGACATTCCTTTGCTAAGGTCATACTGATGATAAAAAAAAGAGATAAAACTAGAAAAATCTGAGTCATCTTTAAATATGTATATGCATAGGTATAAATACCCATACAAAAATATATATACATATATAAAATAAATATTGTGTTACAATCAGCACTAGATATGTGTGGAATTACAATAAAGAATAAGAGCAGACTAGTTGTGTACAGACAACCACAGATAAACACACAAGTTTCCCTTCTTTTCTAACTTTCTTCACTTTGTGAGTACTTTTGGCTACTTGGGTATATATATTTGGGTATTGCTCTCTGGGATTCCAAGGGATATGGTAACATAGATATGTAATTCAAACATGCAAGTTGACAATTGTTGCAATGGATATGCAGTATATAAGAAACTAGCCCAAATGTCTTAAAAACAGAAGTTTTTAATGTTGCATAAATGCATACTTCAAAATGGTTTGTTTTTTTGTTTTTTGTTTTTTTTTTTTACTTTCTTTTGCTGAGTTACTTTCTTCTTCCCGAAATTTCCCTTGACAGCTGTTATCTCTAATGTCCTGGAGAGATATTGGGAAGTTTTCTCATTGGTCTTTATCTACTCCTTTCTATTGGTTGTTAACCCTTGCTTGCTTTTGGTAATTCTGCGAAGCCCCCTGAACTTCTAATTGGTAATTTTGTAATCCCCCCAAAACCTATATATACCCCTACCTGTAAACAATAAACTACCTCTCTCACTCTTCGCCTGGTGGTCTCTGTGTGGCCCTTTTCGAGCTTCCTGGGGCCAAGTGGTGGGGGACGGGGGGGAGCATTTCCCCTCCAGGTAATGGGTTAGCCCCCAGGACCTGCAGCCCCCTTCGCAATCAGACTTTGCAGACAATAAAGTAATAAACACCACTGAGCTGTAGCTGGAAACTTCCAAAAAGTGCCACTGGTATATGGAGTCGTAAGCAGGCATTTTGTTTCCTGACTTATCAAACTCAAAATGTTGTGATACAATAGAAGCAAGAAGTGCCATTAAATTATAAATTAAAATAATATATTTGGTGATAGTAATTTTGCATTTTTGGTGTTCTTTCAGTGCTTCTGTCTTAGGTATTTTTCCATTTCTGAGCTTGTAGCCAACATCTGCTTCCATCTAAAGAAAAATGTATTGCTTGATGTAAAATTCTGACACATTTGTGTTGAGAGTATAAATTCACTTTGATTTACTTTTAATTGTGAGATAGTGATAAATTACTGTGCAATTATCATGTTTAAAATGGCAAGATGAAGCAATGACAAGTCTTTTTAGATTTTTCTTTCCACTTCTACTAATAAGTGAACATGCAATGGTACAAAAATAAGGCTTCATTTTGTTACTGTCACAACACTATTTGTACATCTGCTCTCTTTCATGTTTTTGAATTGCTTCCGCATTCTTTTGCTCTAAACTGATATTTTTTAACTCATTCATTTTTGGTCTTTTTCTTCATATTTACGCTTAAGAAAACTGATCTCAACTATTGCAATGAGATTAAGTCTTTCTGGACACATTCAGAAAGATTAGCAATGTTTAATTTTTCGTTAAACTACATAATTTCAAATTTATACACAGTTGTGCTGTGCCCTCACGTTTGCAATCTCTTAGCCTGGGCCTTGACTTGAATTATGTTGCATTTTACTATATAAAATAGCTACACTGCTCAAACCATCTGGCCCAGGACCTATGTGCAACTGAACAAAGGACATGTCTAAAAAGACTTTAATGTAAAACTTTCAGCTTCTACAACTTTTTGGGGTGAGGATCTCTACAACCTAACCGTGCTGAGTGAAGGCTTTTTAATTTTTCTTCTATCCTAAGCTTCTGCTGCTTCTTTTGTGGTTATTCTTCCTGAGAACTGTAGTTAGGGTTTTTTGTAAAAAAGGCAAAAATCTAGGTAAAAATATGCCTTACCAGAACATGTTTAAAATATACATATGGATAAGCATGTGGACAAAATATTTTTCTAGGCTTTTTAAAAACATGACTGTTGACTGAGGCCAGAGTGGACATGCTTCCCTCTTTCCACCTTTAAATAAGATTATTAGTTCTTAAAGAACTCATTCAGAAGCTAGGAAACAGAATCCAGAACCTGCTGGATTGAAATCCCTAGGAAATAATCAAGATTTCTCTGGAATGAGATTTTAGTTCATTTTCATGAAGTGATACCAGTGAGTAACACACCATTAATGCTGGAAAGAAAAAAAATTGTAATTCTGTACTCTGGGGACTCATATGGGAAAAAACACCCAGACTTCTGATTGCAGGAATTTTCATCCACACTATCTAATGACTGTTACTGGAAAATATGCAAACAGAACAGCATGTTTCAAATCATAAGAACACTATGCATAAGTCTGTTTTATTTAGAGACAAAACATTCTCTCAGATTTAAGTTCTTCAGATTTGGACTTAATTGTTTTCACAAGCAATTGACCACTGGTCCTGAGAGTGCTCCTTTAAAATGGGCCACCATATCTTCAGCTTATCTTGGTGACCTCTTTTCTTGATCTGCTATACCTTAATAACACCGAGGTTTCTGTCACATAATTCTTACATTGGTTTATATCTGGAAAGCTTGATTAAATGCACACTTATCACAATCCTGTTGAGTATGTGCAGTATATATTTACACTATTATAAATTATAAGATTATGCATAAATATGCATTATTTAGAACGCATTTATACATCCTGTTCCAAATCCAGGATACTCCTCTAACAGAGACAAAGGGCCAAACCCAGCCGTAACAGGTCCCTGCCAAGTCACAGGAGCTCTTCTCCCATCTGCTAAGTGTTTGCTTCAAGCACTGAGTGCTTGAGAAAAAGTTGTGAAGCCATGGGAAATGACTTCATGATGATTAATGACAATCAGCTTTTGTTGCATGTCTTGAAAGTCCATTGGTGGGAAAAGTCACTTGTACTTGGACAATGCTCAGCATTTCCAGCATTAAGTCTGTAGTATAACCAATAGGACATAAAATAGACCTTAGTTGATGCAGTCAAGTCTACACAGTGCACATGAAAAACAATTGAAAAACATTTCCAGAACTTACTTTCTCACACAAACTTTACTTCTGTTGTTGCAGTTCTGAGAATGGGAAACATGTGCTCATGCTGATAACCTAATCATAAATAAGAAAAGATTTCTGTGCCTGTGGGAGATGGGATAAAGTCTCCTGAACAGTTTCCCTGGCCCAAAGGAAGAGTCATAAATTCTCTAATATAGACTAAAGAAATTGACCAGCCTCTAAGTTTCATATTCAAGGTTATGCCTCATTTACTCAGCAATGTGGAAGGCGGTGAAATTATTTTTATGCTGATTGTGCTCAGTCTGTGTTATAAGACTTTAAGAATCCTCTGTTTAAATGTTTGAAGTAACTGAAGTTATGTTAAAATAAATGGATATATATTTTAATAAAAAAACTCACGAACTGAATAAAAGTTTCAAGATATGTTTGATGATTATTTAAAAAAACTTGTATTTAAATACTAGGGAACGTAAGCTGCTGTTTGTATCAATTAACTCTTTGAATGCTCTTTGAAACAGATGATTAACACAGACTTTTTCCATTGGTCAAAAAAAAAAACCCACTGCAAATGTGTGTTATTATTGGCAAGTAACCATTGAAATGTCTACTTTTATTGAATCAAACATAAATAATTTTTAATAAAATAAGTAAATTATTTTTTAAATTTAGAATATACCAATAAATAATCAATATAAACAATTGCAATCATTCATTGTCTAACAAAATCCTGGGTTATTTTAATTTTCTCTCTTGCTACATCTGTAAAGATTTTACTTAAGTCAATAGAGTTGTAGTAGAAGAAAATTAGTCTGAGAATGTCAGGCCTCTAGACCAGAAGAAACAAATCCAGTTCAAGCACTCATTCTGGTTTTCTGAAAGTTTGCAATAATTTCTAAAGATTTAATTAATAACATATTCAATGTGAAACAAATCATCTTATTAAATTGGTAACAGAGAAAGACCAATAATTAAATTCCATTATAGAGACCTGAAAAGTGAAGCTTCAAACATTGCAGAAGCAAAAAGAAAATCTTAAGAAAGAATAACAGCTGGATGAAACACAGTAATTTTATTATGTGCTCTGGCTGTTATCACTGAGATGCCTGTTTTTGAAGGTGAAATATAGAGAGGTTACAATGAACTTCTTATAAGTGAGTGTTTAAAGGAGCAATTGAGTGACAATTAAAAGCATTGTGTTCTCAGGAAGAAGCAAACAACCCAAAATAGAAATTAAAAAGAACAAACTTAGAGATGAGTTCTTGGGTATTTTATGAAACTGAAAACAGCATGAGTGATTAAGTGTGGAAACTGAACCTCACCACTACAGTGAGTGGGATATATCTCTTCTAAATTACATGTCTGAAAGTCAGAAGTCTAGCACTGAACTGCTTGCCCTGGGCTTCCTTTATAGTCAATAGAGAAATCTAGGTATCTCTAGAGGGTGATTCATCTCTAACTAAAATAGGCACCTGAGATAGGTCAAATGAATTGCCCTCTACAGGTGCCTGGTTCTCTCGAGTTCAGACTTAGATGTCTAACTTTTAAATGTCTAAAGGTAGGTGAGATGAATTCCACTTCAGATCATCTTGATCTTACATTGTTCCTGCATTAAACAGTCGAATGGGCATTAGTAGTAGAAAGACCGTAAGGCATGTTGCAATGTAGATACCCATTGCTGACCAAAAAAAATTAAGAATAATGCAGTTGATTGACTCTGCAATTAATGTTTTTAGTGTACTCCTTGGTCAAATCTTTGTGACCTGTAAAGTTTCCTACATTTTGCTCACAAGAGGGCATCGAGATGAAATATGCTTTTCTTGATGCCTCTTAAACTGTTGTGAGGTCCTGGCTTAGCACTAAATCAGTTGGGCTCCATATTTGACATTTGACTATATTGCTGTCTGTAGTATTATGTCAGTAGTTAAACTGGTCAAATTCATTTAGGATTTCCTTCTTTGGATATTTATAATTCTTCATTTTATATCCAGAGAGGCTGTAGATATCATAATTACAGGTTGCTCCCTGGAATTTTTGCCTCTTTTTCTGGAAAAGGGAAAGAATCTTGTAAGTATAGTGTTAGATTGCAACCTTGTGGAGGGCCTAATCTTGTCTTTCACTATTGTCAGAGGGTGAGGCAAAATTTGTTTCCTTCCTTCCTTCTTCCCTTCCTCTGGTCTCTGTATCCGCTCAAAAAATCCGTTGCCCAGACCATCTGCTGTCAGGTGCATGCACAGCACTGGGGAGAGCCTTTATTGCAACAGTATTCATGGTATTCTTAGGATGTAACAAATACTGTTTACCCATAAAACCAGACCTTCTCTGATTCTTTTATTACTATTTTGACTTCATGTGATTTTATTTTCTAGCACACGGACTGGTGTGGAATTTTATTCCGTTATTCACTATTTTACTTTTGTTAATCCAATACAAAAAACATGCCTTTTCCTTCATGGTCTTAGAGTACAGAACCAAAGCTCTTCATGAGACTGTAACACACAACACAGTTATCCTTGGAATGCCTTATCTGTCTAATACAATGAAAACACAGATTGCTTTCTGTTGGTTTCACAGCATTCTGATGATTCTTTTTCATGACCACAACATGTCTTATATTGACTCAAGTAAACACCACCACCTCCCCCCACCCCCCCCCCCCCCCCCCCCAAAAAAAAAAAAAAAAAAAAAGAAAAAAAAGAAAAAGATTTAATTTAATTTAAAAATTTAAAAAAGTTATCTTCTCCAGTTTTTCTTTGAAGTTATATTTATCTAGGTCTTCTGGGAAACACAATATGATGGATAAAATGACAAAATTAAATTAAATTAAAAAAAATTGTTGATAGAATAACTCAACTGGAGAAAAATATGATTTTAGTAATTTTTAGTAATCTATTCAGCATTTTATTTAGAAATGGATACATACACTACATCTTGAATGTGCATATCAAATTAAATATCATTACATTGTATACATAAATTAATTAAACAGTTGGGAAATTGAATTTAGCAATGGGTCACTGGCTCTAAACTACAGCATTCTACCTTGGGCTAAATTAAAAAGTAACCACTTGGTGTTTTGACATTTCATTAGCAAAGCTGCCTTTATCACAGACTAGACTATTTGAATGACAGAAAAGAGTGAATGCTAAACGCCTATATAAAGGAGTTACTGGAAATAGAATAAACCTAATCTGAAAGGAAAATAACTGGAAATGCTGCGTATATTTGTAATTATTTGAATGAAAAATGAAGAAAAACTTGTTTTTTCATATTCTGTCTGAGACATGCTGATGGGTCATTTATTCAGGGAATTAATATCCTATTGGCAGCTCTCAGTATCACAATGTGGAAAAAGAAATGGAAGAAGAAGCAAAATTAGAATGAAGAAGAATATAGGTGCTTTATTCATTTGGTTTCTTTTTTTTTTTTTCCATTGGACAAAAAAAGAATTAAAGAATAAAATCAATTGATATTTGCTACCTTTCTGATTCAATATGTGCAAAGCACACATTCACATGCTCTTTGCCTTAAAAAAATCCACATGGCAAAAATGCACAGATAGGGGACTTGCATACCTAAATAAAAAAAAATAAGTGGATGTGAACAGTACAATATGAATCATTTGCACAAGCAAATTTGATTTTTCTAAGAATCAGTCCTTAATTTCCACACTCCTTTGTAATGTTTGTTGCTATAATCTGGCTTCTTCCTTGAACAGCATCTAAAGTGTTTTGTTGTGATGCCTTACATCAAATTTAATTTGCTTTTGTTGCCAAGACTGATAGACTGTGGTCCATTTATACCTTCAACTACTACTCAGTTTATTCTAAACCAGATGATCACATTTTCCTTTTTGACTTGCTTTTTCTAAATCTAACCACTTAAACAGCATCTTATATTCTGTATTTCTGCCCTGGCCTGAAGTAGTAAGTGGTACCTTCACAGACCTATACTGTAGGGTTTCTCCTTTCCCCAAGGAGTCTTTGTCCAAACTTGTATGTCTACCATGAATCTATTTCCATTGTTATGTTGCTGAAGTTCCTCTTTGCTCTTGACTGTTTGGTTTGTTTGTTTGGTTTTTTTTTGTTTGTTTGTTTTTTTTTTTAATCTCAGTGTTGTCCTTTAGATCACTGAAAATCCCCTGAATTTATTGAGTCAGAGCCATTTTATAAAGATTCCCATTTCAACTAGATTTTTGAGCATATGTGTAAAGAATGAAATCAATATTGGTATTAAAACCACTCTCTACCACTTCAAGAAAGTGAAAATCCCAACAAAATGGAAATATTCCAAGCCTAATGTTCTCTGTGCAGTAACCATCAAGAAAAATTTTCCTCACATTAGATACACTTCCCAGTGTATTTTAGCCATATTTTTGAGTTTCCCAAATGACATGCAAACATGTGTTTTGAGATTCATAAACATAAGATTTTGTAGTTACTCTTCTTACTCTTAAAATGATAAATGCTATATTGGTGGTTCTGATTCTAACATGCATTTTTTATCAGCAAAACTGGACCCATTTGCAGTAGTAACTAATGCTAATTCTAGTCCAATCACACTAGATCTCTATGGTATTATCATGTCCTGTCCTGAAGACTCTAGTAATGAAACCCCATAAGCAGTTGTGACCATGCTAGATTTGGTAAATATTCAAAATATATGGTGAAATTCTTCCTTCTGGTGTTTGAACTTCATGAGTGTTGACCATTCCAAGTGTTTTTAGTGGTTTTATCCCTGACTTTTCCTTAAAATAAATAACACTACAGGTATTGACACATAACAAAATGCAAAGAGTATTTACGCTATGATTCCATATGCCCAATTTCAGTTATTTACATGTTAAATTTAAAATCGAGAATTTTTCTTAGTGGTGAAAGAAAAGATGAATCCTACCATAAACCTACTATCAGATTTATATCTCAGTGAGCACATATCAGTGGAGATGCTTCTTTCTTTTCATCGATTGTCATGTAAGACTACATGTGTATCTTAGGAGATGCCTGGCAGTATTGAAATGAATTTTATATGTAATGCTTAGCAACGTGAGACAATTTTTCATGATTATACTATCCAAGCAAAGCATAGGAATTTCCACAGAAAGGAAGTTCATGTAAATTAGTGTTCAACATGGACTTTTGTGTGGGTTCTGATTTTTAACTTCTGCAAAAGTCTACAGATCTGGAAATACCTACCTAGTGCTCCTATGTCTAATAGTCACCACACTATCTAATAAAAACAGTTTCAGAAACCCTGACTACGCTTTACACAGGGAAGGGGCAAAATTAAGTAGCCACTAACACTGATGTTTTGCTCTTGACACTTTCCAGCATGAGTGATGAACCAGTTACTTCATTTTACTGTATGTTAATAGTCATTTAGTAACAGTTAATAGTAAATTCCCACTTCAACTGAATATCTGGTTCTATTTTTTTCTGTCCAACTAAATAAAAATCTGGCAAATTAGGGCATCTTACTGCATCAGTAACTCTGTGAGTATCTGGTAAAACTGAAGTAAGAAAATTCTGAGGATCAACATCTTTCTATCTCTTGAAGCTTGGTCCTATTTTTTATTTGCTCTGAGTGAAACATCTGCACATTCAGGAGATATATTACTAACATCATATAAAAATTCAGGCAGAAGAAATACGTTTAGAAACTGAAGCAATTTAAGCTCCGTTTTAAGAATATAATATAATTTCAAAAACTGTCTTCAAAGGAGAAAGTTTGTTGTGCTTTGCTGGTCAGATGCCTTGGTCATTTTTCATTTTATGCTCTCTGTCGATAGTTGTATGCACCAATTTTTCCATACCTCAGCTTTACTACTTTTCATGTTTACCTGTAGGTGAAGGATGAACCTCTTTTTTGCTCCCTAAGAAGAATTCTGTACTTACCTGTACATTTAACTGTCCCCTTTCTGTCTTTTGTGTAATGTATATCACTTTGAACATAAGCTGTACTGGACAACAGTTGGACTTTCGTACGTGAATGGATAGTAGCTTGCACATTGCAAATTTTTGCAGTGGTAAAAATTAAGCAACAATATAAAAATAATTAT
>JAWWES010000081.1:26109861-26157273 GCA_035583135.1 Lophotriccus pileatus | reverse complement strand
AAGGAGATATCTACCTCTCTGCTAATAGGAGAAAGCGAGATTCATCTGCTTAAAAATATTGAAAGAAATTTTTTTTTCCCCAAATAATCTTAGACATGTTTTTGGGTGATCAGATTTGACCAGAAAAATATCACAGATTGTCTTGTCTACAAAACATCAAGTGTCTTTAAACCAGTTAAATTATGTAAGTAAAATATCAGTTATGCTTTTATGTTTTCCTACAGTAAATATTGCCTGGACAGAGAGGGGATCATACTGTGAACTCCTTAATGTAAAATAAAAGTTAGTCTTAATGAGGTAACTTACAAAATTCTAAGGAGCCAGTAACACTTCTTATACTTCGTATTATGCCTGAAGCTTTTAAGGTGGATTTGGCAACACTTATTAACTAAATCTTTCATCCATGAACTGGTGAAGATTGTGAAATCTAAGGTAAACTTTTGATTCTGCTGAGTAAGAGCAATTAATAGTGGTGTATCAAGAAAAAACTCTAAATCAGTGGTAATTGGAATGACAGGCAGGACTCTACTCCAACACTTCATTAAACTTCTATTTTTATGGGGATTTCTTCATTTCCACTGGAATGAACAAGTCAGTATGCATGACTTATTCTGCAATGAACTTTGATGAATTTTTCTAAGTACATTAAAATGAGCTGCATCTTCTGTTAATCCAAAGACCCCCCCAATCCATGCATATGGTGATAAACCCTCTGATGCACAGGCAAGAAGGCAGGATAACGGGCATGAAGGACAATCATATATATGTACGTATATAAATATATTTTTTTGCTTGTCAGTAATAACTCTGAACTGCCTACAGCATTCATAGTGCCTCTTAAAAGTCAGGTATTGTATTGAATTTAAAATTCTCTTATGCAGAGCAGGAAAGGAAAAAAAATCAAACACTTTCTGAATTGGGCCCAAATATCCAAGGTTAATTTTCTGAGAAAGCTGCAGCAGCTAGATAAGGCCATCCTCTGCAAATTAGTTTTGCCTGCCTGGATTACAGCTAAATTTATGCAGCTTGCCTTATCCTTTCAGAAGCGCCTCTGAAGTGTCGTAATTAACTGGCACACATAAAGTGAGAAAATTTTCTGCTTGGTGGCAGCCATTCCTCATTTCATCTCAGTTCTAACCCAAATGGAAAGGTAGTTTCTTATTTTTACTGTCAAAAAACCTCTCACGACCCACCAATATTTTACAAGAAGTCTTTGAAAACAAACATGAAACAGCTTCAGAACAGAGTTAGGGTTTTAAAAAGCACAAATACTGCTGAGGAAGCAAAGTGGTGATTTTGTATAATAGTAAATACAAAATAGCAGATGGAGATTTTGTATATATATAAATATCTGTATGTGTGCAGAGGTATACACACACACATTTAGCTTCCAAAATGTTACAATTCACTACAGAACTTATGTCACTTTTCTTTCTGCTGGGATCCGCATCCAAACTGGAGGTTAGGAAGAAGTCGACATGATGTATGCTTGTTTCTATTTTAACATAATAGATCTTTCCCAGTGGGTCTGAATCATGTGTGAATTTTTGTTAAGAAAAGTCAAGAGCATATTTAATATTTTTAATGTAATTTCCCTTTCTCCTGACTAGAATGTTTTAATATTTTAGAAAGAAAATTGTATAATTGAAATAAATCCCCACTTTCTGTGTTTGAAGTAAAACTGGCCCACATATATAAACTTGGTGCAAACAGTGTAGACTAGAGAAAATTTAATCCCAGTCTATGTTAGTTCCTTTCCCTTTCTTTATAGATTTTTACCAATCTTCTTGTCGTGATCATCAAGATTTTCTGTTGTTATAATATTTTATACTGTCTTGTTCTATGTCTTCATATAAGTTTCCCATTTGTCCCACTATTTACTAATTCATAAAGCCTATCAAATAGTTTTTCAAATTTTAATAATTTTTAAAAATAAAATATTAGATAAGTACTTTCTCCTCTTAGTCCCCTTTAAATTCTTGTGTTATGAAAACCTCTGTAAGTCAGTGAGAATGGCTGCTGTCAGTTCTGATGATGAATTGCTGCTGTGCAGTATCCAACAGTGTGGATTTTTTCCTCATTTTCCCATTAGGAAAAGTAATTTTTAGGTTTTCTATCAAATCATGATGTTATCCATTTAAAGTGCTGCAGACAGAGTATTCAGTACATTATAAAGCATTGTGCACTAAACTACCTCCATTTCAACTAGTCTAGCTTGGTGGAAAGCTGTATTTTTGCTTCCTGAAAACTGGCATTAGAGCTGAGCTGGGAATTTCCTATAATCTATTTTTACTCAGAAGTTTCAGCGATGTCAAATATAAAGCTCTTACTCTGCTGGTAAGTAGATCAACAACTATGCTGCAGCGTGTTAGTTGTACAGAGCATACCCCATATAGTAAATCTCCCAACAATTCAGCAATGGCAGCAGGAATCAAAGGGCCAAATTCTGCTTTCAGTTAAAGTGGATTAAATCCAGAGCAAATCCACTGCCTTCAGTGGAATTACTTGGGATTTAAGCCAGTGTAACAGTTAAACAGAATGTGTCCTTTCCTATTTAAACTGTAGTTCTAACAGCTACTTATGGCAGGGATTCCTGGGCAGTGAAATGACTGTCAGTGGACTTGCACAAGAAGAGAACATGACATGAGCTCATAGAATTTTCATTTGCTTAATCTTCAAGTGATAAAGATGAACATTATCACTGTCTTGACCATAGTAAAGTACCTTGCCTGCAAGGGCTGCCCTGTGGAGAAGAGTGTCACATAAAAACAGGGGAAGCTAAAGGAATGCTAAAACTATATGCAGTTGGAACTCTCTTAAAAAGAACTGAGTGAAGCTGAGGACATCTGGGTCTGAACAGAATCTAAGACTTCATCATCAAAAACCCTGCGAATAGGAGCCTAATTATTCATAAGAATTTTAGAGGGATTAGTTGGTCTTTAACTGGGAAGTCCATCAGAAAACATTGAGAATTAATTTCTATGTACTTCAGAATTAGGAACAATTGTCTGAAGGACAAGTTAGTTATAGGGCCCTAAGAAAAAGAGATGAAAAACATCTGAGGTTCATCTGTGCTAGCCTTTATCTTGCACCCTTGATATCCCAGTAAATTAAGTGAGTAGGTGTCTGAAATATCTCTCATTACTATGAAAAGCATTTTGAAACGTTTTGAGTCATGAGTAACATACAGTCAAAGTCATTGTTCATAGGCAAGGATTAAATGAAGAAACAGTTTACAGTAGTCAAATTCCTGTTTACCTTCTCACCAATTCAGTTGCAGAAGACACCTATGAAGGAGAACGTGTGATTGAACATAAAAATTTGGACATCTGCCAGATGAAACCTCTGTTCATTTTTGTAGGACACCAGTGTAAATTGTCAATATATTTGCTAAATTTATTGGATATACTTCAGTAAATGAAGTATTCAGCATGTTCTGAGTGTTTATTTTTTTCTGTGTTTTTCTTAATTGTCTCTAACTTTATAAATTTATGTTAACTTTCCTTCTTTGCATGTATTTTATCTCTTTTATCTTTACTCTTGTCAATTTACATCAACTTTTTTCTTATACTCAAGTCTACATTTTTCTTCTTCATTTTTTTCTTCATAATTTTCATTTGTATCTTTTATATTGCAATTGCCAGCATTATGTCACTGACATGAGATTTCATAGCACAGAGATATGTAGGGTAGGATGAAATCAGTATTTTCTCTTAACGTGTTCACTTACAGACAGATTTATTGGAAAGTGACTATTTTTCTTTACTGTTTCATGGAAGGAAAATGATGAGTGGGAACAGCTGGACAATTTATATTGCTGTTAATTCATTATAGCAAAACATCTTTTCTGCTAATGCATGTGTGCTTTAAAAAAAGGCACAGAGAGGGGTAAAATCAGAACACCCGTAATTACAGCCAGAATCTTACTAAAATACATAGGAAGGCTCTAGAATGTACAAAAGAGAGTATGTCAGCTATGCTTTCGTCCTTTATTTTCTGCTACCCCATTTTATAAATACAGTAAAAATAAACCTCAAAAGCCTTCTAAAATAATACCAAAACACGTTAGTGTTAGTTGTGGGTTTTATGGAAATTTGTGGGCTCAGTTCATGGTTCAATATCCCATATCTCTAATAGCAGTACTTCTGTAGCAGGAAATTAACTGATGCTTTGTGAATGGTCATTTATTCATAGTCATAATTATTCCTTTAAGTTGCTACAGTATTTAAACACTCCTCCATATTCTTTTATAAAACCATGGGACTAGTTCATAGCAATACAATTATTTGTTTTTAACCCCTTCGTTTTTAAAATATAAGTATGTTTTAAAATTGATATTTTTTTTCTCCATTATAGACCATTTGTATGGACTATATGTAAGTCTTGATAAACATTAAAATAAAGTCCTCTTGCATTCTCTTTCACATTGACACAAATATTTATAGGATGACCCCTTAGAAATATGTATTTCATATAATATGATTATATATGAATATAAAAGTGATCATATTTAATAATGAGCATCTTTAAAAATACCAAAGTGAAGAAAATGCTGTGTCTTGTTAAGGTTTTTCCCTGTTTTTGTGTTTTTTTTTTTTTTTTTAATATATCTCAGCCATCCAGTTACTTATATTGAATTTAAATTAAACCTTAAATGAGGAACTGATACATGTATAAAACTAATGAATAAAAATCCTGTTTACCAATTAGTTAAATCCAATTAAAGCTTAAGCTGATAATTGTATAAACCTCTGGTATGAAAAAGAAAAATTGTGCTCAGAGTTGTTGTCTATAGTATGTGTTGGAAGATATTTTTATTGGGAGCTTGTTACTGTACTGAGACACTGAGTAAAATGCTAATTTGACTGTGGTAAATCAGTGATCTTTAAATCAAGACTAACAGTTTCCTCTTGTCAAAACTCTGTATTCCAACAAAAGAGCATCCACAAATCTAGGGGGAGAATTTTTGTTCAGAAGTAGGTGTAGTTATATCTGTTATTGGCTAATAGATTTCATATTTCACTATGAAAAATGTGTCATTTTCAGAGGCTGCAATTCTATGCTAGTTATCCAGAAGATATCTGTCCTGAAAGGCAGAACTGTATAGTTTCATGTGTTATAGTACAGTGCAAAATCCATATTTCCTCAGCTGTGATTTGATCCTTTCTCACTTCCAGAGTTTGTTTTAATAAAAGAAAAAGTCTTTTCTATTTTCACTAGGCACATAGCCCAGGTAGGTAGTGGGCTTTTCACAGAACAAAGTTCTTAAGTGGTCATTTACAGATGCAGGATATAGACTCTCAGTTAACGAATTTTGAACTGGTTTCGAAGGCTTTTCTGAATTATACAAAATTAACTCAAAAAAGCATATTTTAGCTTTGTTGCTCCACAATATCCTTCACTCAGCAATAAATAGACTCTATGCTTGAATTTCACCAGCATATTTGATATTTTTTAAACTCAAATAATTAATTATCCCATTTATAGAATTATTATAATGGCATTAACATAAAATAGAGAATCAAAGTAGTAAGCGCAATTATTTCCTATCTGCTGCATCCTCTGTTAATTGAGGATTGATTGAGACTAATATGAAGTGTATTTTTTTACATCTGCATCATAATCACAGACCTCCTTCTTTAATTTAAATACTGAATGGAATAACTGCCTTAGAAATGTTACTCGGCCTTACTGCTATTCCTACATAACAGATTTCATTCCTATATAACACAGTCATGGCTTTGCTAATGAAGCAGAATTATGTCACTTTATGAAATGCATAATATTAATACTGATAAAAGAGAAGTTGGGTGAATCAGCATAAAATCTTATAGCATTGTTGCCATTAACTCCTCCTCCTATATGATTGATCTCATTTTCTTGACTTAAACTCCTGTGGACTGGGCTACAGGAACATGAATCAAACACTGTAGGAAAAGTTTTTGCCCAATTTGTCAGCAGGGTAAGGACAATACTGGGCTGCTGGTGCATTTTGCAGTGACGAGGAAGACAGTTCTTAAAATTCATGGTAGTTCTTCAGAAGAGTCCCTTGGACCTACAATATCTTTTCCTTATTTCTCCCTGCCATGGAGTGTAAGATTTGCTTCACCCCACTAATTTACTGCTCAACACAGCTGATCTGAAGAAGGAATTGCTGGAAGTTGCCAGCTTTGCTACATTTGGTGTATAAAAAAATCAAAAAAAGTAGTCCTCTTTCTCCACTGAAGGTGAATATAGCTTGCTCTTGTAGGGAGTATAGCTTGCTTTCTTAACTACCCCATATCCTTTGCCTTTTCACCCTGTATGGGATTTTTTCCTGTTAGATTTACACTGTTGTCTGCTAAAGCCAGTCCTATTCAGCTCTCAGTGCTGGATTGCTTTAGTGACATGTACATGACCATCCATGCTTATAACTGCCAGCCACTGCCCTGTTCTTTTACTTTCATGGCTTCAACTGTGATCTTGCTCTTCATTTTATGAGTCCCTGCTACTAAGGAAAACTGATTATCAGTATCACAGCTGCCTAACAAAGGATTGGTAGTAAAGAAATTCTGTATCCTGACTGTGGAAAGAGGGCTAGGGGTAAAATTAAAGGAAACTTGGAAGTTATAGTCATATCCTAACAAAAGTTGTAATGGTACAGAAATTATAGGGTTAAATGCGGTTGCTACTCCCCAGGTGGCATGCAATGAACATTCCCAAAAACCTGTTCCATGAAAACCTATTCCACGATGATTCCTCCCACACACGCTCTTCAACCTTAAGCACATGCTAAGGGGATATGAACTGGAAGAAAACTGGTCAGGCACAAGGGTCACAGCTTTCCTGGGGCACTGACAGACTAATCAAAAGTTAAGAGTTTGAGGAAATCTCCCCTTTTTTTCATGTGGCAGCTGGCTCATGCGCAGAAATATCCATCCAAGGCCTCATTTTATTATTATTTAGGCACTATCATTTGGTTCAGGATTTCACTATTAAAACACCAAAGAGTTGTCAAACAGCAGTTATCTCTTTTGGTAATTATAAACTTATGCCCTAAACTATCAGGTGTCCTGTAAATGTGTGTCCTTTTGGCTTTCTTGGTTTTCTTCTGGTTGGAATTTTTGTTTGGTAGTTGTTTTTTGTTTTGTTATGTTTTGTTTTGTTTTAAAGGAAGGAAGTTAAAGCAGTACACTAAAACTTCGAAGATTTGTGTTTCGGTTCTAGGTCTTGGGCATGTTGTTTAAGTTCAGATATCCCTCAGCTGTCTGTTTAGCTGCACTGTGTATTGTCATCATATTTAGTGCCACACTCCAGGCTTTTTAGATAGTCAGGTGTGCAGAAGGGTAGTAGTACAGGGCATCTAGATATCATAACAGCAACAAGAAATATTCACCTATAAATAAAAAAAACTTTGACTGAAAGAAGCTTTTGTTTTGTTTTGGTTTTGTTTTGTTTGTTTTTGCTGTTGGTTTTTGTTTGTTTTGTTTGTTTTTGTTGTTGTTGTTTTTGTTTTGGTTTGGTTTTTGTTTGTTTGTTTGTTTTTGTTTTTGTGGGTTTTTTTACTTATATCTATGAAGTACCAAAGTAGACATTCCTCCAAAACCATTTTATTTCAACATACTAGGTCTCAGATATTTTTCTTAAGTGCTCATAAGGGGATCAATATTTAGGTATATGTTCCTCATGCACCATGATAGGAAAGATTATCAGAGAAAGAAAGTAGAAATAAAGAGTTTCTTTACTTTTAAATGTTTATTTTCTTAAGTGTGAAGGATATGAGAAAAAGACATGAAAAATAAAGAAAAAAGCCCAGGAACAATGGCACTTCCTTTCCATATTAGCAAAAGATATATATGTTTATTATGTTACTGAAATACAAAAATATTAAGCAAAATGTTATTGCTATAGATATCAGTGACAAAACACTAATTTATTTCCTGGGGTCAAGCGTTTGCCCATCATTTATGAACACTGAATGAAAACAGTAAGGACAAAGAAACTTTATCTGGAGTTTTCTTTGGAGTTACATTTTTGAAAGTAAGATGAGTTGTTGGATAATTTAGAGAAGCCTTAATGATATTCTGGTGCGTGCAATCCATTTTGATAAATAACTTAAGCTTGCAATGGAAACTTTCCAAACCAAATAGTATTCCAAGAGAACAGAGGTCCTGTTGCTGCAAAACAGCTCTCAAAATTGTTCCTGCCGTGGTCAGGAGTTTAGAGCAGCTCCCTGCTGTTCCCTCCCTCCTTCACAAGGAACTTGGAAGAGTCTAAAACACCTGGCTGACCAAAAGTCCATCTTTTAAATTACATCCTGAGGGTCACAGATCAGATCCTTTTTTCAGGTCCCTAGGTATTTGTAATAAGACATTTATGTGTGCAGTAGTAGCTAAATTACTGCTACAGTTAGCCAAGAGAAATAGGCACTTGTAAAACACAGTTCATTTGACCTGGTTTAGATGCCCACAAGAGTACAATATTAATTACTCTGAGAACTGACTATTTATCTACAGAGACTTAAAGTAATTCAGATGCAGACATCTGTATGGTGAATGTCCACAGTTCGGTGAGATGAATCCTACTAAAGACTAAGGACATGAATCCTACTAAAGACTAAGGACATAAATCCTACTAGAAACAGTTTTTAAGTTTTGCAATTGTTATCCCATTATCATTTCTAGACTCAGTGTCCAATGGCCAACCCCATTGCTTCAAAAACATTACACTACTGCCGGATCATTTCTTGCTATCTATTCCACTGGAACATCCAACATTTTTAAGAGTGAAATGCACACTAACAGCTAAATTTCTAAATTTTTTAAAGAAGTACATTTCTCCAAGAAGCAGAAAATTAGTAAGAGATTATTACTATGGGGCCAGAGAAAAGTTATTTTTGGTGTTTGGTGTTTTTTTTTTTTTTTTTTCTCTAAGTATCTGTGAGACACTGTATTATATTAATTATTGGGTCAGAACCAACTCAAGTGTGTGTGTGGGAAAGGGATAAGTTGAATCCCATAGAGATGAGGTAATGTTGTATCCCACATATGAGTCTCATGGGCTGACCCTGGAGCAGCTGTTAGTCAAAGGTAGCCTGGGAGATATCACGCCCTGGAGCCCCTAATCCAGCCTTACTTTGGCTCACACACTGGTAGCACTGCCCCTCATCCTGTCCCTGAGACCCAGAATTACCAGTGGGTGGGAAGTTCCTCCTGGGAGGTGTGGCCACAGAGGGCCAAAGCACATAAAAACAGCAACATGTTCTTCATTTTAGTTCAAGATGTTCCACCTGGCCACATGACAACTGGGCTTCCACAGGACTCTCTGGCAGTAGATATTTTTCTCTTATTCTTCTCTCTTTCTTTACTCCTTTTCCTTCTCTTAATCTGCTTTTGTAATATTTTGGGTAAATTAAGCTGATGGGTTGGATTTTGCTAAGTTGTTAGCATGTGCTAAGTCAGTGCTTTGTGGAATGCCCTATCTTGGTTGTATGTTACCCTTTTAACTTTTACCAATTTATTTTATTTTCTCCCTTATTTTCTAAAGTTATCAATAAAAGTATTTCCTAAGAAAACATGTGCTGCATCTTTTCTTTACACTACCTCATGGTATTAAAGAACTGAGGGCTCTTTAAAATATCCAGTGAGTGAATTTTAGGAACCTTGTGTATTTTATAAGTAAAACTCCTGGTTGAGCTTGGAGCTCCAGGGCATGTAATTGAAGAACAAAAATACGTGGTAGCTCACTTTCTGCAGATTAATACTTCTGCAGTTCCAAATCATGGTCCTTGATGGCACCGTGAATACGCTTCCTTTATAACAAATATTTATTCAGAGGTAAGATGAAACAGTAAACATGAATCAACAAACTGAGGTTACTCACTCTTTTTTTGCTGTAGAGAAGACAAATGACCATCTAAGCAAAAGAACCAGACCTTTAGCTGTTAAGCAAAAGAAGAACTTGCCTTTTATAATTAAGCCATGGTGTCACAAACCATTGAGGGCACAGATGCATTTGTGCCTTTACTATAAAGTCAAACAACGATTAGAGGTGTGGAAACCATCAAAAAAGGATAGAGAAATGCTTTCATGATAACGATAAATATTTCTTATGATCTTTTTTTAGTAGATCAGTGACTTGATCTACTAAATCTGTACTTAAATAAAACCATTGCACATTTAGAGGGAGCCTGTTATGAAAAGATGGTGTGCAATTAAATGATATTGCTTTGGTAGCTTTCAAAAAAATGCCTCTCTAACATATTTTTTTGCTTTATCTCTGACTTTTCTTCCGAAGCCATTAAATGAAAGTCTGAGTTCCAGCCAGCTTAAATGGGACAGTAGAAATTTTCAAAGTACTTTTATAGCAACTTCAGGTCAAGATAAAAAACAAGCCAGCAATTCTCTATGTCCAGGGATGTAACATCTTTTTTACATTTCCCTGATCTATATTTTCATTTCACATTGGGAAAAGAACTATTAGAAGAGGTTTTCAAGGTAATGAATAGGAATTGGGGCTTTTATGTCTCACTATCCTTTGTGCTTCAGAAAATATCTCCTCCAGTGTATTTGAGGCTTGATCTAGTTTCCACTGAGATCAGTGAGTCTCATATTGATTTTTAGGGAGAGCTGGATCAGACCCCTGTTACATTACCCAAATCCTGGCTAGACCAATACGTGCATGAACTGACAGTGATCACCTGAAGATGAAATGCTAGATTTAAAAGTCACTATGCTGCCTCTTCTATGCCAGAAAGCAAAAACAAAAAAAAAGTATGCATGTGTAGGGGAGAAATAGGGTGCTGCTGGCAGTTCTGAGCCTGTACCATTAGTGTTTTGATCCTCACTCTACCAGTCAAGAGAAGAAATAAAAGCATAGTTAGTTAGTGTGTTTCTGCACGTAATGAGATAAGTAGAAGTTTTTAGTTAGCCATTCAGAGCAGACATTTCTACTGACCTCTTGCAGGAAATAGGTTCTTGATGCAATCTCATATTGATCGAGCTGCCAGCCATTAACTGATGGTCAGACTTTGAAGGATATTGCTTTAAGAAACCTTGAGATGCTGTTTCACAGTTCCTTGTCATGTGCTTAGACCTGAGATATCATGAAGGAGAAAAAATGAGGAAAATTTAAATATGTCATACACTTTTCACTTTCTTATTAGGACCAAAGGAAACAAGCATGATCAAGATGCTAACATAAGGTTTTTGTTTTTGAACAGGGAGGGCAATGACTGTGTATTAGGACAAAGAGACATTTATTGTACATTGATTTGCATCTAATCTGTGCTGTTTGTGAAGGAGGTTGGCCAGATGTCAGCTCTTATCTCTGGTTATTGACATTTTACATCTTGAGGACCTAGAGGAGTTTTGAAATTGGTCTGAATGTTCTGTATTGAAAACATAAGAAACCTCAGTGAACATTCTTCTTAGCAGTTCATAAAATTAGAAACTCGAAGAAATAAAAAGTGTGATAGCAAAATATGACAAGAGAGTATATATCCCCCAAGTATATCTATATATCCACCTTTGCTCCTACTGACCTTAGTGAAAACTTATCAATAGAAATTATTTTGGATCTTGGTTGGAAACAACTTTTATAGGCAAAGAAAAGTAACAAATGCTTCTTAGGATAAAAAGAGAAAAAATTTTGTCCCATATTTGATAGAACAGAGACTAGATGAGAAGTCAGAAATATTAAGGGATGTTTTCAAGGCAACTTTTAAGAAATGGAGTTTTGCCATAGGAGGAGTGTATAAGAAACAAAACATAATTCAAATTTCACTATGATTTCATACAGAGATTTATAGTAATTCTCTAAATGTATTTAAATTTCCCAAACACTTTTATTTTGTCAAAAGGGTTTAATTTTTGAGACATAACTCTGGTATATGCCAAGATCTAAGCGCAATTAGCACACAGTGATGGTTATAGAGAATAAAAGCAGAACAAAAAAGTTAATCTTTAATTGAAATCAACTTCTTATAAGCTTTTCAAATTGGTCAAAAGCAAAAATAAAAATCTCTACTGTGCTTTAAAAAAGAATGTGTTTTTTTTTTCTTTTTTTCTTTTTTTCTTTTTACCCTCACTCTGATTCTCAGACTGGTGTGTTTTACTACTTTATTTAGAAAGTCTGATTAATATAATAATGATTTCTCCAAACCTTTGTTACCCTTGAAAAATTCATAAATGGCAGCTTGCGATAGCTATATTAATTATTTTTTTAAATAAATGCATAATCTCATTGTATTAGCCATTATTAATTACCCTTCTGCATATATTCCAATGAGAAAAAAAATAGGAAGAAGTCATTGAACAGTCCATTAACAGTTATTTAGGCAAAGAGGATCTAGATCACCGTATTTGAGGGCAGAAATTTGTGGTAAAAATAAAGGATGAATAAATTTGGGGAATATATTAAATGGTTTGTAGCTGTTTTCTAACCCAGAAAGAGTCCTGATCCTACAGCCTATTCAGTACAGATAGATATTATGTTTGCACGGAACTTAGCTTGCAGTATCAGGTTAAATTTGGAAGACATATGATATACTTACCAGTTTGAGCAGGCCTCTCTAATTTGGGTGTAGGCCAGAATGAGCAGCAAAGCATAGTGTTGTATTTTGCAAGATGGTGATAGTAAGGAACACCATGTTGTGGTTTGATTAAATAACTTAAAAACTGTTAGAGTAGCAGTTCAGAAGTATAGGCAATATGTTCCATCCTATGACATGCAGTTTCATTTTAAGTAAGCAGTAATTTTGCATTCTGTATTTTGCAGGGAGCTATCTAGTGATTGTGTACCATCAGTTAAGATCATCATGGTTATATTTGCTTGCAAGACAGGAAAAACTAATTTTAGCTGTTCCCAGATAATTTGTAGCTTGTTCTGTTTCACACTTTTGCTTTTAAAGTAAGAATCTGATCTTATTAATGAGTTTAGTATCTAAAGAGAGGCAGCTGCAACTGGAAATTCTGCACCCTTCATGTAAAGTGGTGTTTGGTGGGTGAAACATAATCACTGAAGTTGCTTTAAGACAGGGCAGTAGACAAGCAAGACCACTGGAATATGACTTTGTCAATGGCCAGGCTATTCAACATCTCTACATAGCCAGTGGTATTAATGGAAATTGCTTTTAGGAAACAGGATAATATTGCATCTCTTTGGTATCTTCAGATTTCTGAAATAATTGATCACTTGACTCGGATGATGAAAGACACAGTGGAACTTGTTGCTGATCTCAAAATCCAGTAACCTGATTAATTTCTACTGGGAAATGAATTTGTTAATTACTCATAATTTAGTTTAAGTGCCATTCTCTGCCCACAAACTCAGACAGTTCCATAAAGTATAATCCTGTGGACTAAACCTGAAAGCTGTCCAGTGCCCTCTGTGGCATGGAGATTCTGAAGCCATTTACTTCCTACTATGCAAGCATTGAAATTATGATAGAGCCATCTGGAGTGCTGAATCTCTTAAGATGAACAATGGAATCTTACTTTGTTAAAAAAAAACAAACCACCACCAACATGAAATAAGAACTTTAGTATCAGTTTTTGCCCATTAGCTCAAAAGAAAGTGTCAATAAAGGGACAGGAAATGGATTAATGGATTCAGAAGAAGACAACCTGTTGTCATTCCCATATTACTTATCTGCTCTGAAAGTATTGCGCAGTATTAACTTCATAACACTTAAATGGCATTTGTCACTGTTAAATGTGACAATCATCTGTTCTGCTCCTCTGTCTCTTTGAACTGTGAGTTCATTTGCTAGTATATCTCAGTTAATCAATTATTTTATGACTTCATTTTATATTCCATTTTTATATTACATTACAAGCAGAGGGAAAAGAGAAGGCAAGCTGGTCCATAAATCAGCTTGGATAACCAACAGTCAGAGTGCTACAGTATACCCACTGAGATCGTATCCTTGAACAAGAGGCAGAAGAGAAATGTGCTGTGAATTAAAAATAAATATACCAAAATGAAAAGAAACCCTTCTCAGGAAGAGTGGTTAGTGATGGAGCAGGCATTGCTGTTTGCAGCCAGTCATTTAATTACTGACCCATGTACAGGACACAATGTGCTCCACTCCCACCCCTTCATGATGAATATGATTCACAGAAATTTTTTATGTGCTATATTTATACAAAATCAAGTGGGGTTTTGTTTTCCTCTCCTTTTACCTCCAGTTCTTAAACAGAACAGTAGGATTATTAGAATCTCTGTATTTTCTCCTCTTCTCAACATTTCAGAAATGACACCATTGGCTGGGGGAAATATCTTTATTTTCAGGTGAGAGAATCTTAGGTTACAGAAGCAGTCAGGATTCTTTCTCTAACCTGTTCTATCTCCAAGTGTTATGAAAAATACTATGTAATGTAAAGTGAGTCACTGTAGCAGGTGTCATGAAGGATCAGCAGAGTAGAAAAATGTGTCATATTCAATGTAGATTTCTTAAGAGGAAACCCAAGAGACTGCCAAGGATGAGGAAAAGCCTTGATTGTTGATTCTGTCCAGATTCTTTGCTGCTAGACTTCAATTTGTGCCTACAAATTTTGTTTGGAGAAGCCTTGCATGGGAAATAAAAATGTCCTTATGCTACAATCACATAATATGCCTTACCTGCTGTTATGAAGAGTTCTGGTTTCAGGTAGGTCAAGACAAAAAGTCAAATACTCTTCATGATTTTGAGGACAAAAATTCCAAGCAGGTTAGAAATAAAAATAACCTCTGAATCACTCCAGTTTCATATCAATATAATAGTAACTATTTTCTTTCAGTAAGGTATTGATCTTAACTCTAATAATTTCCTTAGAGACACATTTTTCTGTAATTCTGTTGCACAATTTTTGGCAAATCTATTTGTAGAAATATACATTAACAGATTATGTAATGATGAAGAATATACTCACTGGATTAAGACAACATTAATGAGGAAATAATTTTTATTTTTAATTTCAGAAAGTACACTTCTATCTGCACAGGTTTAGCTCTGCTGTGTCATTAGTCTGTTCTGCCCAGGCTGAAGTAACTCTTCGGTTTCTGAAGCTATATTTAGTAGCCACTTATCATGCTGTGCTTCCTTGTACTGTGCTATGTACACAAGCAGACTAAACTATGCAGTCTTTATTGTTGTAAACTCCATACTTTCTCAAAATGTGCAACTGTTTGCTGGCATCTTCTATACAGTTCTACCACTAACTATTTGAAGTTAGAACTTCACTCTTCTGCTTTTTCTTGGAAGTGTGAGAAAATGTGTTTGTGTCAAAGCTAAATCCTTAACTGTTTTCACCACTCGCTGATGAAGTAAAGTGACCACAAAGACTTCATGATTATTATTTCTCCCTGCCTAAGCATGATTCAGGATGAGAGTTTCCTGAGCTTCTGCTTTTTCTTTTCTGCACAGCAGCAATAAGTCACCTTCCATTATGTTTTCAAGAGGCTAAGCAGAAATTGTCTACCTTGGGCCTGTATTTCTGTGTGCTCCATCCCTCCCATCATAATAACGAGTCTTAATTGATTCTTTCCTAGCTGTTGATATCACATTTCCATTGACAAGGCCCAAACCCAGATACAAGACTCAAGATGTGACCTTCTGAGGGATGACTTGAGGGAAATAATAACTTCCTTCATCTTCCTGATTATGCTCTTACTAATTAATGCAGGTCAATATGCTGTTAGCCTTCAGTGTCACAAAAGCACACTGTGACTTGTGACTTTGTGAGGATGACCAGAACTACATAGATTTCCCACTGGCTACTCTAGCACTACATGGGGAAGGAGAGGAACACTATGGTTACCCTAAGTAATTATGAGAAGTTTGAAAATCAGCTCGTTCAGAGGTACCTAGAAGCAATAAGATATCTCCTGCCCTTGCCATGACCTGTGAAAGCTCCAGGCAGAACTGCAGTACTTGCAAGAAGAAGGAAGCGATGGGAGCCATTTTAATTAGAAACTGTTTAAAGGGCTGAGGCAGTAAACATTTCTGCTTGAAAAGATCAGATAGTACCAATGTCTTGCACAGAATAAAAGTGAGGCATCAGAGAAAACTTGCGGGAGGAATTGCTGTGTTAACATCATATTCTTAGACAAAGGATTACATGCAAAAACAATGATACACTATGAAGTATTTTAAGTGAATTAATAAAGTTAAAATGATTTTAATTTCTTCTAGACGGGTACAATGTATTTTCAAAAAGCACAAGAACTCAGCAGAACATCCACTGCTGATAAGCTGTTTTTCTCTTGTAGTCCAACAGAGAAAATTAATCTGACATGTTAGAAGCAACTCTTTGTGAGATTTTGCTTGTCAAGACTTTAGGATCATCAGCACGGTGGTCTCACGATAGTGTGCATAATAGATAGATTGCTAACTAGTCAATTTTTAAGATAAAAGGATTAATATTCACAAATTGGAAGTGATTAGACAGATGCCTAATAGAAAATTAATCAAAAGCTATTTGCCCAATCAGTTCTGGCTTTAGCGTATTTAAAAATGAGAGTTCAAGACCTTCTGACCTTAAAGGTCAGTGTCCAGGAGCTGCAGGACCAGCTACACCCCAAGGGAAGGGGGGCTGGGAGCCAAGGGTGATGACAAGGCAAGGACAGAGACCTGAATGTCAAGAGCACAGTCCCATTCCACCCAAGTGACGGGAACAGGCAGGCCTGAGGGAGTCACAGTCAACTGCAAGTCCAGGAAAGGCAGGCAAATTCCCATGTAAGGTGTAGTCCATCACATCCTGACATCATGTGCCTAAAGCTGCAGAAGAAAATCTAGTGCCATATAAAATCCAGGAGTTTTTAGAAGACATTTCTGTGTCAGAGAGCTTAGAACGTGAGAAAAATTAGCTTTGTGTTGAAAGGCTGTAAGAACTAAGATGTTGATGGAGCTGGAAGTAGAAAAGGAGAGTTCAGGTAAACCATGGATATCATTGTTTTTATTGGAAGGTCAGATAACTCTCTTGTGTAAAATGCAGGAGAGGAGAAGTTTAAATATATTTTTGTATATGAGTTTATTTTTAAAATATATTTGCTTATACTGAACATTTCTGGAGGCTTGTGGGTTATGGCCTTAGTCCTATATGGTACTGAATATTCTTATGTTCTGGCAGTATGACTGTATGAAGCTATTTGCTCCAGCTTAGTCCAGCCTCCTCAGTGCTGTAGCCCAACAGTCTTTGCTTAATTATTACCAATAAAAAAAGGTGAATCCTCTTCCTGCTTCCGATTTGAGAAATAAATTGAGCTCACAAACTGCAGAATAAGCAACTTCTTTTCTTCTTGCAATCTGGTTTGTTCAGATACTTAAAAATGAAGCCTATTCCATATACAATCAAAGTGCAAGCTGCATTTCACTCGTGTCACTTTGTCAATTCTTCCATTCTAATCTTAGCCAAATGGACTCAGAGATTTATACAGTATATGGACACACAGAAGTAAACAAACATAACACTGATAAGTTGTGCTCTCTGACTTGCATTGTCTATCAGGCAATTGAATGAGATAAGAACCTGTTCTGCTGTTACACACTGTAAACCTCTTACTACAGAACTAGACCACACTATGTGAGGAAGAACAATCCACCCTCATACAAGTCATGTGTATCCCTGATCTGCCAGTCTAGGAAGACATTCTTTCAGAGGAAAAATATTTCCAGCATAGCTAGTAGGACAGCTTTAGAGAAAGCAGAATTAAACATGAATATAATTTTGCTCATCAGTTTCAACTCTCCCAATCTATAAACCCATTTACTTTGCAGCCTGATAGAAATACAGGGTATACTATTATTATTGAATAAGGTACTTGTTATCACATCTGCTGCAACTTGGCAGAAGAAGAAACTTTGGCTGTCACCAATACAACTTGTGTTGCAAGTAATCAGAGGGATGCAAACACACAGGGATATGGAATTTGCAAGTACAGCTGCAAAACAATATGTGGTGAAGGTGTTCTGCATTATAGAATCGCATCAAGATCTACTTCCAGTCTCATTAGCTGTCTCCAGATCTGTTAGAGAACCTGAATGTCATGAACACAAACAATTTGCATAAGAAATGTCCAAGCTATGAATTGGAAACAAGATTAAAAGAAGAAACAGCTGTGTGTAATTGTCCATCCCCTGTGGAGATTAATATTGCACATTACATGAAAAATCAGATTTTGAAATGAGGTTAAGAGAAGAATTAACCAGAAGAGGGAGTGAACAATACCTCCTACGTAGTACCATGTTCACAGCCATGCCTTTACTGCCTTTCAGAGGATTCTCCGTCTTGAAAAATCATCCTCGAGAGGACTGCAGGATTTGTTACCTTGCTACATTTAACACATTTACTAGCAACAACAAATTGATTTTTATTTATCTGGCAAAGCAAACCTTGGTCTTTCCCCCTAATATTTAATCCTCTCCAGCAATGTAAATAATGAGAAAGACACTTGCAGATCTGATTAACCTGCAAGTTCCTTTTTAAGCAATGAGCGATCAATACCGGTACCAACTCCATTAAACAACCCTTATCACTGCTTGAGTCAGTGAATGCAAGAACACAAGTCTATGCTTATTTTTATTACAATGCTTCAACAGCAACTTAGTTCTCAAAAAAAAAAAAAAAAAGTAAAACAAAGGAACAAAGCAATAAAATCCAGATTCTGTAGACTTTAAGAATCTTATTAGTCCAGCCATGCACTGGGTTAGAACTTTTTCCTTCCTGACAAGCTAAGGAACATGTTTTGCTCTTAACGCTGCACTCATAATGTAAATCACCTTTTTAGGAGTACATCTGTAGAACATGGTGTTCTCACAAAGTCTTGAAATGTCAGCTTTCATCAGATGAAATTCTTCTAATTATCTGCAGAACAGGAGGTGAAAGCATACCATTGCTAATCTATTAATGTTTTAAACCCAATCTAAAAAGCAGTATTTCTAGATAACAGATTATCTAAGTTTCCAAGCTAGTGATTCCTTAACTGGAACTACTGGCAAGAAACTGTGGATCACTGTAAGCCCTTGAAACTGTTGTGAATTCTTAGTTATCAAAATTTTATTTAAGATATTTATATTATAAGAGCACCACATGAGTGAACTGTTTGTGGACTTCTTAGAACACATTGCAAGCCACAGCTTAACAACCATTCCTAACGTTCTTTTAAACATTTTTTTCTTTAGTTAATTTGGGAAACGAAGTAGGTGAGTTATGCTGATGTTTACTTTCAGAATGGTACAATCTGCAATTTTGGGCTATTCTGGAGTAGATGATACTCTTCTATTCTCTTCTGAGGGGAGATATCCAAGAGTTGAAGATTATATTCCTGTAACAACTACAGCATGTTCCTCTGGAAGCAAGCATATTCAGATGACATTGCTTAGAAAGTTTGCTAAAGACAATTGCCTTCTTGTGATACAGACTAGTGATGACTGGGGCATACTCTTTATACCTTTTGATCTGCTCATGTTTAGTAAATATGATGTGTCAGCTATGTAGCACAGATTCGCATTATAATTGGTTGGACATATTTGGATAGAGACTCAGTGTATTCACTTGTTTGAGATTTCCAGGCTCTTGGCAGTGTAAGCTGCTGTACATCTGGAAATCCATGCTTAATAACTTGTATAGAAAGAGCAGAAGAGTTCTGTCACATGTCATGGCAGATGATACCAACCTAGGAAACAAGCCCTTGATCTCCTGAAGAAAGAGCATTTAGCAGAGAAATTATGCAGAAGTCGTTGGAATATCTCCTAGCTTACAAGGACAGCAGCTATCTTGTGTCTCTCATGACTCAATTCAAAGGTGAAAGGTTCTGTGCTATTCATGGCACAAGGATGAGATCTTTTGTTTTCTTAAAGCTGTTGTATAGTCTGTCTTGGAAAACAAAACTGTAAATGGGTCATATAGCGCAGCTAGATGACAGGTACTCAAAACTGATGAAACAAAATGCTTCCCTGCTCATCCCTATGAAGCGTATTTAACTTATGGTACTCGCAGTAACATAGTAGCCTTCTAGTAGGTATGACTGAGATTCGCAGACTAGGGTGAATTTTAGGAAGCAATAGAACTTTATATTAGAGTGCCAATATCCACATTTCTTTTGGCTATAATCAGTAGACCATATTTTCTTTCAGGATTTAATTTAATTCTGTAGAATAAATTTCATCCTGTTCCTTTAGCATGCAAGCAAATAAGAGGTTAAATATGCCAAGTTTGGTCTGATTCTTCTACATCATATGGGCTCATGTCTGTTCAGTTATCTGCCCGCTTCCTATATATCTGAGTGCAAGCATGAAAACCTTGTACTCTTTAGGATGGGAAGTGAATTGCAAAGGCGAAGACAGCAAATAGGCAAATATCCTCTGTCAACCCTCTTTCTCTTAAATCTGATTCAGTTCTTATTACTCCCACTCCTTTCAACTACATTGTATTGATTCCTACCCCTTATACATCTTCATGCTTTAGGACTTGCATCAGTCATTTGCTATCTATCTTTTGAGAGAGCTGTTTGTGATTGCTGTGCAAAGAACACTGAACCTTATCCATATTTTCCAAAGAAATGTTTTAAAAATTACACCAAAAGACCTGCTTTTTGTCTCAATTAACAGTCCATTGGTCTATAGTAGTATAACACATTGTAAGATAGACAGAACATACTAGGAGTTAAGTGGCAAGATGTAGTAATGATATTAATTCACAGATGGTGAAACTGGGATTAATTGAATTTGACTGCTTAGGCAGTCCTTCAAAAAGTTAACAAAAGAATTAAATTTTTTATATAATTTTAACTTCATCATTCCCAAGAATGATGTAAGCACTTGGTCACTTGTTGCCTCTGAAACTAAGTTTAAAGGATTATGCAGTAGGGGGATACTTTCATAAACAGGTTGAACTGAAAGAAGAATAGCATACTCAACTTCGTATAAACCATGTAAATTTAGGTGATTATAAAAAACAGTCAGTGTCTCTCAACATTCAGTGGCCCTGTCTTGGTAGAGAGTTATTATTGGTCACAATAGTCTTCATGCCTGACCCCAGACAGAAAGCCGTGAAGCAATGTATATTGATTTAAATTAAATCCTTTCAGCAATTTGAATCAGAACTGTTCTGCTTCTCTGGTAATGAATACAAGGAGATTTTGGAAACGGAGTTACAGCTTCTGTTTGATTGAATATTCAGAGGAAATACAAAAATGACGCTACACAAGGGACAAACTCATCTTCAAGTTAGTCCCAGTAAACTGAAGTTAAATTGAAAGTTAAAAATCAGTCTTGCATGGTTTGGGGCTTTTGATCATTGTTAGATGCTCAGAGAAAGCAAACAGAAAAAATTAGGAAAATTTTTCCCCACTGATCCTTTGAATTGTCTGCACAGACACAGATAATGTCCATTTTGGTGAGCATGCTAAAAGGTTTTAGACTCACACTCAGACAAGACACAGGCAGACAGACCATGAAGCTGTGAAAGACTTGATCACCGAATCACAGAATTACAGAATAAGCTGAGTTGAAAGGGGCCCACAAGGATCAGTGAGTCCAGCTCCTGGCCTTGCACAGGGTCATCCCCAAGAGTCACACCATGTGCCTGAGAGTATCATCCAAATGCTTCTTGAACTCTGTCAGGCTTGGTGATGTGACCACTTCCTTGGGGAGCCTGTTCCAGTGCCCAACCACCCTCTGGATGAGGAATCTTTTTCTGATATCTAACCTAAACCTCCCCTGACATGACGCTAGTCAAACCAAATTAACAGGTCTTCAGTCTTGCATGAAATTTTAAATCTAGACACCTTGAGATGAATTCAATATAATCCACTTAGGTGGGTTCACACTCAGTTTAGCTCACCTAGAAAGTACATTTTCATGTTTCCAAAATCCTGCTTTTGTTCCACTTGAATAAGTGGTTAGTTGGGAGAGGAAGCAAAACAACAAGAAGGAAAAACTAATTTTTCATTCCTTGGGCCTGTTTGGAAATAAGAAACAAATTTGTATTAATTTCTAGACAAATAAAAACAGCTACTCCCTGAAAAATTTAGCTCACATTCACATAAAGAATATTCACCTACATATAACCGTTTTTTTAACATCCACCAAACTTTTTTCTCTCCTCTCTTATAATCAGAAAGATGCTTTGGAACTCATTGACGGGTGAGATCAGCCTGGAGATAATAATTGTGTCGGTCTGCAGCACCAACTGGGACTTCCCCCATTCGGGAAGTTGCTAGGCTACTATCTTAAAGAGACAACTCACTTGATTAATTGCAAATACAGATTGCTTTATGAAAAAGTTAATACATTTATAACAACAAAGTCTGAGGAAATAGCAGACTGATTATCAGAACCTGCAGTATTCCCTGAATACAGGATTAAGGAACAAAAGTGCAGCTTTTAAAAACAGTTGCAGTCTGAGCTAACTCCAGTCCTGCTTTCAGTGGTGAGGTATTACCACGCTACTGACAAACCACTATTTAATGAAAATCACAAAACATTTGTTTCTAGAGTGTGATTTTCAAAATAAATATAACCACACTCACTTTGTACTAATGTAACTGGCAAAAAACTTCTGTAATATTCTAGGGTTCCTTTAACCCAAATATGCCTTGGAGGAGAGTATATGTCTGGTATGTGTTTGCACTGGATGTCAGACTGCTGATACTTTGCTTTTTCATTAAATATCTTATTACTTGAAACTCTTCAAAGGGCTAAGCAGCTTTCATTCCTCAGATCACGCAGTTATTTTATGAATAAATGTAATATGGTAATACATATGATAATTAAAAATATATATTAAAAAAATGTGAGCACCTGGTTTCATATGAGTAGACCTTTCAGAAATTATTTTAATTTCCATGAAATTTGTTGATAAAAACTGGAGAACAAAGTCTTTGAAATTTTGTTTGCCATTTTTAAAGCTTTTTTTTTCTTTTGAAAAAAGCACAAAACCTCCCCAAAAAAACCCAACGAAACACCCAAACTCCCTTTGATGTTTCAATATTCCTTAGAAATCTGAGAACATATAAAAAATACTTTCTGGCTTTTTAAAAGCTACTTAAGGCAAATCAAATATTTTTAGGCAGCTTTATGTGTAAGTCTTTATATAAGCAGCACATATCTCAACCTGCTTCTGATTTTTCTGAAAGCTTCACTAATAACTTATTTTCCTTTAAAGCTCCAAATGGAGTATCTATGTATGATTTGAAAGCAGTTTGGCTTTTTTTTTTTTTTTTTTTTTTTGTGGTCACAACAAGGGGAATACATTAGACTCTCACTGATAGATCCCAGTTTAGGCAGGAGATGTTGAGAAATGAGCAACCTGCAATGAACTGAAAGAGCAGGTGAGGGAGTAACAGTACAGCACAACACTTCAGTGGACAAGATAAAGAGTAGAAAACATTGAAAAATCTCTGGATGGAATGTGCCTTTCAAACTCATACCTATGGAGCTTGAAATCACTGGGAAGATACAGACACTGAGAAAAGTCTTACTGTTCGATATGCGATGCAAGGCTGACTTGAGGATTTCTGTAAGCTGTGCATGTTTATATGTGTTGAGAGTAAGTGATGAGGCATCTGTAAGTTCCAGGTGATGAGGCACCTGTGTTTAAACTCCATGTGAAAGCCAAGCAAATAAGATGTAGATCCTCTTCTGGTGCTGAAAGGCGGTGGGGAGAATGCTGCTGCTTCACATTAGATCATTTTGATGATGTGAGGGACACATCATCTTTATTTGTAATGTATGAATGAGATAACCTTACATTTTAGTGTTCCACACCTGTTTCGCTCAAACAAAACTTGAGGTTCGTTCATATTCTGTAAAGGCTGAGGCATGTAGTCTGCTTTGGGGCTTATCTTGCTTAGCTCTTTATTGAAATTTTCCTTAGAATGAAATGTATAGTCACTGTCCTAAGAAAGAGCTGAGGAAAGCACTCTGTAAAATGGGCTGTTATGGCATAATGTGACAAGGAAAAGGATGCCAGTGGTGTAGCAGGACTCTACTCCTATTTTGGCCTTATGAATGTGAAGATGATTGGGAGTCATAGTACTTAGGGTCTCTTTTAGGAAACTAAAACTGCACAGAGCTGTGACTGGAGCCTGTGGATTCTACTGAAAAACAGCAAAGGAAAGTTTTGTTGAAAGGTTAAGAGCAGTTTTAGGTATAAAAAAGAATCTATTTTGGCAAAGTCCTAAAACATGTCCAATGACAGACCAAGTGTTTTTATAACAACTAAAAATATATTTTAGGGGATTTTTTTTTTCAAAAATATACTTTATTTTATTTTAAAAGTTAGAATTCACTGATATGGAAAACAGCATTTGGATTGGCTATGAGTATTAGTTTGTTAGGTGAAGAAAGGAATTAGTTTTTTTTTGTTTTGGTTTGGTTTGGTTTGTGTTTTTTTTTTATTTAAATGGGACTTTAAAATCCATCTTCTGCTATTCATATCATAAGACTCAGCAAACTTACAGGAACATAAACACTTGGTTTCTGCATATAAAAAAGTTACTTGCAAGTAACTAACTTAGGATAAACCTATTGCATGGAGCTATGAGATACAACTGTAGCACTTCTACTTACTGGCTAAACAGCAGCACTAATTTCTTTTTCAGGCTGTTAAACATAATGTTATACAGTAAAAATCCCCTTGCTGTTGATACATTTTAGTCTTCTGTTTTCAAATATTATTTTTTCCTGTAAATGTTAAGAATGTCACAATTCTTATTTAATTTCTTTTTTAAATTAATTTAGTCTTTTTTTTTTTTTTTTTTTTTTTTTTTTTTTTTTTAAGTGGCTTCACTATTCTGTTTTAGAATTTAAAAAACTGGTGTTTCGATTCAGAAATGAAAATGGAGTTTACTGGACTCCATTTCATCTCCTTTTATGCCCTAAGATGTGAACTGGCTATTTTTTCAAATGATCATTGTCTTTTACAAACAAGAAGTAAGGAAGAATCATAGAGGAAAATGTAGTTTTTAACCCTTCTTCTAGTCTTCCAGCTGTTCTTTTTGAAATTCTTGGGCCAATGGCCAACTCTCAGCTTTGTTAAATATTACAATGTGTAATAAAAATGTAGATGATTTAAGTCAGCAAAATCAATTCCTGTGTTCAGAAAACAGCAATATTTATTGTATTTCTGAAGCTGGATTTTCCACTTATTATTATTTTCATATATTCAGATATACTTCTAAATGACCTGAAATGGGAGGTTCTGGATTCCTATTGAAAATAGTACAATTAAGATCTGTTTAAAAATAACAGCATGAATTTCTTATGCTTGAATACTATGGAATAACAAGAATAAGGTATTAAATATAACATATGTAATATAATATATATATATAATATAAATATAAACATAAACTATTAAATTTGAGTAGAAGGATTTTTTTCCATTTTAAGGTAATGGACAGTCAAGTATTGAAAGAAGGTGGACAAGCAATACAAATCATTTTATGGTCATTCGCCAAAAACATGTGAGAAGCATGGATCAGAAGCGGTAGAACTAATGTTCCCTCAGAACAAGAGTGACCTTTTAAAGTTTTCTATGTTTATTTTTGTATTTCAATACATGATGTTAAGAGGATGTAACTTGGATCAACTTCATCTAACTTTCAAGCTTTGAGTGGAAGAGCTGGACCAGATGACCTTAAGAGGTTTATTCCAAATAAATGATTCTATGTTTTTTTCTTCCTGTGGATTTATGATTATGAATCCAGATATGTAATGAAACATGATTTTTCCTACTTTTTTGTTCCGCTCTTTAGGTATCTTATTCATATCAAAGTTAGTCAGTTGTTTTCTATGTGTACAAATATAACCACACACATGTGCACACAGATCCACACTACACTCACATATACATATATTACAAAGTGGCTTTATATCTTGACCCACATAGAGAACAAAGAAATCTATCTCTGTAGAAATTTCCAGGTGTGCCAGAAATTTTCAAGTGTGTTCTTGGATTTCATGTTCTGAAAACTGAAAATTCAATTGGGAAAAGTCACATTTTATAATGGAGACACAAGAAAGTATAAAATATTTCACGACACTCCAAACTATTAATCTTGCACTGTTTGGGAGGCAGATGAAAGGATGAAACAGCAGTTTTGTCTCCAGTCCATAGAAAAACACAGAGAAAAACTGCTTCTGTCATACTGTGTCACAGCATAGTCACTGCTCACTTCGTCCCTTTCCATCTTTGCTTACTGAGTTGCAATCAGTATAGCAGCATTAAACAAGCCCTAAGAAAAATATTAAAGTCTACCTTTATTTTAGGGAAAAAATTGAAGGACTTGTAAAAAATCCATGATGTGTTAAGAAATGCCACCAATCCATGTTCAGCCAACCAGCACTGGCAGTTTCTAGCGTGCAAATTTACATCTATAACAATTGTTAAAATCTAAAGGACTGTATCATCAGTTGGAATAAATCAATGTAACCCCTGAAAGTAAAATTTTAATAGGAATAGAAAGGACTAGTGTTTCTACTGAATACTGACATATATATTGCCAATATCCTGTTTATTTTTCTGCATACTGCTTGTCACACAGAAAAAAAGTGCCACATAAAAATTGTAGCATGTCAGACTACTTGCTCAGTCTGAGCCCCAAATGAATAAATGTTACAATCTTCCTGACCTGATGCTTATATTCTTTGCATACTCTGTCAGTATTTCATCCTTGTTCAAATAGTCAGAATTTCCCCCAAAAGCATTTGTATTCACTGCAGAAAAGCCACTGTAAGTGAGAGATTTAAATAATATGACTACCAAATAAACATAAAAAACTTATCATTGTGCTGAACAGAATGACTGCTTAGTGTGCTGCTCCACTGCTGCTAATAAACCATACAGAGTCAATTTGCTCTGTCCATTCAGTGGTCTCAAGGTATCAAACCTGCATCTTCAGTGCTGGTTTCACTGTTAGGTTGAAAAGATGGTAGCTGCAGTAAGGGAAAAATGCTTTCGCTTTCTGAGCAGTTTCAATGAATACTTACTTCTGAATTTCTCTGAAGACAAGGGAGAAAACCTTAATTTTCATGAGATCAACAAAATGAAAACAATCATTTTACATATCTTTGTATTACTTGTATACTTGTATACTCGTTACCTAGTACTTAAATTAAAAAGGTGGCCCTTCTATTTTTTTTCCCATTGAACAAGAAATTGGAAAAAATATGTTTTATCTGGAAGACAAATAGTCTTCTCTAGTCTTTTCATATCTGTTTTGACATCACCATCTGATGCAACTTGAAGTTTAGAGTAACATATTAATTATTCCAGGATCCTGCTACACAAACTGTATAATTACTGAAATTCAACTGGATTGCTCTCCTTCATACTTGCTAACCTTACTACCATCTGTTTAAAAATATTTTAACTACCTTTCTTTACGTTTATTCCTTCATCCCATTACAATTATAATTAAAGCATTTTAACGATAAATATATATTTAGATATTATTTTTAGTTCTTGAGCAATTTTTTGCTGTCAAACATAAGCAGAATATGGAAGAATGTACTAGCTTCAACTCCACTGGGGAGGATGTGGCATGATAAAGTCATTTGATGTGATTTGCACTTAGAAAACAAATCTTTCTTGTCCAACAATTCAGCATTAAACAGCAGGACAAGAAACAGCAAAAAGTGTCTGCACACTCCAGCTCATTAATTCAAGGATTACTTAGTTTATTAATGATCTTTTTTGATGTTTAAGCCATTAATGCATATTAGCTTTATTTCTAAGTGTGGCTTTATAATGTTAGTTACACTGAATGAAGATGAAATATGCCAAGAAGAAAATACAGCTTCTATTTTCTGTAGGAAATAACAGCAAAACCAACAAAATATGTTAAAGCAGCCCCAAAACTGATATTTTACCTCATGGCTTCTTTCAGCCTCTTGCCATATGCTAGAAGTTCATTCTCTGATGAGCCTTTGAGCTGTCAGTCAGCCTCCCTAGCTCTTCTCTCATTTTCTCTTCAGTATAAATGTCTATTTGCTAGAACTTGTTTTATATCTTGTCTGACCATTTGACTGTAGGGCATAGTTAGTTCTCATGTCTTTTATTAGAGGGACAGTGGACACAGCAGTCAAGCTAGACCAATTAAGTGGCCACTACTATTAACATTAACCTTTTTTAAAGTCTGAGCGTTATGTATTAGAACATATTTGGTTCTAAATCCATACTTCAGGACAAAAAAGGTGCAAGTGAATCACCAATTTTCACTTTTTTCCCTCTGTAAAAAGGAGAGTCTAGTGTGTGTTTTGCAGGGCACAGTCATCAGCTTGTGGGTCAGTCACCCATTTATGTCAAATCCATAGGAGAAAGTTAAAAAAGCTCTTGATTTGCCAACAGTGCACCTTATTAAAGGTAATATTCTTCTTCTGAAAAATCTAATGTTGTTTCATATTGACATGAATCTTCCAAGAAGCTTTTGGATAAGTTTTCACAATTTTAAATATGTATCTGAATATCCAATCTTTTCCTTTATTGATTCATTTAACCAATAGTCCTGCTATGGAAATAATATTTTCTGCTCTTGTCATGTGCCACTTCATTTGGAGGAAAAAGCATGACAGCTGTAGTATTCCTATGTTTTTATTTCTCCAGATGGTGCCCTGTACAATATTGTTTAATTCTTATTATCCTTGCCTGATAATCTGATTTTATGCAGAAAGGAGCAAGTTAGCTCTCTGGCGAGTTCCCACTGGTACCTTGCAACTTCCACATTCGATAAATTTTGGTTCATCCCAACATGTTTAGCAAGAAATGATGGAAGGAGAGAATCACTTGTAGTGTCATTTGCTGCAATAGAGCAAACAGCCGTAGATCAAGCAGGAGGAGATTCCTCTGGGCTGTGTCTGTGATTGAGTTCCCTGGGTTCACTGTAGGATCAGGAGCTTTTGCAGCTAATCTTACATTATCCTCATGTACCACACACTGGTTTGCGTTGTAGGGCCTGTGAACTTTGTTCATTTTGTATGAAACAAAATCAAAATAGCATCTAATAGGAATTCCATTCACAGGACCAAATTTGAACTGCCGCATACCTACTATAATCTAGTCCAACCCCCTCCCCCCCGCTTCCATGGGCAGGGACACCTGTCACTAGACCAGGTTGCTCAGACCCCCATCCTACCTGGCCTTGAACATTTCCCAGCTTCTCTGGGCAACCTGTGCCAGTGCCTCACCAACCTCACACTAAAGAATTTCTTCCATATATCTAACCTAAATTTCCCCTCTTTCAGGTTTTTTTTTTTCCCCCAGGGGATGTGAAAGTAAACTTTTTTTCTCAAGGTTCATCTGTCTAGATCACCATTATTTAATAAGTAGCTTTAGTTTCACAATTTTTCTCCTTGTATCTATGCCAGCAAAAAATGCTCAGATCCCCCAGATTTGAAAATAATATTGGTGAGTGCAATAATTATTTATTTTCTGCCCTTCTTCCTCCTGCCAACAGTACCTTTATTTACTGTTTTTTCAGATGCTATATTACTAAAGTTAGCTATGCTTCTTTAATAAAGCAAAGTTCTAGCCATATTTTTGACTGTAACATTAAAAAGTTTTGAGAATCAGATCAGTTTTAACAGTCTTTTAAGCATCTAAGTGTCTTTGCCGGTGATGATATAAATAACCTTTAATTTTGCATACCCCTTCTCCTTGTTAAGCTGTTTTCTTAACTCTGAATCAAGTATTCATGCAGCAAATGTCAAGTTGAGAATTAGTATACTATGAAAATAAAAGAAGAAATAGAGGAAAATATCCAATGAATTTGTAGGTAAAAGTGTGGTGTTGGACTACTTCTTCTGATAGTCATATTGGGTTTTTTTTGTGGGGATCAATTGCAACTTTTTAATCCTGTTTGTTCTAAATGCATTTTTGTGCTGGTGAACACAGCGCTTGTGTCTTCTGTTTTCTGAACCTATTCCTCAAGCTAATGGTAGAACAAGAACAATGTGTGGGGGAGTTCAACACCTCCAGCTGGGCTCCAATCTGTCAGAAAAGTTTCTTTCTCCTTGCATCTGCTATCCCCACTTGGATGTCTCTGATATCTTAGGACATGTCAGACAGCACAGTGAACTTAACAACTGAATTGAGAACTTGCTGACTGTGTGAGAGTGTAGTGAATGGTTATCTAGAACTTAATGAATGTAATTTCCGAATCTCTTTCCTCTGTTATGAAGTTAGACTGATGGATCACAGGTAGAAACATACTTTTAAACATGTAAATGTAGATATTTTCATCTGTAGCTGTATCACTTTCAAAGTATTTTTTCTATGGCTCATTAAACATGAGCCAGTGACCTCTGCAATATTGATTTCAGTGAATGCCTGAAGTTATGCTGCTGCCACTGAGTAAAACCTAACCATATATCACCAGCACCAGAATCACTTTGAACTCTTCTTCGTTCTTTCTGTCTTTTTACATGCAGAGTATACTGTGAGCTAAGCTAACTCCTTATGCTCTGCACCAGGGAAAGGATGTGAGAGAAAAGGAGAGAGAAGATCCTTTCTGGGTCTCAGTAAGACCCGAAAACAGACTTGTTTTAAGAAAATGATAATAAAGACACAGATAATGAGTGAATTTTACACTGTTTCATATGCTGGGCACCCCACAGTCATGAAACATTGGTAGACTCTGTGGATTTTCCCATGGCTGGCTGAGCAGGTCTATTTTGTAAAGACATTTTCCACTTTTGGTCATGTGAGCTAGAATATGATTTTCTTAGAAGAAAACAACTCTAACTGTCATTTCTAACATCAATCAGAAGAGATGGTCTCATGACAATTTCCTGCTGCGCCGCTCCATAACGCAAGGTCACAGGAATAGAGTAGTGCAGTTGGGAGTAGCCTGCGTGCTCCATTGTTGGGAAGAGCTGGCTGAGGTTGTCCTGCAGCCAAGAGATTTAAGCAGCACAGTACAGCCTGAAGCTGGAGGTGCAGCACAATGCAGGACAGCACAGGGCTGCACTTGCTGAGGATAACTGCAATATATATCACTGCCCCTTGAGGTATGGTGATCTCCAAGGCAGGATCACTACACTGTTAGCAAAAACCTAACATGAGTAAAGAAGGTACCCACTGATCACAAGACCCAGGTAAAACTGTGTCCCATGTTGGCTGAAGCCTTCTGTTAGGGGGAACAGCTCACAGAAGATAGCCTTTATAGTAGCATTTTTCCATCAAAGGTCTTCAGAAGCTGATTTCTGTGTGCTTTATTATTTATATTTTAATTAAATACCCTATGGAAGTCTAATCTATACAAGATGATTTTCACAGTTGCTAGTTAGCAATGTATGCAAACAAAAAGCTTCAGACAGCTACTTATAAGCATTCTTGTTATAGTAAGTAAACCAAAGTAAGAGATGGTCTTTATACAGCTTATTTCAAGTCCTTAAATAATTTTGCATGAAATATTTGCAACAGCCATAGGCACATGAAACATTTCACATTACCTTTGGGTAAAATAATTGTGCCTGCCACATGTTTTCCTGACACCATTTCATAGTTGTTTGTGCAGCAGTGATACCATGGAGAAGGTATTTGTCTTTTAAGTACCACCCAATTTCATAGCAGGTTTAGAAGATGTGGTACTAGGGTTGTCAGTGGGATGATTTTGGCAGAAGTGAAACAGTAATACATTGCAAAATTTAGTCAGCTTGTGCTGGTCCTAAAAAAGCTATAACTGTGTGAGTCAGTATTGTGAAAGCAGTGAATCTGTGTTTACTTTCTTCTATACAGAAGAAAGTTATTAGAAAAAGCAATTTATTAGTAAGCATATCATTCTGATCTGTAGTTACTTATTTCTACTGGAATAAGCTACTAGACAAAGCCATTTATTAGTGAGCATGTCATTCTGCTTATGTGAGTTTGCAAGGAAAAGAATGTATTGAGACTTGGCCAGGAAGAGGTGAAGAAAAAATAGTGTCAGAAGTAAAAGTGGGAGTTGAGCATTCAATTGTGCTTGTTACATGCGCATTTTCTAAAATATAAATCAAGTCAAGGAAGCTTCAGTTGAAACATGTTTGCTGAATGAGCTGATAACTGCAGTGAAAGGATATAAAGTGGGAGAAATAAAGAACAACTCACCCTGCTATAAATGTGAACTACAAACCATGTAAATAGCATGACTCCCACTGAGAATTTGACAAGTCTTTCAGGCACTTACCTTTATTTCTAAGCTTTGCCCAGCCCCAGCTATCAGTGTTACAGATTCTTGCCAGTTCTTAACAGACATTTTATGAACATTCACACACATCTTTCAGAAGCTAATAAATTGGCATTTCAGTAGTATTCCTCTTTTAAATGTATCACTAACTGTTTTGAATCCGTTGTAATTTGTATCCCATGCACTAAACATTACTGCAGCAGGGTTTGAAATCAGTGCCATTAGGTGGCTCGCCTTGATATCTGCGTGATAAGATGCAGCCTCTCATTGAGGGTAAAAAAGTGTATTATTTAGTAAATTAAGTGCTTTTTATTGTTGCATTTTCAGCTGTGTCACTGCTGTTAAGCAGCTCAGACTGGTTGGCACCAACTTTTCACAAACATTAGAAAACACTCTTTCCTATGCAATTTGCTCATTTCAGAAACTGGGCTTCTTTTTCCATTTTTACTTTTATATCTGTTGGCTTCTGTCTCAAACTTTCTATCCAGTTGCTTTTGAGTACGGTAAATGACCAGGGAAAAAGCTTCCACATGAAAAAAATAAAGTTTCTTGTCTTTTCTACATGGTGCAGAGGTCATGATGGGAGATCAGAGGCAGGAAGCAGCTTGTCATTTTGTTAACAGGAACAGGGCCTCAGAGCTTTGTTACATTCTACCAGAAGCCATTAGAGACCTGTAATAAGCTAGGAGCACCAGCATGGGTCTTCATTTTAGGCTGGCAATGACGTGTAGTTTTGTTCAGAAATGGCCAGGAAGAAGGCACTGGCACCTGTTTGGAATATGCACATATGTGTTTTCATACATATATCTGAGCCCACGTGGATCTTCCTTTTGGCATTTGATTCAACACAGAATGAACACAGTAAAGGTTTTGTTGAGCTTCTCCCCCCCCATCCAATACAGCAGAACAAAAGATCTCTTTTTCTCATAATGCCTAGCTGCTCTGTGCCTCGTATGAGGTGAAGCACTGACCTGGCCCCTGGTTCCTAAAATTGTGGGGGTAGCATAATTTTAAACTTGCTCTTCATTAAAAGATGAATATTTTCTTTCACATTTTCCTGAATTCCCTCAGAAATGAGATTCTTGTCAGTTACAAAAGAATTTTACAAACAGTAAATATTTTTTTCTAATAGATTCTATAGGATTTTATAGTAATTACTACTGAATCCTATTAAATGTCTGTGGTACTCTACAATTTTCCTCTACAATTCATACCACTGGATTTTTTTCTTAAGAGCAAAATCCTCCAAAAATATTCCCCCTCCACAGTGGACATTTTTTTTGAAATTGTTATGCAAATCCAAATCCTGCAGAATTCAGAGGGAAGCTATGACAAAAGTGAGGGAGGCACAGCTACCTCCAGTCAGGCAATTCTTTTGATTAAGGTTCTCTGCTTTAAAACAGAGTTTAATCAAGGATAGTAAAACCAGAGGAAAACTGCTTTCCAGGTGTGCTTTCTTGTGCAGATGGTGTGCTGCCAAAGAGAATCAAACAAGCTTTAATTATGAGAATGATCAGCAGAGTCAGACAGGATGAGAAACTGTATGCTCTGATGGAAACTGTTCATTACAAAACAACAGCACTGCTTGGCACGTGGGGAAGGATGAAGCCACTTTTGATGGATGACAAAGGCTTTTTGAAGTCTGCTGAGACCGAGTAATCCCTGCTATAATGTTTGAAGCATTTAGAGGAGGTGATGATCACTTGTCCTTTCTCTGGACAAGTCCAAACCTGCAGGGGAACCCATGCTGCTCACTTTCATGGTCAAACGGGCAGGTAGCAGTCTTTGCCAGTCTGTTTTTTGACAGCCTTTGAGATATTTCAAGGAATGGCAGCAGTTTAGTGCAGCACTTGTGTCTGTTTTGCAGACAGAGGCAATGCTGCTTCTGTATGAGTGAAGTCTATCAGCTAAGACAGATCTGAGCCCTGCCGTGCTGCCTGCTGATGCTGCAAGTACATGGGCACAGTCTCTGAAATTCTGCAGTTTCAGTAGACTTCTGAAACTGTTTTTTGAGATAGCTGAACACACCTTACCATGCACCTGTACCCAAAAATGTTAAATCTTTAAAGTTTAGGCAAAAGCTAGAGTGGGATGAGGAATCCTTCCTCATAAGCAAAGCAATGTGTCATCTATCTTTGATACTCATTCCTGGCTTTCTCCAGCAATGGTGATGGTTAGACTGTGATTTGGCAACAGACTGCTTGTGACTGCACCCACAAAGAAGCCCAGTGGGACTCCATTCAAGTACAGCATCTGGCCACAGGGAGCTGCAGACAGAACAGCCTCATTAGTATGTGCTGAGAGATGAGCTCTGTCTTACTACCTGTCTTGTCTACTGTGGGACATGTAATCAGTAGTCCGGAAACTTTAACGCATTTGTCAAAGTACTTTTGATGAAACAAATTCTATATTCTGTTAACAGAAATGAGATCACAGCTCTTCCTCCACAGCCCTGAGACTGGCACAGTGCTCTGCCCTGGCCTTGCTGTTCCATGCCTAGTTTGGTGACAAAAACACCTAATCTGCAATCAGTTCTCTAAGAAATAGTAATCCCAGTTTCTCCTTGGATAACATTTTATTTCTGTTTTTTTCCAGAGGGTTCTACATACACTATTGAATTAATTTTAGCAACACCACAGAGTGCACAGAGGCCTAATCCTCCATAATCAAGGGATAGACTGTCAGCGACTCAAGCTTTGGATTTGGCCTAGATGAATATGGCCTAGGAAAGAAAAACAGCCCCCCCAGTAAGCAAGTGGCAAAGTTGAGGTTTAAATGTCAGTGAGTCTAACTAATAACATTCTACTCAACTCCCCAGAAGGGACCCCGACAGCATTCTGAGGCAGTAGATGGAATAAAGGGGCTTAAAATTTCCCAATAAGTCTCAGAGAAAGATGTAAAGAAAGAGGAGAAAAGTGGGAGAAAATGTCCACCCGTAGAGTCAAAGAGGAGAAAAGATGGGCTTATCTCTTCTCTCATCCTCAGTTTTCCTTCCTCTTCTTTCCCTTCCTGTTCATCTCTCTGGACTATTTACTTCAGTAAGTTTCCCTATTCCACCTTTCCCAGTACAGGTTCTGTATCTGCCATTGCTCTTTGGTTGTCTTCATGTCGACAATTGGCAGGAGATGCAGCTTCTGACAATAGTAAGTCACTAAGAGAAATGGACTATCAGGACACCTAAAAATACAGAGAACTCAAAGCATTTTACAAATATTATGTAATTAAGTCTTGCAATACTTTGTGAGAAAGGCAAGACTTATTAGAAATACTTCACTTCTGGGAAAAGAGAATGGCTAAAGCCAGCTTTATCTGTGTTAATATTTTTTATTATTTGTGTGTCTAGTATGTAGTTATAGAATAGTAGGCAGGCTGAATTTCATGCGTCTGCCTGCAGACCCTTGCATGAACAACATGAAATTATGGCTGGTAGAATAAAAATCCTCTTTTGAAACCACTTGTATGTATATCCTCAGAAGTCAGAAATAGATTCAAAATTGTGAATGCATCAGCCTACTTCTACTAGTGAATGGAATTAAACCCACTGGTGTTAATTCTGTATTGATACAAGGCAAGTAAGTTAGAAGGCATCAAGCAAAATTGGGAAGGTCTCAAAACACCACTGCTTTAGTCTAGTCTCACTTTAGATATTTAGGAAACCAGACATATCATCTCTGTCTCAGTAGGAGATCTAAATGCTCACAGTGTTTTCTTTCTGGTACTGTCTGCCTTTTTTTTGCCCGAAGACATAATAACTATTTTAGGTAACTTCACACTGTGACAAGTTCTGTGTTATGTAAATGAAATGAAGTAATTCAAGACTGAATGAATAGATGACTGAGCCAGGACACTTTTTTAAAAAATGGTGAGATGATTTCTAGCAGCATCTAAAACTTGCTTTGTAATATTGTCTCAAGTCTAGACTTGTTTCCTTGTTTATCTGTCTAAATGGACACCTGGTTGGACAGTTCAGTTTATCTCATAACTCTTACCTTTGTGCCCCAGTAAGTTTGTTCATTTGGTCCTGTAAAGACTTTGTGCTGTAAAAGATAAAAGAACAAATCTGAAGTTATGTGTTAGCAATACAGTGTACATTGCAGGCAAGAAAATTTCTGTGTGGAGACATATTCATAGCTGGCATTTTTAAGAACTGTAGCCTTACATGTCTTATATTGCATATACTGGCTATTACACAAGTAACAACACAGCATGCACAAGATTGCTGCATAGTAGACCACTACCTGTGTCAAACCTTCAGGGGCAAATCTAATCAGCAAAATGGCAATTATAATGAAAGAACAGAAGGTGAGAACACCTTCTTTGCAGTGATGGAAAAGTCCACCTGCCTGAGGCCATGGTGAGTATAAATCTTATGGGGAAGAAATGGCAGTTTACATGGACATCTTATAGAGTTGGAGAAGGAGCCAGTGCCTAGAGCAGTAGGTAAAGAAGAAGGATGAGGAAGTCCTTTAGCTAAACTGCAGGAGCTCCTTGGTCAGATTTCTGTAGGCCACAAACATCCTATGTGTGATTGCTCAAGTCCATGCACATGTTGTTGGTGGCCAAATTGCTCTCTGTTTGTCAGTCATTCATCTGTTTTAAGTGTACTTGTGAAACTTCTGTACTCCAGTGATTACAAAAGTCTCAGTATTTCCGATGATACTGCTCTGCTCTAACTAATTCTGTATTTAGGGAAGATGGTGAGAATCATCTCTTTTAAATTCTTACTTTCCCATTTGAATAAAAAGTTAATTTTCCTCCTGGAATATCAAACATTTTTTTTTTTAGATTTGCACAATTTCCCAAGCCCACAGTCGTGTGGTGGAATGTAACAATTCTACTTATGATGAAAGGCCACAGTCATGTCCAGAAATAACTGCCAACATACTCCAAGGGATGCAAAGCCTTCCAAATCCTTTTCTCAAGGAGGAAAGGTAATAATTAAAGTTAGAACACTAGCTCTATTGCTGGAATTCACAGTTTACCTAGGAACATACTTTGCCAGAACTATGAACCAGAAAATACTTCAGTGAAAGGAAACATCAAGCAGACCTGCACTACTATGTAAGACCATTGTTGTACATGTGAGTCTGGATACAAATAAAGAGAAACACAATTATAAGCTAATTAGGAAAGTCATAATTTATAAATGAACTTGCAACAAGCAACAAAGTAACATATTGCAAAATTAATTTTAGTAGATTTTTACTCTTATATTGTTAATATTTAATTTTTGGATATTGCCCTGGAGACTAATTCTCTGTATCAACCTGTTAAATTTCAGGTTTTGAAGTTCAGGTGTTTTTTACATACATTAAACACCTAACTCTTTTATGTTGAACAATTTTTAATCCTTAAACAGGTAAAGGAAATGAGCTGATTTTGCTCACATTTACCAAAAAGAAAATAAAAATATTCAACTTTGGGCTGAGACCTAGCATGGAAAATTTTGAGTAAAAAAGCAAAACTTTCCATCTAGGTGTATACATATATGTGAAGATAAAACATTTTAATGACAATATTAGAATAATACACTGCTGCAGTCCAATTGTGAAATTGAAATGCAAACTTTTGTATCAGCTTACAGAAGGATAGAACACCCTCAAACTGTAACCCATATGCTATTAATAAGGTTTATAGTTGGCAAACAACCAACCATCCTCAAGTCTCTGCCCAGAAACACTGAACACCTATCTTAGATATTTACCTTATTTGTCCTATAACAGTTTTGGAATCTCAGAATTGTATCACTCATACATCTCAGAATTGCATCACTAGGAATGTTATTAAAGCATTCTTCTGACAGTGACTTTGGCAGCAGTCTGCTGAGCTGGTTCTCAGCCTACTGGTGTTATGCAGCTTGTGCAGGTTCATTTTACACACTGCTTTCCCTTTCCCTGTTTTGCTTGCTGTGACAGTGAGCTGCGGCAGTGGGCAGGCCTGTGTGCCATCCCTTGCAAAGTGCCTCTTGGTCCAATTCAGAGTCTCCATTACTTAATTTAGCCAGGGTGATTTGAACTTTATTTAACAGATTGATACATTCTACCTTGCTCCTCATTTTTTCCAGCTGCTGTAAACTGCAGTTTGAAAACAGACCATTTATGCTCTTTTGCATAAAATAGTACAAAGGCAGAGTAGTAACATACAGTTTATATATCCATTCCAAACTTAATATATTTAAAAAAAGTGGGCTTCTTTTTCAGTCTGTTCTTACTACCTATTTATTTGAGATCACTGCTATTCTGAGTGTTCTGGGTTGTAGTGATTTAACACTAGCTGGCAACTAAGTACTATGCAGTCACCCACTCACTGCTCCCGTCGGTGAGATGCAAAGGAGAACTGGAAAAAAAGCGCGCAAAACCATGGTTTGAGATAAGAACAGTATTAATTGAAATAAAGTAAAATATAATAATGAAAATAAGTCTAATAAAAAGGAAGATAACAAAAAGAGAGAGAGAAATAAAACCCAAGAAAGACAAGTGATGCCCAAGGTGTTGACTGATACCCAATCTGTTCCTCAGCAGCCATCAGCCCCTCATGGCCAGCCCCTAACAATTCATATACTGGGTATTAGGCTTCATGATATGGAATATTACTTTGTCCTGTTTGGGTGACCTGTCCCAGCTATGCTCCCTCCCAGCTTCTTGTGCACCTGCTTTTGGCAGAGGAAACTGAAAAGTCCTTGACTTTGTGTAAGCAATAATTGGCAACAACTAAAATAACAGTCTGATATCAACATTATTCTCATATTAAATAAAAAAATACAGCACTGTACCAGTTACTAGAGAGAAAATTAACTCTATCCCAGCTGAAATCAGGACAGGGGTAGAGACTGCATGAAGGTGTAACTGGAGATACTTCTGCTTTTTAACCATTGAGACAGACATATCTTTTATTCAGAGTTCAGTCCTTTGGGGCTTCTGGAGAACTACGTTAAGTAAATGAAGCACCTGTGTTTCTCTTCATTTTTGTCTTGGAATTATCTTTTAGTGATTAGATAACAGGTTTACAAAGTGTTGGATCTGAACATACAGAAAATGGGTGTCTGACAGACCACTCCTAAAAGAAAGTTAAATAAAAAGCCTTTCCAAGAAATGGATCCTAATTCTTTATTCTCATGTTTTTCATAGACATACTGATACTTGCAGCTCTCAGAATATTGTTAACAACCCCAGGCATTACACAAAATATCCAGGAATTTATGATGGTTACAGTGAAAAGAGTTATACTGCTCATAAACACAGATGGATGTGAATATTGGTCCATCCATACTTAAACATCAATACAAACACCTGTGCAATTTATTTGGGGTAAAGAAATGCACATTCTGTATGAAGTCATTATTTAAATTAAAGCTTCAATGGTTAGTCAAAGATTTATTGTTAATCTAAGTGCAATGGTATTAGCACATACAATCTGAATTATCCCATTACTGTGGTCATTGATGTAGTAATACAGGTAAAAGTAATGTACAAAAACTTCTTGATAATTACCTCTTTCTCTGGATTTGTTCTTCCTGTGCTCCTCAACAAAAAAAAAAGTTTCATGATGAGCAATCAGTATTCAAAATTCTTCACCAGGACAACTAGGTTAACTGGGAGGGTTTCTTTCTCTTGTTTGCCAGGAGGAGAATGATGTTAATGTTGATGCTTTCTACTCACTCTGGGATGTATTTGTGTCTATATTTGTACCTATTCCACCATGCAGTACTCCTTATTCTGCAATTCCACATTGCATCCATATAATTAATAATGATTACTTTTTTGTTAACATAATAATAATTAATAGCTCACTTTACAAAACCAGCAATGTTCTAGAAGAAACACATATATACAGACCTATAGATACATTTTGTTCTAGTAACTTATTTCTACCAGTATCTACAAGTTAAGCACTGTTATTTCTGCATTATGAAAATTTCTGCAACATGCCATGTTTATGCCTCATGTTGGCAGTGTGCCTTCAGGTAATGGAGTGATGATTACTCACATCATATGAAGATTAAAGAAATTTAAGAAATAAATATATTATTCTATTTTTAAAAATTATTAATTTAATGTACTTCCTGTTTTCATGGTTGATTTTTTGGGGGGAGGGGTTGGGAGGGAGGCTGGGGTTGGTTTTTTTTTTTGTTTATTTGTGGTTTTTTTCACAATCTTTTTAGTTTCTTGGGTTTTTTGAACTTGGTTTTTGTTTTCAGGATTTTCTTTGCAACTGGGAAATTAACTATGAATCTAGGAAAGACTTAGATATATAACACCTTGCTTTCAATAGGATTTAGGCACTTTGTATGAAATTAAGGGAAGAATTGCAACTCTTTGCCTCTAAAAGCCATAATATTAGTGTACCAAATAACGTGAGACTGAATTTTCAATTGGAATGCTGAATATGTAGCTTATATTAAGTTTACATTTTAAAGTATATGTCCTCTCCTTGCACCTGAAAATAGAATACTTTGGTCATTTATCTGAGAATCTAGAGATTTTGCAGGAGAAGTAACAGTAGCAAACAGCTCCTTTTTAAATTGTCATGTATTATTCACACCTTGCCTTAGGAAAGAATGGTGCTTTCTCAACAAATTAAATTGACAGATTTTTACCCTAAAGTACTTAAAACCAAAATTTATAGGTCTGACTAGGCTATTTGGTGTCCAAAAAACCAGGACAAATGGCCCCTTCACATGGCTCATCAGTTCTATAGGACATGTTTTCTGGATACATGGGAGCTTTTGAGCATGAACTGTACACAGGATCTCTGCAGCAAATCTAGTGCTTTATCAATGGAAAGATGGGAACTTTGTCATGTCATGTTTTAAAAAAAAGGTGTCTGATGAATTGTAGTCAGAAGAATAGGATGAAAGTCCGAGAGAAGCATGTTAATGTCAATGCGCTGCTAAGTGAACATATTTTAGCTGATTGTTTTGAACATAGCTTTGATAAGTAAGTACTTGAGTAGTGTTTAATGCTATCACATTAACTGTGTAAACATTACAGGCTGGGGGACAAACAGACAGAGGGCAGCCCTGCCAAGAAGAACTTGGTGGTGCTGGTGGATGAAAGGCTGGATGTGAGTTTCAATGTGCACTTGCAGCTCAGAAAGCCAATTGTATCCTGAGCTGCATCAAAAGCAACATGGCCAGCAGGTCAGTGGAGGTTATTCTATCCCTTTTACTGTGTTCTGGTGAGACCTCCCTCGGGAGTCCTGCATCCAGCTCTGGGGTCCTCAGCACAGGAAAGTCATTGACATGTTGGAGCAAGCCCAGAGGAGGCCACCAAGATGATTAGAGGGATGGGACACCTGTCCTGTGAAGAAAGGCTGAGAGAATTGGGATTGTTCAGCCTGGAAAAGAGAAGGCTTTGGGATGACCTAGTTATGACCTTTCAGTACCTGTAGTGACCCTAAAAGAAAGATGAAGAGAGACTATTTATAAGAGCATGTAGTGACAGGATGAGGGAGAATGGTTATAGACTGAGAGTAAGTTTATATTAGTTATTGGAAAAAATTCTTTTTTGTGAGGGTGGTAAGGGACAGAAAGAGGTTGGTCAGAGAAACTGTGGCTGCCCCATTCCTGGAAGTGTTCAAGGTCAGATTGGATGGAGCTCTGAGAAACCTGGGCCAATGAAACATGTCCCTGTCCGTGGTGGGGGGCTTGGAATTGAATGATCTTTAAAGTCTCTTTTAACCCAGGCCATTCTATGATCCTATAATTCCATGATTTCTCAGTGAAAAAAAAAAAAAAAATCGGTACCATGTATTGTTTTTTCTGTTTTCCTTCCAGTCCCGGAGCTTAAATGGGTCACATTTTAGTTTTAGATATTGCTCTGAAGGATGTACTTGCCAGCCTAGTTAGCCTAGCTGTGCTCTACAGTGCGTTCTCAAAGCTCTGTGTAAGCTCAGATGATGAAGAGAGTTTCCTCAGTTTTGGAGGAAGCACTTTTCCAAGGGAGAGCATTCTCACACCAAACACTTATAAACATAAAATATATGTTAGCCACTAACACCATTCTATTTTAAAGGAGAAAGGTTTTTTTAACTTTTCTTGCTTTTCCATTCACTGGCCTGCTGTCAAACCCTCTGACTTGCAAATACCTTCATTATAAATTACCATATATTATTCATTCAATGCTTTAGGAAAGAATGGTGCAATATAGACAAATTAAACTGACTTATTTGTGCCCTAAGGTGCTTACAATTTTTATAAGGCATAAAAGTACAGGGCATTGTAATTTAAGGTCAGGAACTAGGTGATGAGAGATGAAACTACAGAAATTAGTAACTTTCTTATGGATGGCTGAAAGATTTCCAATAAAAAAATCTGGGAAGATGTTTTGAGTCCTCTGAAAACTCTTACACACTGAACCGTGAGATTGATTAAGTTTTATTCTGGTAAGTAGCAAATTTTTTCTCTATTTTTTTTTTTATATACATTTCTTCAGAAAAATAAATGCTTTTTTAAAAATATTATAGTTGTAGAAATGAATTTCTGTCTTGTATTCCAGAACCCTCAAAAATTATCTCAACTGGTGCAGAAGGCAGTGAACAAAAGCCTTGACAAAGGTCATCACTGACGTAGAAATAGTAGGAGGAAGCATACCTAGAGTTTGGAGTTTAGAGCAAAGCAAGAACTTCCCTCAGTTCCACAGAAAGGCTGCTGTCCAAATGGGCCTCTGAGAGGGAGAGCTTATCCCAGTACTTTTGGTCAAATATATTTGTTACTGACTTTTCAACCTGACACTGTCTCTTAAACACCTAATGGAAGTTCAAATAGACATTAATTAACTCTTTGCTAAATGGAGCTGCTGAAATGAAGCCATTGTTTGATGTAGCACAAAGTCTTTTTGTGAGCTTGTTTTTATTATTATAAAATATTTCTATTATTGTACGAAATACTTTTCTTAGCAAGTGGCAAGTCATCCTTGGAGCTCTCTGATACTCCCACCAAAGTTTATATCTAAATCCAGTCAGTGCCAATAAAATGCTAGGACTAGCTATCACAAAAACTTGAAACTATAACCTCTATGTCAAAATACCTTGAGGATTCCATCCTCCTTAGTAATGCCATCTAAGGAGAAAATTCACTAAATGGAACTGTAATTTTTTCCCTGTCCTAATGCAGAATAATTGAAAAACTGTGCACCATTAAATTTAAATAAAGGCACTCTAATAGTATGACATCCTGTAGTCTCAGACTAGGGGTAGCATTTGTGGAACATTCATTTGAGAAGCACTTGAACAGCCACAGACATGCAAGATCTTACAGCTGTATTGCTTTAAGTCTGCTTCTCAGTGAGATCCTTCAGTTTTCTAAACTCAGGGAGGATATATGCAGGCTTTCTTATTCTATATTGTACATATTTTGCCCTGTGTTCCACACTGCTGTGTCAAATTCGTAGGCTGGAAATTCTAGTGATGTTCTGAATTTGCTGTGTCCTACCTACCTCTTACTGTTTTGTAACCTCAGACTAGAACCTGTTGAAGCCAGGATGGATGTGGCAGGCATCCTGAATAACAGCAGCAAACATCAAGAATAATTTAGGGTGGTTGTGTGCCTAGGTGTTATAAGTCTTATGCTAGTATTAAGTTATGCACAGAGTCAGAATATTGGAATACAGTTACTATAAAATATTATCCAGATGTAATTTTATGTTCCATACAGATGAAGCAATGACTGATAACTTGTCCATGTGAATAAACTGAAGGCTTTTTGTGGAAATGTCTTGTCAGGCTTCTGAATTCTGGTAAAATACTTCTGTGCCATAAAAGGTATGACCTGCAATTAAGCACTTGACTTGGTTTTGGTGTTCAGAAAATTTCAGCTTGAGAACTTAAATAAGAGTTGTATTGGATTCCGGCAGAGAAAGATGCCAGTCTGATGAAGAAAGAAAGAAAAGTCTCTCTAGGCCTACTGGGACCTGAAAGATTCAAAACCCCAGAGGAAGCTGGTACCTTGGAAAGTTCTCTCCTGAACTCAGAGGAAAGCATGCATATGAAGGAAGTGGATGAAAAAGAGAAATACTTCTTGTCTCCACTGCATCTTTTCTCCTGTCACTGATAATTACTCCCAGCTGGGAAGACCCATAACTGGTCCTACAAAGGTATTGTCACTTTGTTTCATTACATCAATTACCTTTGGCTAATGTGAGAGCATGTATTTATTTCTATGTAACCTCTCTTTATTCTCTAAAGAAGTTATAGTCCAGAAGGAATGACATTAAACAGAAAAGTGTGAAAATTTTTTAAGAAAAATAATGAAGGAAGATAAAGACAATGAAGAAATTTCTTTAATGAAATAACCATAGTCAAAGTTGAAAATAGCAATCCACAGCAATAGCAGGAGAAGAAAGAAATTGTTCAAGAGGAAGAAACAAACATGTATCCCATTCTTATACAAGAAATGACAAAATTATTAGTAAGGAGACAGAGAAGACCTAAGTATTCAGCAAGTCTGAGTGTTTGCAAAGAAACAAGTATAATGTAGCAGATTGAGGTATTTTTGGCTCCTTGGTTGTGAAGGAATATTTTAAAGGTGTCTGCATTTCTGAAGATGTCTCTGAACTGCCAGTATTAATATTTATTAAATATAGGAATCCTTGTAAGATTCTGAATATCTAAGATTGCTGATACTGTGTGAATGTAAAACTGATGTGTCATCATATCCAGAAAAATAATGGAAAGATGAAGCAGGATTCAGTTCATAAAGCATTTAAAGCTAAGGACATAACTAATGGTAGTTAACACTGGGGTTTTAGGTAATAGGTCTAATTAAAAAAATATTTGTTTGTTAACATTATAATTGTGTTTGAAAATGGTATATATCTTTATCCTGATATAATGGACAAGCAACTACCTCCTTTTATTTAACTAAAGAATCTCCAGCGATATAAGATGTCACTAACATATTGGTTTAAACTAGATGACCAACAGGTTTTACAGAAAAGAGTTTTGGTGTGAAATATCTCTTTGCAAGTGGTATGCTACTATATTAGTATTAATAGTGAAGGGAATAGTGAGATGAGAAATAATGCTAAGAGCATGTTACTCAATGGCTGGCAAACTGGGTACATTGTTATTCTACTGAACCCAAAAAATGCAGAAGTTTGTTTTTAAAATTATGTCTCAAAGGGCAAGGAGGTTAGGTGAGTCTTGAGAAGCGACGATGTTGGAATACAATATGATTTCCCAGTTCCCAAGGGCACTGCCATGGTAAAGAGCTCTGATATAGTTCCAAGATGCATAAGAAGATGGCTAATAGATAGCTCATATGCACTGAGAAAGCTAAGACTGGATGCTTCTAGACAGCTTTAAAACAAATCAAGGACTTAGAAAGAGCCAAAGAATTGATTTGAAAACTGGAAAAGTCCCCATCATATGGACTTAGAAGCTTGCACTTATTAGCTTATCACAGAAAAGGTACTGCAGTGCATTACACTCTTCCAAGGAGGAAAATATGACATTCAGCAAGGAGATGTGTAATAGGAACCACGGCTGGTAGTTAATGCCAGACAGATGCTAAGAAGTAAAGCACAGACCAAGTGATTAATCATGGGAGGAAGCTGCCAAGCAGATTCTCCATCTGTAGATGTGGGCTGGGTTTGGCTAGGAAAAGTTCATTTCCTTCAGGGTAGCTCTATGAGGCTGTGTTTCAGATTTGTGCTGGAAACAGTGTTAATGTTTTCCTTACTTCTGAGCAGTGTTTACAATGGGCCAAATCCTCTTCTCTCCCCACCTCCTCCCCACCACCAAGAAGACAGGGTGGGCAAGGAGTCTTGAGAGGACACAGTCAGGACAGCTGACCTCAACTGACCAAAGGGATATTCCATATCATGTGGTGTCATGCTTTGCTTCTAAACTAGAGATAAGGAGAAGGAAGGGGAGAATGTTTGGAGTGATGGTGTTTGTCTTCCCAAGCACTGGTTAGACATGATGGGACCCTGCTCAACTGGAGATGTCTGAACACCTGCCTTCCCATGGGAAGTGGTGAATGAATTCCTTGTTTTAATTTGCTTGTGCATGTGGCTTTTGCTTTACCTATTAATTTGTCTTCATCCTAACCCACGAGTTTTTCCACTTTTCTGATTTCCTTCCCCATCCCACTGAAGGGGAGTGAGAGGAGAAGCTGTGTGGGTAAGCTGTCATCTGGGGTTAAACCATGACAAGCTGTCATTCAGTCATTCATGTCAATAAGACTGAGAGTACATTTTTTAGAAGATAATTTTTAGCCAGATGTAAATTATTGCAATCTGTGTAAGAACAAATACTGTATATCCAATGACCTTTTATAGGCTGCTGATGACTAGATGATCTTCTTTTCCTTTTGGCTTTAAATTCTAGATCTGGGTTTGAAAAAGAAATGTAGAGAATGAAGGTTGGTTCAATGCTACACATTAGGTCTTTAAGTATTGTGGTGTTTATGGGACCTACCTAAAGTAGATAGAATATAGCTAGAAAGTCTCTATATGAGACAGTATCTAGAGTTCTTCCTAGCATTTCAGCTCTATGGTTTTAGTTCATGCATTTTTTACTGAAGCAAACTCTTGATTTCTGAAAACAATAATTTTGAAAATAAATCTGATTTCTGGAACTTAGAAACATAGAATCAACCAGGTTGGAAAAGACCTGTGAGATCACCGAGTCCAACCCTTGATCCAACTCTGCAGTGTTTACTAGACCATGGCACTAAGGGCCACATCTGGTCTCATCTTAAAAACCTCCAGGGACAGTGAATCCACCACCTCCCTGGGCAGCCCATCCCAGTGCCTGAGTAGTCTCTCTGTAAAAAATTTCTTCCTAATATTCAACCTAAACCTCCTCTGCACAGCTTAAGACTGTCCCCTCTTGTCCTACTACTGGTTGCCTGGGAGAAGAGACTGATGCCCACCTGGGTACAACCTTCTTTCAGGTATTTGTAGAGAGCGGTGGGGTCTCCCCTGAGCCTCCTCTTCTCCAGGCTAAACAACCCCAGCTCCCTCAGTCTTTCCTCACAGGACTTGTGCTCCAGTCCCTTCACCAGCCTGGTTGGTCTTCTCTGGACCCGCTCCAGCACCTCAATATCCTTCCCGAACTGAGGGACCCAAAACTGGACACAGCACTCCAGGTGGGGCCTCACCAATGCTTAGTACAGGGGAAGAATCACTGCCCTGCTCCTGCTGGTCACAGTGTTCTTGATGCAGGCCAGGGTGCCATTTGCCTTCTTGGCCACCTGGGCACACTACTGGCTCATGTTCAGCCTCCTGTCAATCCAAACTCTCAGGTCCCTTTCTGCCTGGCTGCTCTCCAGCCACTCTGTCC
>JAWWES010000081.1:26093284-26109761 GCA_035583135.1 Lophotriccus pileatus | reverse complement strand
CTGGCTCATGTTCAGCCTCCTGTCAATCCAAACTCTCAGGTCCCTTTCTGCCTGGCTGCTCTCCAGCCACTCTGTCCCCAGCCTGTAGTGTTGCACGGGGTTGTTGTGGCCAAAGTGCAGGACCCGGCACTTGGCCTTGTTGAATCTTATCCCACTGGAATCAGACCATCTCTCCAGTCTGTCCAGGTCCCTCTGCAGAGCCCTCCTGCCTTCCAGCTGATCGACACTCCCCTCTCGCTTGGTGTTATCTCTAAATTTGCTAATGATGCCTCCAACCCCCTCCTCCAAATCATCAATAAAGATATTAAGTGGAACTGGCCCAGCACTGACCCCTGGGGAACACCATTGGTGACCAGGTGCCAGCTGGATGCAGCCCCATTCACCAGCACTCTCTGGGCCATCCAGCCAGTTCCTAACCCACCACAGAGTGTTCCTCTCTGAGCCAAGGTCTGCAGCTTTTCCAGGAGTATATTATGGGAGGCAGTGTCAAAGGCTTTGCTGAAGTCCAGACAGACACATCCACAGCCTTCCCCTCATCCACCAGGTGGGTCACCTGATCATAAAAGGAGATCAGGTTGGTCAGACAGGACCTGCCCCTCTGAAACCTGTGCTGGCTAGGTCTGATCACTTGTCCATCCTGTAGGTGCTGTGTGATTGCACTCAGGATGATCTGCTCCATGACCTTGCCTGGCACTGAGGTCAGGCTGACAGACCTGTTGTTGCCCAGGTCCTCCTTGCAGCCCTTTTTGTGGATCAGTGTGACATTCATCAACTTCCAATCATCTGGGACCTCCCCAGTGAGCCAGGACTGTTGGTAAATGATGGAGAGAGGCTTGGCAAGCTCTTCTGCCAGCTCCCTCATCACCCTTGGGTGGATCCCATCTGGTCCCATAGACTTGTGAGGATTCTGGACTTGTGAGTTCTTCTGGAATTTCAAATCTTTTGAAGTTCACTCAGAAGTTGTAAATACTAACTTGGACTGATTTCAAACTAAAATTGATACTTTTTCCTTGAGATGAAATCTCTATTTCTCATTTTTAAAACCATGAAGCACTCACTCTTTACAGAGTTTACTTTCATCTGTGCTGTCTGGCTCTTAAAAAAAAAAAAAAAGAGGAAAAATAATTTTCGAGGCCTGATAAATCTTTGTACAGAAGTTATGTTTTCCAGGCTATCTGGTTTATAGGATTATAGGAAGAAAAATGTAGCATGTGTTGAAAAAGATGCTTTCCTGAAAGAATTTTCAGCTTTCAATAGCCTTCAGATATGATTTAATAGAATACATAAAATAGGTATAATAATCAAGGATAAAGACCAGTTGGATTTATTTTAAGTGAACTAGAAAGCTATACTGAAAAAGTTTTTCTGGGGCTTGTATATCTGGAAAGGTGCCTTCAGGTGGCTACTGGTGAAATGATAAAGAGGTTATTGCCCTCCAATACACCCTCTGGGTTTTTTTTTGTCAGAGGCTACTGTGCCCAAAGGAGAGGTAACAATGGCCAACACACACCACTTCCAAAGCCACTCAAGTTATAGGTGTGCGTATTAGCTTTGACTGCCAGGAACAAGTGTAGTAACTCGTTCTAAAAGAGCAGGGAGGAGCAGGTCTTTTAAATCTTCTCTACATGCATTGTAGAGCTATCTGCTGCTACTCATAAGAGTTAAGATGAGCTTAAACTTATATCAGTCATGTCACTCAGAACAATTTGGGGGATGGGCAGTATATTCAACTATTTCTGCTTCATATAAAAGTGACCAGGATACAAATTTGTGTGAAAAGTCTGTAATCATTGAACAAAAAGATTTGGTAGCTAAATATTTTTGCAAAATATCAAGTACTGGTGACTGGATGTGTTAGCTATTGATCAAAGTGGATATATATGGGTATACATATATGAGTAGATAGTGCCTAAAATAAACTGTGTTTTGAGAGAGTACACTTTCAGCCTAAAACAATACCTATCACTTTCTTATATCCCAGTAAAGATAAAGAAACAGAGATTTATTGAGACTTAATATTATTACTATGACACTAGTTTACATGATGTTCTCCAAAGCATTTAATTAGTGTGTTGGATATCTGAACAACATACTTTTGAACATTCATTTGCCTAATGACTTTGTAGAAATGGCCTATGCAATAGAAAGTAGTCTTTGACTTATTAGTCCTTTTCTATTTCTAGGCACCAATATATCCTTTTGACGAGAATATTGGTTTTGGTTTGTTTTTTTTAAAAAACTCACTTTTAGTGAGATGGCAACAGTACTAATATAAATACAAGTAACAGTATAATGATGTATTGTAACAAATAGCTGGAAACAAATGACAATTAGAAAACTAAGTGAATAAAATTCTGATCTAAAAAGTGTTCATTTACTCTGTTATTTCCAGTGTGTCTTCCCATGCATGGCTACAAATTAGTGAAGTTGTGCTGTACACATAAATAAAACCAGGAAGACATCTGCTGGTTCTGTTCTAGCTGCTAAGATGCCTCAGGGTTTTGCATTAGAAAAACCCATAAAAGGATCAAGGCAATGCCCTACTGTATATAGCTGTACACAAAAATATATTTTCTCCTCTACTCTCCGTGCCTTTCTTTTTTTTTATATTACTTCACAGCCAAACAAAAGTCAGGTGAGCATTTGATAAGCAGTGCAGAAATTATGCTCAGGACAACAAACCTACAACGGTATTAACTAGAGTGGCCATAGTAACTCATCGATAAGGGGCCCTTCTTTCAGCAGAAGTCTCTTACACCTGAGCCTGTTGCATCTGTTTGCCTACGGAGAACATTGGACTGTTGTATTTCTACAACACTAAGTGCCACAACTGTAAAAAAAATAATGGTGAATATTGTTAATGATATTAGATCTATTTATTTTCTCACATTGTCATCTAGCTCTACTGTTCGAAAATGGGACAATGATGTTTTCACTTTCGGTCAGTTCTCAGATAGTGAAGACAAAATGATCTGTATGAAGGTGGCTTTCGGTGTAAATGAAAGGAAATCTGGCTTCATTGTCTTCCCTTTGCAACATTTCTTTGTTTCTTACAAACTTAAGTATTTTTTCTGCATCCTTTTCATTATGTAATTTGATTCCTTTATAATATCAGAAGGATACTGAACACCTTTTCTGAGAACTCTACCACTGTGGTAGGAAATCTAGATTGCTTAATTTTGATTCTTCTTATGGGCCTAATGCCCAGGTGTCTTGACTAGGCAATCAGCAGGACAAGAGGGCACGGGCTTAAGCTCTGCAAGGGGAGGTTTAGGTAGGATATTAGAAAGAAGACATAGAGAGTGATGAGTCATTGGAATGGCCTGCCCAGAGAGGTGATGGATTCACTGTCCCTGGAGGTGTTTAAGATGAGGCTGGATGTAGCACTGAGTGCCATGATCTAGTAATCACAATGGGGTTGGATCAAGGGTTGAACTTGATGATCTTGGAGGTCTCTTCCAACCCAGTTAATTCTATGATTCTATGATTCTATGACTAGATGACAGTAGGAGCTTGGAAATACATACAGGCAGTTTATAGGGCATTCTGCAGTTCAGCGGTGACCTACTGAATGGGCTGGCAGTGTAATAGTAGTGTTGCTCCAAGGCTGCTGATTTTGGAAAAGGACAAACAGGTACAGTAATTGACAGGGAGAAGACCTAATTTTAATTCTTACATCAGGCCCTCAGCACTAGTGTGTTGCTACTCTGTTGCTACTTTTGAGAAGTTTGATAGATTTTATATTTCATAAAGGCAAATATTTCTTACCATAATACAATCACTTTTCTAAAAATAAGGTCAGCGAAACCAAGGGAAAATAAGAATAGTTTCTTAGCCAAGGAAGGCTAAAGGTCTCCATTTCTATGCCTAGCTAAAATTGTGTGATAGCTGGATTTGGGAAGGAGTTTTAAAGGATGTTAATAAATATGCTCTGAATATACATAAAGTTTTTGGTACTGCTTTCTAAATTAAGTGTAGTCAAAGGATGTCTTCCCATTGACTCTTGGCTTTCGCTCAGGCTGTAAAGACTTGTCACTCCATTTTCAATTAAACAGTCTGAACTCTCTGACTCAGCAGAGTAGGGAAAGATGGGTAGAAAAACTGCTGAAAAAAATACAATTTTAAATCATGCAGCCAGACACTGAAAGAAAAAATACATTTTAAACTGCAAATCTGTCTATACATCCTAGGCTAGTATGGAATATCTACCAGCATAAAACCGTACTGTGGAAAAATTTAGATTCTCTGCCATTTATTTGGAGATTACATTTGGACTTCATAAGGATTCTCAGAGAACTAAGCAACACAGGAAAAATAAATTTATAAAATTAGAATATTCTGAAAACTTCAAGTTTAGGGGTACTAAAATGCATGGACCACATTACAGAACATAAAAGCTAACACTTCTGTTCAGCTTCTTATGTAAGAAGCTAGATAAAGCATGACTGAAATACTGCAGAATAAACGTTTTTGATTCTTGACCATCCCCAAGAATCACCCCATGTACCTGAGAGTGTTGTCCAAATGCTTCTTGAACTCTATCAGACTTGGTGCTGTGATCCTGAGGAGCCTGTTCCAGTGCCCAAACACCCTCTGGGGGAAGAACCTTTTTCTAATATCCAACCTAAACCTCCCCTGACACAATTTTAGGCCACTCCCTTGGATCCTGTCACTGGTCATCACAGAGAAGAGATCAATGGCTGCCCCTCCTCTTCCCCTCATGAGGGGGGAAGTCTCATGCAGTGAGGTTCCCCTCAGTCTCCTCTTCTCCAGTCTTAACACACCAAGTGACCTCAGCCACTCTTCATCGGCTTCTCCTCAATGCACCTCACCATCTTCATTGCCCTCCTTTGGACATTCCCAAGGAGCTTAATGTTTTTCTTATACTGTAGTGTCCAAAACTGCACACAGTATCCAAGGTGAGGCCGCACCAGTGCAGAACAGACTGGGACAATCAGCTCCCTTGCCTGGCTGGTGATGCTGTGCCTGATGCCCCCCAGGACACAGTTGGCCCTCCTGGCTGCCAGGGCACTGCTGACTCATATTCAACTTGGCATCTACCAGGACCCTGTTTTTTTGGCACTGCTTTCCAGCATTTCATTCCCCAGTCCATATGAACAGCCAGGGTTAACCCACACCAGATGCAGAATCTGGCACTTTACCTTGTTGAACTTCCTATGGTTGGTTATTGCCCAGTCCACTAATTTGTCAAGGTCTCTCTGCAGGGCCTGTCTTCCTTTGAGGGAGTCAGCAGCTCCTCCCAGTTTGTTTCATCTGCAAACTTGCTTAATATCCCTTCCAGTCCCATGTCCAAGTAATTTATGAAGATGTTGAAGAGCACAGGGGCTAAGACGGAGCCCTGTGGAACCCCACTAGTGACAGGTCACCACTCTGATGTCACCCCAGTAACTATTACCCTCTGTGTTCAACCCATGAACCAATTGCTCACCCACGATATGATGTCTTTATCCAGTTGTGTGCTGGACATTTTGTCCAGAAGGATACTGTGAGAAGGAGGATCAAAAGATTTACTGAAATCTCAAAAGATTACATCAACCAGCTTCCCTTGATGAAAGAGGTGGGTTACTTTGTCATAAAAGGAAATCAGGTTTGATAAGCAGGACTTTCACAAAGCTGTGCTGATTGTGGTCGATGAGTGCATTGTCTTTCAGGTGTTTTTCAGTACTTCCCAGGATAATCTTCTCCATAGAAACATTTCAGGTGTGAGACTTTGTAGACAACACATCATAAAGCAGAATGAGGGATGCCGTGAGTGCTCCTTTCCCCAAATTTTGGCGCACCAGCCCAACAATCATCACTGGTGAGCCAGGTTTTGTCCCCTTCCACCTTCCACGCTAGTTTAAAGCTCTGTCAACAAACCCTGCTAGCTCCTGCTCTAGAACTCTTTTTCCCCTCTGAGAAAGTGTCCTATCAGGTGTCAGTAGACCAGGTCTACTTGACCATAGTAAGAAAACCCAGAATTTTTCCTGGTACATGCAGTGACCAGGTTCCAACCTTCGTCTTTAACAGACCCTTGACTAACAGTCTGTTGACTAATTGCCGTGCAGGGTTTTGTGTCCATCTGCTTCTCCACTACAATGGAGGTTCAAGACTCCCAAGAGCCTAGAGGTTGTAACATCTCTGAAGATAACCAGTCTATGGTTTGCTTGTTCACTAAAATAGCACATAGCCTGTTTACTTCTTCCCGTAGCTCCTTCACCTGATGGCACAGCTCTTCAACCATGGCACACTTGCAAAATAACTGTTTGTTGGCCCCAGCCTCATGGAGAGGCATCAGGCACTCCTGGCAACCTGTGACCTGGAGAATTTCATCTACCATCAGCAGGCCTGTCTGTCTGTAGGCCTCTGACACGGATGGTACAGTGATTCCTGCAGCTATAGGGGACTGGGCTTTATGGCATGGCAATACCATAACTGAGGAAGCTTAAACTAGTAGGCTAATAAGATTGGGGCTGACAGGATCTCTTTGTGATCTTCCTTACCAGCTCCTAGATCTGTTTGCTATCTCTGTTGGCTGTTCTTGGTTGGTCACAGAGCAGCTCTTCCTGCTTGCCCTGCCTGCGCGATCTGCTGTGCAAACTGCCGTGCCAGGCCCTCACTGACGTGCCATGCTCTGGGTCACCCGTGCTCCCTAGAGCTGTTTAAATCTCCTTCGATGTTCCTGGCACTGCCCCCTCTTCTCCCAGTTGGCTGCTGAGGACTTCGGGTCCTGAAGGGGCTCATGGCTGCTGCTTGGGTGTTTCTGAACTTGTGAACCCCCCTGTAGAGCTTAATCTCACCCACAGATTTACCTTCACTCACAGCCACTGCCTCTTCACTGACTGATGGCTTGTTTAGGTCTCACTGTGTTTTTAGTGTGCCAGTGTGCTATTGCATCATCATTTTTTCCTAGACTCACATGAATTCCAAGCTCCATTACTGAGTCCTACAAGACAAAAGTAATGTGACTTTCTAAATAATTTTCACATCATGTACGAGGCAAGGGAATATGATATTCTCTCAGCAATGAGATCTCTTTAGGGGTGTAGCCTTGTGGCACTAGTCACCTTGAAGGCTTCCCAGAAGACTCTGATGCTAACTGCTTCATTATTCTGGCCTAATTTTTGAAAATGCTTTGAGAGAAAATCAGATTTCAAATGATAAAGTTGCTAATGCATTGCACATAATAGTAAAATTTCCCCTGTGGCTGAGCTCCATGAAAGGGGATGGCTGGAAGAGACTCTTTGGTGCTGTAAGAACCTTCCAAACCTTGCCTCCTTGTGGCACAATGAAGGAGGATACAGGTATTCTGACCTAAAGGGGTGCTCTGACATGGTGTGTGTGCATTAAATGCCATAGACATGTAAGTCTAAGTCCTCAAGGCAACATATCCATATTTGTAGGTCCAGTGTTTCAGTTCTATCTCTGAGCAGAATTTACCAGCTATCTAATGGTATTATGAGAACTTGCTTTGTTTGTTTACAGTTTCAGAGATTATTTCCTTCACTTTGTGGCATGGATATAACTTTAAGTGCAGAAATAGCAGTGGTAAATAGGGTAAAGTACAGCTTTCCCATAGATTCCCTACTTTTCCTTCCTTTAACAAAAGCTTTTGATTAAGCCTAAAATGCAGAAACATTTAAAAGAACATGTAAATTTATGCCACTGCATAAATATTAAATGCAATAATAAATGTTGTACTGGTATTATATATTTATATTTAAAATTTGCCATATGCAGGGCAATAAATACTTTGACATTATATATGTGTAAAATAACCTAGCATGTCTTTTTCACCCTAACTCATTTTGTGTAAAACACCATTAGGAACAATCATAATGATAGTTGTATATATCCTGAGGGGTTGGTGAGCATTAGCAGATGCTCACCTTTTACTTACTAACTGATGGAGGTTGAAATTATGGGAATTTTGCCATCCATCATGCAGGTGCTGAGAGACTAAGGTGATAAGTTCAAAGAGCTGATGGTTAATAATTAAATATAATAAGCATCTGTTATTGTTATTACCCAGGGGCTGAAATGTGCTGTTTAGACACAGAATATAGTTATGGAGAGCACAACTCTGCATCTCGTCTTGGAAGGATCAGGCAAGAATTGCCACTGACCTGTACAAAATTAGAGTTTTCCCAAGGACTCCTCTGCAACAATTTTTAAACACTTCAGCCTGAATTTTGATCTCCTCACTTATTCTGATCAGTACAGTATAATGTCAGTATAATTACTGTTGGAGTAAAGGGCTAACAGTACAGGAAGTACAGTGATGACCCTCAGTCCATGCTTGTACCTGTAGTGGGACTCATCCATTCTACCTTTAAAATATGCCAAGTTGGATATTTAGTTTAAGCCAGATGTTCGGACTTCCTCTATAGTCAATCATAGTCAATTCAAGAAGAATTTCTTCCCTGAAAGGGTTGTCAAGCACTGGAATGAACTGCCCAGGGAAGTGGTGGAGCCACATTCAAGAAATGACTGGACACGGCACTTAGTGCTATGGTTTACTTGGCATGGTGGTGGTTGGGCAAAGGTTGGACTCGATGATTTTGGAGGTCTTTCCAGTTTTAATGATTCTATGATTCAATAGAGGGAGATAGGCATCTTCACAGGGAATTAAATCTGTTCTAAAATAATTTGACTGAACTTTCCTTTGAAGAACACTTCTCTTTTCCTCTACTGACAGGGGAGGAAGCTAACATTTTGACATTTACATTAAATGAATCCCAATCTAACACCTCTGTCAAATTCAACTGATTGTTAAGGTAAGTCTGTACCTGCTGACAATGCTATATGCTTTTGAGTGTAGACATCAAGGGTCCCTTTTTTTTTTTGTTTGTTTTGTTTTGAAATACAATGTACAGCTGAAAGACACAAATAATATGTTTCAGTACTATTACACAAGCAGAACAAGTTCCTTGGTGACCCTTCATAATGCCTAACTCTAAACATGGCTACTAGGTCTTACTTCTTTCATTACCTCTGAGATAGATGCTTTTTTTTTTTTTTTAATCACAGATATCTTATCGATTGAAGAGCCTAAGTAGAAATACACGCTAAATTGAGCAATTATTCCACTCACACTATTGACTTGGCCATTATTCAGGTCATTTCAGTTAGCCAGTGTTTTTAGAATTATTTGTGCTTAAAAATGTGTGGCTACAATAGATGGAACAAGTAGAGGCAATGCAACGTGCTAATGACTTTTATCAGCTCTTGCAAACTGGCTTCATATAATTTACCCGTGTGTGTGTGAAAGAACCCAATAGCTATATTTCTACCATCAAACAAAGCTAGTGTTAGTTCTAGAAGAGTTTTTTCATGTGTGTAGAATGTCTTAGGCAAACATGTCTAAATAGGTATTTTTTAATAAAGTAGACATACAGTGAGTTTGACATCTTTTCAAATGTATAGCTGATTTTTTTGATTAATTAATTTCGTGTTATTCCTTTTTTTTTTTTTTTTTTTTTTAGGGGAGAAGGAACCAAACCCAGTAATACTCAAGAGAAATATTTCTCCAAAATACTTTGAAACATATTCATTGCTCTGCTAGGCTCTGACATACAGTTTTATATGAAAGATAGCCTAACATAGTGCAACAGAGAGGGATGGAAAATGAGATTGGTTGTACCATGTGGTCATTTCCAGAATAATGCTTTCTGAGCTGCAAGGTTATGTATTTATTATGACTTACTGTCATTAGAGTTAGACTGTGCCATAAGAGGAACCAGCAAGTGATCTGAGCAGATATTATGTAATGCCAACATGTTTCTATATTTCAAATGCATAGTCTCTGGATTAAAAGACTAGTTCCTGGAAAAAGATTACAGATCTGGAACTCTCCCTTTCTCCTGCCCCACTTCCTAGACTAATATTTCGTGTTTGCTTGCTTGCTTTTCATCTGACTTTTCATAACTCTTGCTTTTGTGGCTGGTCAATGGGCACCTTTGGCAGCGTAAGAAAATATTGTGACTCCCCCTCCATCCCCTGCCTTTTGATCTTCTCCATCCTCAAGACTTTGCCATCCCTATGAGGAGTGCGTGTCCTTAAGACCAGAAGCATGGCAGCTGATATAAACCCTGAGCTGTTAGGCAAAAAGTAGTTGCTGCCTTCACTGCTGTCTGATGGCAATGGAGTAAACTAGGAGATAGGAGCCTATATCTCAAGTAGGGTATTAATGAACACACAGAGTGCCTAAGTTGAGGTATGTGGAAAGCTTTATAGTTAACTAAGGAGTTTATAGAATAGGTTTAGAGGGTTAGGTTGACTGAATTTTAGGTATGTTCAGTTAAGTGTGCTGAATCAGCATTTTAGCCTGTTGTCTTAAATGTTTTCCTCTATGACTCACCAAGCTCTCAGGCCAGGGAAAGCCATGTATTGCCACACACTTTTTACAAATAAGATACTTGTTTTGCAATTGAATTTTTTTTTTAACCAACTTAAAGAACTACAACCTGGAACTGAAAATTTTTTCAGATCAGAAATATAAGACATAACTGGTTTCTGGTAATTTTTGCCCGGTTCTGATACATTATTTGAAATAGTAAAGGCAATGAGAATAGAAAAGTTCATATATTGGTATCTGAAGAAGTGGTACCATGCCCATGTTACCTCTGACTTTGCAAAGCTTAAATTACCTAAAAAAGAGAACTGACACATAGTTGCTGAGATAGTGACTATAATGTCAGAAACTCCACTGACTATAATGTCAGAAACTCCACTGACAGATTTCTAAAGGCCTACATGCCTTGCTAATAGATAAAGATTTGAGCTTTGACTAAACTGATAAGGATTTTCTAATTCAGTGAACTGTGCTTGTCTGCTTCATGGGAGTCTTTCTTTATGGATAACAAAAAAGAAATTTAAAAAGGAAAATTTGCCTAAATTATATTTAGTGTAATAAAAAAAGGAAGACAAACCACAGTGCTGATGTTTTTGCATCTGGAATAAATTAGCGCATCGAGTTCACACACCCATGGAAGTGGTAAAATGAATGGAGAGCCTGGGCTGCACTACACTCTTTAAAATTCCCTGCTGAGCTAAGTGGAGGGGACAGTGAACATTCAAGAGACCCTGGAGTTCAGTACTGTGGTGTATGTGGGTTAAATACATCTTTGTTCTGCAGAATAACATACATTTGATGAATGCTACCATGGCTAATAGAGGAACACTGTAGAGTGGAGAGCACGTCACCTATTCCAAATCACTTCTTTTCTTGTCAAGTCATAATGGTTGTAGTCTGACAGCCAGCAACATGGATAAAGTAATGCCCCTGGGACTAACAATCAAACAACAAGGACCTTTTAAAAAAATTTTCAGGATGCTTGGCAAGTCACTTGGATCTGAATTTCAGATTCAAAGCAAATCTGGATATTGTGGCTGGAGTAGAGGCAACGTGAGTAATATATTTGAGACAGGGAATTCTTTACCACAATATGTTGTAAATTTAGGAGTTTATATTGCTTCAAAGGAACCTGTGCAAGTGCATGGATCAGATGTGCTCAGAGGATTAATAAAAGCTTACTGGCTGCCTCTAGCTCAGGCAGTAACTATATTGCAAATGATTGATGATGGAGGAAATACTTAAAAGAAAATTCCATATATTGTTAACCAATTGTTATACCCTTTCTTGGGGTATCACATTTGTCCACTGACAAAGAGTGACTGCTGGTCTAGTGGGACATTTATTTTAAGCTAGTGCAATTGCTATTCAGCAAAACACATAAATTAAAATCTTATTTTTAAGGTGAGCAGTCTCACTAAAATTTTCTGAACTTGTTTTTGGCTGTCCTGTATAATGTCAGGTGTTCCCTGACCCAAGCTGAGCTTCACAGGATACTTTTAAAAGAGATGTAAACACATTAATTGCAAAAAGGGCTATTGCTTACCAAAATGTCCCCCATGTGCAGCACAGGATACAGATCTTCATAATATAATTGCATTACTGCTGTTTCTGCAATTTAGAAGCACCTTATCATGGATATTTTAACACATTCTAATGTCCAATAACAGGGTTTTTTTTCTGCTCAGTAGAGATTTATAGCAAGCATATGCTTAACTCACAGTGAGAAAAAGGTTTATAAGGAGACAAAAAAAATAAATCAACAAAGAAAACTACAGTCTAGAAGTCAAAAAATAAAGAGATGATATAAAACTAACCAAAAGTAAAATTTTAATATGCCTATGGCAAATAAATTAGAGACCCAAAGCTTTTTCAGTATAAATTCATAGAATTTCATAAGAAATTATGAAAATTTTTACATCTGAAAAATCACATGCTGACAGAAGGATTTAGTTTTGGGTTTTTTTTGTTAGATAAAGGAAAGCTTGTGCTATAAAAGGACAGTGTTGACATAAAAATAAATAGGAAAACTATCCACAAAAGTATTTAAATTTACACTTAGATTTTTAAATATCAGTGTGAGAAGGATGGATTTTTAGCAGGAGGGGAAATGAAATGAAGCCTAATGGTATTAGAGTGGATCCTGACCATGATCTGAAAAATATTAACATGGGAACAGTTCTGATGTTCCAGTCCTGTGCTATATATTTCCCTAAATGAGTTTTTACTTACACAAGTTATCCTGTGAACTTGAGATCTAAATCCTGCATATGGGACTCTAACTCAGTAACATTTGTGACTGGAGATTTCTCTCCCTTTAAAAAAATGGAAATTTGTGTTCTGTGGGGTAAGAAAGTTTAGAATAAAGTATACCACCTTGGAAAGCCACTTTGACTTAATTCAATTCAAGCCTTGATCAAACAGGGAAAAGGTATTTGTATGGCATAGCTACTGGCATACAACTCAGCTGCCTCTCTTAGGAAATCTGTCTTATATCCAGGTGTCTAGGGAATACCCTGGAGAACAGTGCTTCACACTGACATTAAACTCCTGAGTTAGCCCTTGAAGTAGTCTTTCTTTTGCAGGGACTGCGGATAGAGTTGAGTGTTCTACTTCAGGGCCTTTATTAGGTCTGTAAAAATCTGAAGTCTGAGTTTTTCAGCCAGGCTATAATTTAAACACAAAATAAGTGAGGACTAGACCACAAAGCCTCTAAATTATCATTTCATTTCTTTGTGTTTTACCATATCAGAGATGATCATCTCTGTATCATCATGATCATCATATCAGAGGTGAAATCTGCTGTAGTCTGATAAAACTGAGAATTCAACTAGGTACTATTTATACTTAAAACTATTAGTTCAGTAGTGACATTACTGGAAAAGACAAAGACTTAACTTCTTTAGCTATCCTATGTGTAACAGAGTTTGCATTTCTTCTGTATCAAAAGGTTTATTGGGAGTACTTTAAGGAACTCTTAGGAATTCTCCCATTGCTGTGGTTAGCTTCTGCATTGCTTTTGTTCTTTTTCTTAAAACTAGTGGATTGTTAACACAGCCATTATTAACAAACTTTGTGCATAATGACATATTTTGTTCCTTTATATTTCTTTCAATTATTCATATGCATCAAGTACTTGCTTATATTTCTTTTTGTTTTGTTGCCCATTATGTTTTGCTAGGTAGCCAGTTTTGTAATAGTGCATTGCCCAGGGTTAATTAGATATTGATCTCTAGTGTCATCAGGTACTTTAAGACATTTTTCATGATCTGAATTTATTTTTGAGCCATTCATTTGTCTGAGCAGGTATTCTAAAGGACTAGTGATTGTTTTGATTGATGTGTATTGATAATTTCTAATTTCAATCTTTTTGTTCTAAACTACAGTTGGTAATCAGCAACCTCTGCAATTCAAGATCTCTGTTTTAATTTCATCTGAATAAACAACAGAATGATATTTGAAAAAGTGATAAAAATATCATAAAGTTCAAGAATCCAGAGATGTGACTTGCAAAATTTTAAATGAAGCAAGTTAATCTTCTTAAAATGTTCACAAAAATAGCCAGCAGTTAAGTATCTTCAATCTAGTCTTCTATCCTCAGCTTCTGTTAAAAAAACTCAGTACAGTCAACAGTCAGTTATACTGAAACAAGTCAATGCCAGATATATTTTGAGATGCACAAAGAGAATAGTGAGGAACTTGTGTGCATATAACCACACAGGGTTAAATAATTCTTCAGAGGAAAGCAGAGTTAAAATATTCCTAAAGGTCACATGCCTCCTCTTCAGATTATTTAAGGCTTCTGAAATGCCACTCTGAAGTAAAATAACCTCTTCAGTAGAGTCCTTCTGTTAGAGACTCAGCTAAAATCAGTGCTGAGATAAATGGGAGTGCAGAAAATTGATTTTACACTTGTACTGTAAGTGTGGTCAAATGTTGTAGGCCAGTACCTCAAACAAAATCCTAAAGAACTGCTGTGCCTTAAAAATAATAAGACAGAAAATAGATTTCAATACACCTTAATATACCCTTTTTTATAGACTTATATTAATATGTTCACTTTGAATTTTTATTTCCTATGTGACACAAGCTTAATTTTCTTTGTACTTGCTTCTCTCTGTTGATAATACATATAAAGAAACTGACCTTGTTCCTTCATCAATCACTTTGTCTTGTTCAGTGGTTTCTCTCATTGCAAACCAGTTCTTGCAGTTTGACAGGTAAATAAAATGCAAGTTTTCCTTCATGCAAGACTGACAAAACTTTAATAGAGTATGAAGCAAGATTTTATTATATTTCACCTTAATTTTTTTTCAACAGGATTATTTTAGCACAAAGAGACTGTTGAGATTAAATAAAAGTAACATTTTCACAGATTCAATCTGATTGTATCAGACCTGTTAGCAGTTCTGTGTGAGCTTCTGTCTGCCAGCCTGTTCTTTGTCTCCTCTCTTATTGTGATTTTTGATGCTTCTGATTTGAGAAAGCTCATGTCTTTTTTGGCTCCTTGCCTTAACTCTTCCTAGTTAAGCTACAGAATTTTCCAACTGGGACCAGTCATCTCTTTTCAGGTGTTTCAGACTTCATCATGGTTGAGTAATAGCAAGAACAATCAATGCAATATTCCATTCCTCTCTTCTCCCTGCAGTGTTAAATAGTCTCCAGGGTATGTAGGCAGCAGGGTGATATATTTTTGAGAAGTTCTGGTGCATTCTTGATGGCTTAAAGAGAAATCATTTGGCCTTATTTTTTCATACCTAGAAATTAAAAGTGTTTATAATAACCCTAGCATTGTTCAACATAGATCTTAGGATGTAGTGACAGTAGTCAAATAAACCCTTTTAATAAACCAAAATCATAAGTAAATAACAAATAATAAATATCTACTCAGGCTAAACTGAGTAGATCGAAGTGTCTCTGTGAGGCCTATGTGATTCTTGGTGGATATTTTCTTTCAAAGATAAGCAAAAGGTTGAAAGGAAATGTGGCATTTTTTCTTCTCCCTGGCAATGTTGCATGTCTTGTTTTGGTCTTTTCTTGTTGAGTATAAAACAAAAATCCAATAGAGCAAAAGCTCTAGGAAAAAAAAAAGAGTATGCCATCATGTCAAAGGTGGTTGTGGCATTTTTTGTTATTATTTTCCCTGCTGCTCTTTTTTCTTCCATACGGCTGCATGCAACTGAACACAGGAAGATTTTTCTCAACAGGTCATTTTAAGTATATCTAAACACAGACTAAAATCTTTTTGTACTTGATAAAATTATTAGAACACCACTGTAAAAACAAAAAAAAAATCTTTTACATAAAAACATACAAATTCTTTATTTCACCTGAATATACATTTGGGTGCAGTTTCAAATCCATAAAAGCAATCTCAATTCCAAAGAAAGGTACTCATCACCTAAAAGGATTTAAAGAGAGCCAAGGTTCCTTTCCAAAACCGTCTCAGCAAGTATCGTATAAGGTTCATATTCATTCAGTGAAGAGGATTTCATGCATTATTATTAACAGAATTACTCAGTAGTTCACATTAGCCAAACACGAATTATTACTAAGAAGTGAGGATATTGGCTTCTTTCTCTTTTATCTGCCTAACCCACAGTGTTTTGAGTTGAAGGACTCATCCCTAGGGTCTACTAGCTGTAAATGAGTCCAGAAAACCCAAGAATATCTATGCTCTTTCACCTTATTTGTAATAGGGCTCTTTTAATGAACCCTGGATAAAAGCCATTAAAAAAAGAACGAAAAAAAAAAAAATGGAAAACCAAGTAGAACTATAGAGCTACAGTGAAAATCTGGGCTCCACCCCAGGGATATTATTAACGACTACTTGTAAAAAGTATTAAAACAACATAAATATCAAGCTTTAGCACTTTGTTCAGTGAACGTAGTTCTTTCAGTGTGGAACTAGTATTAGTGTGTGGTGGGTTGACCTTGGCTGGACTCCAGGTGCTATCCAGCTGCTCTATCACTCCCCTTCCCAACCGAACAGGGGAGAGAGTACGATGGAAAACAACTCATGGGTTGGGATAAAGCAGTTTAATTAAACAAAAAGTGCTCTCAAAAGTGAAGCGAAAGATAACTTCCCATCAGCAGCAATGGGTGGCCACTCCTGAGCAGCAG
>JAWWES010000081.1:26060243-26092949 GCA_035583135.1 Lophotriccus pileatus | reverse complement strand
CAACACCCTTCTAGCTACGGATGCAAAGCACAGCACTGTGAGGGCTGCTATGGGGAAATGAACTCCAGCTCAGCCAGCCCCAATAGAATGTGCAAATAGGAAAGAAGGGATTATGGAAAAACTTAGGGATGCTGAATACTTTAGCCAACTGGTCTATTGCTAATTTTGGTTTATTGATAAGCAGGACACCTTAATAAAAAGAATTAATTTTAGAAATAATTCAAGTTAATTAACATCTGTATTGCCCTTAAGGCACAATATTCTCATTCTTTCTGTTTTGCTTATTTAGTTCTGATTTTTGTTTTTTACAAGAATTCTTGAAAAATTACAAATGTTTACATGAAATTCATGTATCATTGATAAATGTAAAGGCAAACTAGAAGTCTTACTGATTGGTGTCTACTGAAACCTTAGTTGTTTAACTCAGATTAGAGGGTATTCTGATGGAATAATAAATGATAACTATTTTGCAATAAAGGAATCTTGCATCTCTTTTTAAAGTCTGCATCACCCATATTGGTTCATTTGTGAGTAATGGTTCTGCACTTTTATTTATAGTAATATTACACTATTCATATCACAGTCAAGTCTGTTTCTCTCTGAAACACCTGAAATAAAAGCCTTGAAATGTCCATGCTGGTCTGTGTAATTATTGTATTGTACCATCAGCCTGAAAAAAAAAAAAGAAATAATGACCTGTTAATTCAGGTCTAGAGCATGTAAAAAGAAAAAGCTCTGAGATAAGAGATAATCTTTTAACATCCAGCTGAGAAAAAGAATAGCTATAAGAAAGAGGTGGCACCAGCTCAGCTGTTTATTTATTCATAGATGCTAACCAAATAAGGTAGAACTGTCACAGCAGGCTTTTCTTGTACATTTACCATACCCTTCTTTAGTAAGTTTCGTACAAGATAAAAATAAATCAGAATCATATTACATTGCTTGTAGAAGAAGAAAGGTAACAGCAGTGAGACTACACACAGATCCTGGTGTTGACTGTAAGAAGTCTTATTTTAGGGTTTTGGCCAACTGTCCTACATGATTAATTTAGAAACAGGTTCACACTAAAAAACAGAGCAAAAGACCTGCAGCCTTTGACAAAGTTCAAATGAAACTATTGAGCTAAGATAAATTAAATTCCATTGAACTGTGTTCAGTACAAGACTGATCCAGTACAGACAACATTGTTTTGGGTTTTTTTTGGTACTGAACAATGAACTTACACTCTGCACCTTCCATTTCAAAATCATGTGAATATAAAGATACGGGTCTTGATCACTTGGAAGCTGTTATTGAGATAGAAATGTTTTGTTGTTGCTGGGTGGTTTTGAAAAATAGACAAACACAGATTTTAAATAGATTTTGTCAGACTTAAATCTGTGAAATTTTGCAGCCTGCTATTTCCTTAGTGCATTCTCCAGTCTATGGAAGAGATTCCCTGGCTATTTTGATATATGTTGAACCATGATAAGGTTTTTTGAAAAGAGGTAAAGGGAAAGTAATCTCTGCTTCTGGGAAAGCCCATTCTTTTAACTAAAGGTTGCATCTAATGATAACTTTTATCTCTGGCTCATGAAGATACTTCCTAAGAGCTTTTTTTTTTTTTTTTTCCTAAGGTATATTAGATTACAGCAAGTGGCATTTAATTCTCATTCAAGGCATAATAAATGCCCATAGATTCCTTGTAGAACATCATTTGTGTCGTTTTCTGCAAATTTATTACTGCTAAGACATGATATGTCCAAGGTTTGTGAATTTGGGATAGTGTACCATTTTTTTTTTCTCTCTGCAATGAATCAGTCAGCATCAGCAATTGGCACAATGGAAGAGTATTTTAAATGCATACATCAGCATGCCCTGATCTTTTGTGAGATACATATAGGTATTTACTTGATATTTGCTATTACAAATATTTACATTGTTGCTTACAAATGCATGACTGTCAATCTATTTTAAATATTCCACTTGCAAATAAGCAGAGCACCATCTGACTGCAAGTCCCAGATCTGTGTGAGAATGCATGCAGTGTAGCCCACAAATTCACATCAAAACTGTGAAATGGTGTTTTCAATTATATTTCCCAGGACACCATTTCAATTCCCAGACAAATGAAAATGTTAGGATTTTTGAATGTATTTGCTTTCTTGCTCATGTAGAAGCCTTAGAAGTGTAGATATAGCTTTCTGAAAGACTGGAAAATGTAGCTGTTCACTATAAGAATGATGCATATGGATTTTTTTGGTTTTTAGCTTTACATAGATTTTAGAAGTAGCTGTAGTTAGCTCATCCTTTAGCACAGTAGTTTACACATTTACACAACCCTACTATCCCATTTCATACCTAACATTCTAAATCCCTTAGCTTGTTTAGACTTCCCTCAAGGTAAGCCTTTTTTCTGTTTAAGAACATTTGCACCCTGGCTTGAACAACAAGATACCATGACAGAAAAAGCATCCTTCAAAACCCAGAATTTTGGAGAATCTCCAAGGACTGGATGTTCTGTGACAAAGAGAAAGATGAGGAAGAGGGGGTCTTAGAGACCCCTAACCCAATTTCTAGAGGGGAGTGCTGGGGGCAGAACAGGGAGGATCTGGGGGGAGGATAGATCTGGGATTGGATGGGCAAACACCTTAAATTGTGGAACTCCCTGGACACATCTGTACTTCCGTGGTGGTTGAAGGCCATCTATTCAAACTGCTCTTTTATATCTACTAAAATTGCCTGGTGAGTCTCTTTTTGGCTCTCAATCTAAGGCAAGAAGAGAAAGAAACTGCAAGAAACAAAGAATTGTTTCCCTAACTGAGGGCAGTTATAGGGAAAAAAAGTAGAACATAGGTACTTCCCATGATCTCCTTTCAGTACAGGCTGTATTTTGGATCAATTTTATCTCCGTATGTTCTCAGAATATTTTTCTCGTTTACACATAGATTACTTTAATTTTCTTTATCTACTTCTTAAAGAAAGTTCACCTACAAATCCTTTAGAATTCAACAGCTTAACCTCCTATGTAAAGAGAGGTTCTTATGCCATTCAAAACTGATAAGAGACACATGCTTTTCTTACTTCAGCTCTTCTATTTTAATAGTCAAAGATAAATTAGTATTAGCAAGTAACAGATTCAAGGAGTCACTGTTCAAAAGCTCTTGTAATCCAATGGTAAACTGAGACCATTGCAAAGGATTCTAGATTGACTTAAGCAGGTATCTGAGAATGCATTACATCAGAATTTATTACTTATATATTTGCAAACATTAGTTTGAATATTTCATGAATTATTCAGCATTTTTATTCAGAAACTGCTGAACACTGAAAAGCTTTTCCTTTATACAGAAACATTTTTTATTATATAATTTTTATTAACTATGTATCAAATATTTCATGAAGTTAAGTAGAAGACAATATTAAAAAAAGCACATACATAATGAGAAGGTTAACCCTCCTAAAAAGCATTTGACGCATAATCTGTTAAGTAATCAGATTTTTCTATGAACCCTCATTATAGGTTAATATCTTTTTGACACGTCTTTGTTCTTAAAAGTGTTACCTTATAAATCTGAAAATTTGAAAATATTATCCAAAATCTGCATATTTTTACTTAAAACATCTTATTTTTGCAAATATTCAGAATCAGATTCCATTTTCCTTCCTTCATTCATCCTTTGCATTCTACCCTATGAGGCAACAGACTGGTCAGCCCAACCCTAGTCCTGTAGAAGGCTGCTGAATTGCACAGCCTGACAGATGTAATGCTGCAGCAGCTCTATGTCACCAGGTGCAGCTGAGCACGGCAAAGCTGAGCACACATCCTCCAAAAGTATGTACATACACATATGCACACACCAACACGTGCGCACAGCAGCCACACAGCATAACACAGGCTCAAAGCATTCCCTTCACCAGCACACACATAAATGCATTCAGCACTCACACAAATGCACACACCGTGGAAGGCCTGATCCTGGTCCTCCTTTCACAGCATTGAAGTCATTACTGAAATATATAGACATAGGCTGTAAATTACTTCAGCAGATGGTCTTTCACACTGAAGTATACTGACTGCCATGTCTCTTGGTCTCCTCTAGCTGCTGGATCTGGCACCTAAGTGTCCCTGAAGTTTGCAGCCCCACTCTAAATGCTGGTAGTCAGACCAGACTGTTTCACACAAATTTACACAATTAAATCTCTGCAGTAGCTTATCTGAGATACCCAGTGGGTAACTCCTAGATCCCTGGTCTCCCCTAGTATCTGGTACTTGGATATACAAGTCCCTGAAGTTCATACTTCCACTTCAGGTGCTTGTGGTCAGGCCACTTACCTTATTTTTCTGCCCATACGGCTAGAAGTTTGTTATCATTCACGCATGCTTGTTCGGAATAAGGAGTACAAGAAGAGAAAGTACAGTTAGAAACAGGATTTAATGAAAACATGGGACAGACTGTAGTGATGAAATGCAGGATTTAGACCGAAAAGCATACTGACAGGCAACCTGTTCATACTTGACTGACCCCTTTATCACCCCTGCTTGTTCCTTTTCAGTCTTCTTGATCCCTCCCTTATCCCACCTTTGGGAAGCTTCACATAATGAGTCTTCCACGTCATCACAATCTCTTAAAACATGTCAGAATCAGTTTTACACAATCTCAAAATACCCTTCTGCCTTCATGCCATACAAAATCCTATGGCTGTTTAATCAAATATCTCTTTGACAAGATTTTTGATGTAGTCTGCTCTAGTACTGTAGATTGTGGGTGCCTAAAAAATTTCCTGCATTATTTAACTCAGAAAACAATGATGAATGACTCAAAGTCTGACTGAGAGCTGTTTACGAGTGGTGTTCCTCAGGGGATAGTCATTCATATCTAACTCTAGCACCTTCAGTAATGATCTGGATCATGGAAGGGAATTCAGCATGACTGCAGATATACCATACTGAGAAGAGCCAATGGTTCTCTGGAGAGAAAGGCTGCTATCCACACGACCCTTGACAAGATGGAGGAATGGGCTGGCAGGAATGTTACAAGATTCAACAAGGGCAAATACAAAATGGTCCAGCATCTGGGATAAAATAAATCCCTTACAGTAATATAGGAGTGCAAATGACTTGATAGAATATATCTTGTAGAAAAAGTCCTGAGGGTCATGGGGGACAATAAATTTAAAATGAGTCACTAGTTTCACCTTATGTTGATGAAGGGTAACCACATATTGGGCTGCATTATCAAGAAAATGGAATCAAATAAAGTAAAGCAATTATTCCCTTCTACTTGGCACTTAAAAGGCTTCATCTAGAATATTGTGTCTAGCTTTTGGTGCAAAGGAGAAATATGCAAACTGGAATCAGTCCAGTGGAGAGCCAATAAGACATCGAGGACATCTGAGGACAGCCTGAGTAAACTGGATGGAGAAGTGAAGGCCAAGGAAGGATCTAATTTCAGTCTTTCATTTTCTAATGTGGTTCACAGAGAAGATTCATTTCCAGTGTACTGTGGAAGAGCAGAGACTACAGATAGTTGTTGCAACAAGAAAAAATCCATCTATAAGGAAAAAAATTCACAGTGAAAAGAAAAGAAACATGAACACACAGGAAAGAAATCACGGAAGTATCATAAAATCCGGAACTTTATTTCTGTGAAAACATATGGATAGTCTTGGATTCTTATTAAGATATCATCAGAGCAATAGCAGGTGTATTCTCAGGAGTATGATTTTTATTTGATTCTACACAATTGGTTTGACATCCACCAAAGAAGAGGAATAAATATAAAGAAGATAAGGCCATGTTGTCTATATTCATCAGAAAATATTGTGAGCAAGAATGGCAGATGAAATATCAAAGTGCTAAAAAAAGAATATCTTATGATAAATGCATAAATTTAGACACTTGACAAATTTTCCCAGTTCGACAGATCATGACCTCCTCTATTGCTAGTTACACTCGTTAGTCATAGAATCATTAAATCATATAATGGCTATGTAGGTAGGAAGAGATCTTGAAGATCATCTAGTTCCAATCCACCCGCCATGGGCAGGTACACCTTTCACTGCAGCGGGTTGCTCAGAACCATGTCCAACCTGACCTTGAACACTTCAAGGGATGGGACATCCACAATTTCTCTGCACAAACTGTTCCAGTGCCTCCCAAACCTCACAGTAAAGAATTTTTCCCTAATATTTAATCTAAACCTATTCTCTCTCAGTTTGAAGCCAAGACCCCTTATCCTGTCACTACATACCTTTGTAAAAATTCTCTGTCTTTCTTGTAGTCACCCTTCATGTACTGGAAGGTCTCAATTAGGTCACACAGAAGACTTCTCTTTTCCAGGCTGAACCATCCCAACTCTCTTAGCATTTCCACTTAGGAGAGGCACTCCATCCCTCTAATCATCTTGGTGGCCCTCTGGTAGACTGACTCCAACAGGTCCATGTCTTTCTTTTCCAGGGGACCCCAGATTTGTAATCAGTACCTGAGGTGGAGTCTCATGAGAGCAGACTAGAGAATCACCTCCCTCAACCTGCTGGCCATGCTTCATAAATCATGTAGGATGATTTGGATTGGAAGGGACCTTAAATATTTTCTAATTCCAGCACCTCTGCTGGGGGCAGGAACACCTTTCACTACACCAGGTTGCTCAAAGTCCCATCCAGCCTGGCCTTGAACACTTGAATAGGCATGGAGAATCCACCATGTCTGTGAGAAACCTATTTCAGTGCCTCACCATGCAGTAAGTAAAAAATTTCTGCCTGACATCTAATCTAAATCTCTCCTCTTTTAGTTTAAAAGTGTTTCCCCTTATCTTATCACTACCCGCTCCTGTAAAAAGTCACTCTTCCTCTTTTTTGTAAGCCCTCTTTAAGTACTGTAAGGCTGCAGTGAGATCTCCCTGGAGCCTGGTGTTCTCCATTAATATTTTGTATCATGCTTCATTTCACAGCAAAACCATAGCTGTATCACTCTCATAACACAAATGCATCATAGGTGAATTACATTTTTCTTAATTAATTATTTTTGGGCTGATTATGCATTTGCCCTTTTTGTCTGGACATCTTTTTCCTAAAATATCTCTGTAAAGTTTTTACAGAAAAGATCCATGAAAATAAATACTAAACCACACACTTCATAGGAAAAAAAAAACCAGTAACAGAGTGGAGTTAAGATTTTGGGAAGTTATTTTACTTTTAAAGATACATCTGTATGGCATGGCTTTGTTATGCATGAATTAACTTTGACTTGTAATCTTTCCAAGCTGACTTTGGAAAGCTCCTCTAGTATAACAAAGCTTTATTGGCCTTGCCAAGTCTTTTGGCTTATCTATACAGCAACACATGGTTGTCATGGAAAGTACAGAAAAACATGCTTATTACATGTACTTTTCCCCATTTTTCTGGAGCTTTAAGATATCCTGTTGACTTTGGAACAGCTCATGCCTTACTGTCTTGGCATCAGCTACAGACAATCACAACAGCTGGGAACTCATCAGAGAAAAGGCTAGGAAAAACTAATGACAAGAAGGACAAAGTCTGTCAGAAAACCTGGCCCTTCCTTGCTTCTGAAGGTCTAAATATTTTGTTTTACAAGAGAAATATGGATCAGTTTTTGAAGATGACACCACTTATCTTGTTAGTAGGAATGCTATTTTTCAGTGAGAGATGTATTAGGCTTCTTGTGTCCTTGTTCATTTTGTGAAGGAAAAGGTTTCTGAAACCATAAACTATCCTTCTGGAAGAAAATATAGAGCTGTGCCATAGCATGAATGATTGAATGAGTTGATGTGATCCTCCTATGCTTTAAAAGTGTTAATAGAAGAACATCTGATATAGAAATCTATGCTGATATGCTTTATTTTGATTTTTAATTTATTGATATTAAAGCTTTGTTCAAGTATTTGATTTGACAAATTTGTTTTAACAAAATATTAATTAGAAATAGATTTCTTAGAGTCAAGATAGAATTTCTGGTCAAAATCAAACCCCATGTAAATCTTGGTGAAAGCAGCCAGTAAGATGATGTATGTCTAACATATAGATCTGGGGTTCTGCTTTTGTTGATATTAGTCACTGCAGTGAGTAGTGAGAAGGTTTCTAGGTTAAATCTGTGTTCTGTCTGCTTTTGTTTGGCAACTTCAACCTTTCTCCATGACATTTTTCGGAGAGTATAATACTGAGGTTTAGAATAAGCCTCCTTTAGTCTTACTTGGTGTTAAGTTTCTTCTTTTTAAGAGTAAAAAGAAAAACTAAATTTTGAAGGCAGGGTAATGGAAGGAGAAGTTGGGACAAACTTATGACTATAAAATGAAATAAAATAGAATCCAGTATGAGCTGCAGAGTACTGAGACAATTCTTTACAAAAAGATACATTCTAATAATTCCATTAAAAGGTCAAAACAAAATCTGAAGAACTAAACTGCAGTAACATTACTGTTTGAAGCATTTAGTATGGTTCCCCAATATTTTGTTCTAATTGTACATCTGTGTATGTCTATCACCACTTGTGTCTCATCAATTCAGTGCAACACAGATTAATTTGGAGTTATTTGGTGTATTATTTCAACTACCACTGAGGGATAGAGTATTATGTTCTACTGCAGAAAGGCAGAATGTTTGACAAGTTTGTCAGCATTTTCTATTAGAATTTTCATGTTGGTATAGTGCAGAAAGAGCATTTATTAGCAAGGTACTTGCAAACTTGAAGTTCCATTCAAAGGGAACAACTTAGCATGCAAAGGTTAGTAAGGAAGAGGAGTTGTGAAAAAATATGATGAGTCTTACCTCAAAAATTAGAAAAGGTACATGTTTTTCTGTTCAAAAGTGTGGTAAAGTTTTGTAAAACATAGGACACATAAAAGTATTATTTATAACTTGCCCAGACAGTGTATGTGAACGGATGGATACATGGTAAAGTTGGAGAGGGAGAGAGAATACAAATTTCTAGGGTCATGAAGATTCAGAGCCTTTACTGGTAGCAACACATCTACATTCCTCTAGGGTGAGAATATGGCTAGATGAACAACTGGAAAACAGTATCCTTAAGCAGGCCTGTCTCAAGAGGGAAAATTGAACTTAGTGCATCTTCTTAAAGAGTATAGTGCAAACACTTTCAAAATGATATCATAGAATTGGGGAATGTTCTTGGCTTGCTCCTCTCTAGTGTGCAATTATATAGCCAAATAGCCACAATAAAGCCATTTATTTTAAGTCTTTGATGTTGCTTATAACTCAGGAAGTGCTTTCGGCAAACACGTCCTCAGCAAGAACTCTAGGGAGAAGGAAAAATTGTAATTCAGTAGATATGGTCTTTAACAAAATGTCAAATAAGGCCGTATGGTAAGCCCTGGGAATATTTTACAGTGATTGCTTAAGACAAAAATACTGATTGTCTGAAGTATGTCCTTTACTAGTTTACTGGGTATTTCAACCTTATTATTTGTATTATGACAGCGCTGTGAAGCTGCACTGAATTTGTGCTAGATTGCTGTTACAGCATGGAGTAAAGATGATGGACATCATGAAGAAACCTTTGAGGAATGGAGTTGTGTGTGACAGATACCCCACAAAGCCCATTCTCATGAGGTATTGACTAACTTATTCTATTCTTATTGTATCATTTTATTCTTTAGATATTTCTAAGACAGAAATATCCTATAAAGTTTCTTCGAGAATAAATCATTAACTGATTTATTATAAGTCTATTGATGATTTTACTCGAGTTATAGGCTGATATTCAGCTGCTACAGACACCTCCATTGATGATGGAGTTACTGATACCTGATAACAGTTGATGATTTTTCCCTCTAAGACTATAGTGGTTAGTTTACAGTGGTTCTGTAATAATAGAATCATAGACTGGCCTGGGCTAGAAGGGATCAGAAAGATCCCCTAGTTCCAACCCCACTGCTGTGGATAGGGATACCTTTCACTAGACTGGGTTGCTCCCAAGTCCATCCAACCTGGCCTTGAACTTCCAGTGATGGGGCATCCACAATTTCTCTGGCCAGTTCCAGGACCTTACCACCCTCACAGTAAAGAAATTTTTCCTAATATCTAATCAAAACCTAAAGCCATTCTCCCCTGTCCTGTCACCACCTGTCCTTGTAAATAGTCTCTCTCCATCTTTCTTGTAGGCTACACTCAAACAATGCATAATTTTAATGGATGAGATTTGAAAGCACAAAGGGGCTTAGGTGTCACACTACTAATATTGTAACTCTTTTTAAGCATCACTACAAAGTGCTTAGAGTAGCAATTCAAAATACAAGGGAAGCATAATGACCACAACATACTCATTAAGCAGCTACCTCATGCTTTCCAACAAAAAGTTCTGAAGAAATCTGTGACATAAACAAATCCACCACCAAATAATCACAATACCAAGATGTAGCAACTTCGGACCTACAGAATGGGCACATAGCATAAAAACGTAGAGCAGTGAAAATTAAAGTAAATTGAAGTATAAAAAGAAAATGATCAGCAGTGGATTTACTTTTTTTACTCAGCAAGGCAAAAAAAAAAAAACAACAAACCAAACCTATCCTGCTGTTTCTTTTATTAAGCCAATTGAAATGAGAGTGACTGTATGTGGAGGAATGCTGGTTTCAGTATTCAGGTCAACAGTATAAAAAAAACTGTCTAAAAATTCATCTTTATAAAAGGAAGAAAAACTCCTTTATGGTAGACTTTCAGTATAATAAACTTCTTAAAGAGAGCATTAGGAGTGAGTAAAGATTCTACAAATGAAAAAAAAAAGTAATAATCATCAAGAAAAGTACATCTTGAAGGTCAAAACTTGCAGAATTGCCAAAAGTGAAAGAGAGATCAGCATTACAAGAGACGTTAAAGAAATGTTAAAAGATGTTGCAGTCATATAAGTTAAATTAGTCCAAAGAAAGATAGCACTGCCATAATAATGATGCTATGGAAATAAACAGGAATCTAAGTGTGGTTCTCAGCTAGGTATATATTTATCTCAGTATTGGGAAAAAGATGATACTGACCAAATATATTGTTTTTTAATAGCAAAGGGAAATGACTACAAGGAAATTACTCCATTCAAAAGAAAAAAAAATACAAACTCTTTATCTTATCTAGTTATGATAAATAAACCAAATCTCTAATGTTCATTTCTAAAACCACTAGCAGATAAAAATTTGTGTTTATTAGGAAGGAAATATTAAAAAGGAAATTTTTTATATGAGTGGGAAACAGTGAATTCAGTATTTATTAAAAAAAGATTGAAATAATATGGAAATTAAATATTCTTTTCTTTGTTCTCACATTTTTTTTTTTTTGGTGACATTTTGTGTTAAAATGGAAGGGGAAATGAAAATGGAATGAAATGCAATATTGTTTACATACAGTTCCCAGATTAAACTAAATATATTCAATTTATCAGAGAGCTTGTTTTCTAATTAAAGGAAACTACCTAATCACTTCTTTTTGTTTTCTTTTTTACTTCAGTAAATATAAAAGCATTTACAGTGACTTTCATACAAGAAACAGAAGCATGCTAATCCAATTTGACTTAAGCAAGACAACAGAAGGCATTGCCTTAGGTCAGGTGATTGTCCTACAGAAACACAAGGCACAAGGTAGCAAATCATGAGTGGTACTTACGCACAGGATGTCAGACTCAGCACCACGAGAATGCTGTGAAAAAGGCAGATCCAAACCTGAGAAATCACCAGGTGTGGTGCTCCTATTAGAGAAGAAAAGTTTTATTCCTAACATACCTAAAGAGTATGAAAATTCTCACTTCTCATGGTAAGCAAGATTAATTCAAAATGGAGAAGGTTTAGTTAAAAGTCATACCACTGGCCTTGTGTAGTAATAGACAATTAGAAGACTTGCCAAGCCTTCACACACTCTTGTCTTTAGGTGAATGCTGTTGCATCAACAAGGGAAAATTGCATACTTCAGCCATTTTTTCTTTAGAAAGAAATTTAGGTATTTTTGATTGAACTTCTCCATTTAAAGAAAAACTGAAGAGAGGGAGTTTGAGGCTCTTGTCTGGTGAGAAAATACAGGTCTTGACATCCGAAATCATTATTATTTTTGACTTCAGCAAGAAATCATCTCAATAGAACCTGCAAAAAATGTTGGAATATATTTGAAGTGATCTCTTTCACAAAAAGTAGAGTGTGAATTCATAAAAAGATATTCATTCATCTTCTCAGCAAGTCTGAATTAATCCTTATTATCTCTGTATTACACACTATGGAGAGCTCCACAGAAACCTGGAAGAATAGGAAAGCTGGGAGGATGGGAGGCTGTCTTCAGATTTTACCAGCAGAGGTTAAGGAGTTATCAGGGCACTCCTGGGGCAAGTGCTGAAAATATGACCTACAATCTTCAGGTGCTATGCCATAAGACAGGTGGCCTGAGGATTCTGTTAAGTATTTTTCCTAATGAAGTAAATCACATGGTGTTTCTGGGTGCTCATCTTCTTTCTGTGGGAAGCAGTTATGCTAGAGACTAGACTTTGAGTGAGGATTTGCCCCTGGAAGATCAATGGTCCACATTGAGAATGAGGAGAGTTTTAAGTGAATTATTCACACTTGTTACTTTTGACCCCACACTGAAGTGGAGTCTCCTATTCTTGAGCATTCACCAGCATTCATCAGTGCTGGAAGAGTCTTGCACTTAACCTCTGCTTTCTCACTGTGACTTTCACATTCAGAAACCACTTCTGAATACATCTGAGCGAACTATGACATTGTTTTTTCATTATTGCACCTGCGAGATTAAAAAGCAGTTTTTAAAATTCTTCCTATCTCATTCATTTATACAAGAAAGTCAGTGAAAAACACAAATACGGGATGCATTCACCTGAAAGCAACTCATCCAAAGAAAAGCTGCCATAAATATTCCTGGCTGCCATAAATATTCCTGGCTGCCATATTCATAGGACACTCTTTGGGCATTCCTCAGTTTGTAATGTGATTGGAAATATACTGATACTCAGCTTTGTTGCTGCTCAGAGTAGAAAGTGGGAAGTGTGAGAAGCAGATGGACACATGGTCTTATAGAGTGAAATTCAAGTGCAAATGATCATTGGAGAAGCACAGTACAAAATTATTAGTCTGACTTTATTACTGATTTACTTTGAAAACCCCCATTGAATGTACTGTGATCCTTCCCCGTCTTTAAATAATTGTAAAGATATTGCTAAGCTGTTTGTCTGGGTTTGTTTTTTAGGTTTTTTGTTTGGTTGGTTGGGTTTTTTTTGTTTGTTTGGGGGTTTTTTTTGTGTTTTTTTTTTTCCTTTTACATCTGGAAAAAAACGTGTAGTTTCGTACTCTTATGCCCACACCACCCATCTGTGTGTTAGCTAAGGTTTGATGTGACTCTGGATGAGTTCTCTTCACGAGTATAGTAAATAATAAATTTTATCTTTTGCTATCTTCTCATATATAATCATCAGCCCAACTAGGATACTCTTAAAATTACTGCTCCATAAAAATTTAGAGTTTGGAAAATATGCATCCTTAGATAAGGAGAAGGGAAAGGGGACTGTCTAAGAATGTTCTACATGCCTAAGATATTTTCTGCAGTTATTACTAGTAGTTCTGCAGTTAGTTCAGTTTGTCAACTCTTACCTTCAGTTTTCTTTACTTTTTTTGTGATCTTGATTATAGAACTTCACTTTTGAATACACATTTTGCTACTTCCTATTTTTCTTGTGTTCTGAAGAGGCAGAAGGAGAGAGCTGAATATGAAATAATTTAATACACATGTACTGTACCCTGGGCATTAGAGACCCCTTCTAAAATTGTGTTTGAACAAATTTGGCTGATACTACTTAGTTCGGGAAGAGTGGAGAAACCTTTCCTTTAAACAAGGTATTAGGACAAAGAGGACAAAAATTTTGATCACTACAATATTGATCTTATTTTCTATTTGATTTCAAAAAAATGTTAGCATCGCAGTTACACTAAAATACTTTTTTGATTTAGAATAATATGTGTTTATGGGACAGACAGAATTTGAACAATACCTTTTCAAAGTTTTCCAATACTACCACCTCACTTCTGCTTATTGTGTCTTAGCTTTGGTTAATGTCTGCAATGTTTCTATCACTTCCCTTTGTACTCTTAAAAGTCTATTAAAATCAGGATGAGCAGTACTATCTAATGTTACAGCTGCATGATTTTCTCACAAAAAGATCTTTTCAACTGTAATTTTTCATCTGACTTTAATAATTTCCATTAAATTTAACATTGTAGTGAAGCCTGATAGTCTAAGGAATTCTGAGCTAAGGCTGACCACAGAGCTGAAGTCTTCATTTTGTATGGTCTTCAGGACTTTCTTGTTAGGCCCAAACCAAAGAAAGAAGTCACTGATTCAGTACAAAGATAATTCAATGAATTTATGAGGGTATGTGGTCACTTCACTGTTACTGAGATGGTTAAGGCAGTAAGATGGGCAGACATTAGGTCTGAGATAAGCAGTGTCAAGTTTGACTCATTCCCTTAATACTGGCTTCTTCAATATTCTGCCACTGTTAGCACATGTACCGTAAGTGGAACTGCCCAAATACCATGCAAACCTCCCAGATCTGAGAAAGGACAACATGGTAGCATCATGGAAAAGAATTTCTGTTTGTTTCCTTTCCAGGTAATTTTAAAGTACAGAAGCTAATATAGAAACAGACAGATGTCCTCATTTATAAAGAATTATTGTAATTACAAAACCCCAAGCATTAAAAAGTTACAGAATGACATATTACCCTGTAACTTCAGTTCCAAATTCTTGTATATGCATAGACACTTAGAGTCAATGGCCACTTAGTGCGTCTTCCAGGAGCCCGTGCTTTATTCAGAGCATTATCCAGACCTGCTGGGGATGTGAATCTGGGGTGCTTTCCATATAACCTATCATTTTAATGCTGGTTGGGATGTGAATGAAACAGATATTTGGATTTTGTCTCTGCTGTAGAGGTCCATTTTGGTGCTATCACAGAAGCAGCTAAGCACTGCTTACTTTTTCTGATTTCTGTTGGTCTGAGTTCTGGCTACTCTCAGATACAACTGAAGTATGTGTGAGTATTGTCTTGGACATGCTAAGTGCTACTTTATGTAATTTGAGAAAGCAGTTGCTAAACCCAAAATTGCGTACTCTAAACAAGCAGGTACTTTTACTCCCACCGACTTGCTGGTTCAGCTTGCTTTCTGTAGTGTGGGGATAACAGTAACCTCTCACATCACGTTGCACTTTGTGAAGATAAATTAATGCTTGTGGAGCATCACTGTACTGACTGCCAGAGAAAAGCCCATGAGGAAATTAATAATTCTGTCTTCATTGCAGCCTCTGAATAGGGTGCAGTAGATAAGGCTTAAGTCCACAAAATGAACAATGAGGGTAAAACAAAACATTGAATAGCTGTTCTTTTTTAATTGATCACCATTCATTCTGTTCACTCAATGGGGTAGGGGTCCTGTGAAGAAAAAATACAGTGTGTGATTATGTATTAAAAGCCTATGTCATAATGCATATGCTCAAGGGAAAAGGACTGCAAAGAGTGTTGAGTTCTCTCACTTTGTAGTTGTAAGTATTTGATAACATCTATCACATATTTTATGTATAAATCTCTCCCTCACTGTCATCTACCCCTCCTTACCTCTACACAGTCCCTTGAACTTTATTTAAACAAGGTACCTCTAAATGTACAATGTTTTTCCACAGATGTTTTTTTCCCCCAGGTGTTTTCCCTATTCCTTCCTTTACTCCTCCCCTCAAGTATCCTTCATTCTTTTTTTATGTATGCCCATAATTACTCTGCAAGGGGAAATGTCTTGACTGCAGAAGCCCACATGATTACAGTAATTTTTATGACTCAGTGACTGTGTTTTTATAAGTCTAAATTCAGGTATGATAAACATGCCTTACTGCAACCTTCATTTTGGGAAGAGAATCAAAAGACAGGATCAATCAGAAACTTTACATAATTTAATACCTTTCAAACTTGTTCTTTCCTCAGTTGAATTTTTTTTGTTGTTTTTCTGTTCCTTTTTTTCCTCTTCCAGAGCTGTATCTTATTTATCTTATTTCTTCTTCCCTTGTCAATAGATTATAGTGAACCTTGGGATGCAGTCTTTTGTCTAATAACATTAATTATAAGTTTATTACTTTTTGTTAAATGATCTGAGTAATGACTCAAGTCTATGCTAAAATGGAAAAAAGAAATGCATATGAGGTTGTATCAATTATTTTAGCATGTATTGGTTCATATATCTGGAGAAGAAATAGAGAAAAATCCATTAATATTTTTTAAAATTAATCACTACATGAGCACTTCATCCATGAGGCAAAGCTTCTTTTTGTGGTCATTTGCAATTACAATAAATGCTGAAAAACAAAAATAGTGCGTCAGGTAATTTTACAAATTTGACCCTCACAAGTATCTGTATCAGGAAACTTCACAATGTGAATGTATAAGAATCACTGCTCTCTTCATGCTGAAATAACCCTCAGGTTAGTTGTAAAAACAGGACACCAGTTGGCAGAGCTGTGCTTCAAAGGCCATTTGTGTATCAGTTGCCAAAGTAATAGTAAACTCAGATTTTCAACAAGATGTAGCATATTCAGAGAGTACAAATATCTTGTCATGGGACACTGCTGTGGCTTGGATGTGTTTCAATAACTTCCATTGGTTTTCCTCAACTTTTAAAGACTTAGTGAATTTTTAAATGCTTTATGATCACTGTATGTTTCTGCCTTAAAAATTAAGCACATAGCCTCACATGGCCTCTTCTGCAGCAAGACCGCATTTGTATGATTCACAAATTGGTATTTGAATTATCTAAGTTTTACCAACTAAAAACCATTCCATTTTCTTCCCAAATTTGTTTTTATACTTATACATTTCATATCCTTCTTGGCAACTTTTAGAAGTTATTAAAAATTTCAAATATATAGAGGCAAATATGAAAAGTATGATTTCAGTGGAGTAAAAAGCAGGTTTGCTTAAGGGAGTAAGTGGACATTTTTATCATAAAAAAATCCCCTTGCCTGTGTTCAGTTTTCATGCTCTGTTTCAGGCCTCTGGACACTCATATTGAAATTAGGATTCTTATTTGAGAGCTAATCAAGTATATACCATGCATAATAAACACAATTCACGCTTCAGACAATCTAGAACTGTAAGAAAGTAGGTGCTGATACTGTTGCTACTTGGGGGGCAGGAGGCAAAGGCAGGTCTCAATAAGGAAAACGCTCATAAATGAATAAATGCACTTTGATATTGTATAAATTAGCTGTACTGATCAAAATCCAGTGCCTAATGCAGAGCATAAGCAGCTGATTTCTGAACTAGGAGCTGTGAACCCTGCCCAGCAATGTAGGGCCCCCACACATTCCCTGTGGTGACAAGGGGTTGCTTGTGTAGCTCTTTGTAGGGCAGGGGCCAGTGGAGTTAATAATGTCATGAATAGACTTTCCTTAACAAGGAAGTTGTGGATGAGGAAAATCCTCTAGTATAAAGGAAGATGTATTTTTAGTCTTCACGATTCAATTATGACGAAGTTTAATTAAAGAAGACATTCTTAAGCATATAAAATCTGAATACAGTAATGGAAAGTCAGATTTTAAATAAACTGCTGAATAGATACAAGAATTATAGCCATTGAGCTATCACTGTAACTAGCCGAGCAGAAGTTATAGTCTGGTATATATATCCAAAATATCTAAAAATCTTATCCATATACATACTTTTCTTTTTGTTAAGCTTATGCTCTTTCCAGACCTTTATGTTCTAAAAATATAACATATCATGTAAAAATCTTTGCAATTACATTTGATCACAGACCAGTGTCGTGCCTTGGTATGTATGTGTGGGACATGAGATGACCATGGAGATTTGCTGAAAACTATCTGTCTAACAGCAAATAGCAATGCAGATTCAGTGTTTATGTCTCAAGTCCAGTTAAGAATAATTATTAATTCATACAAATACTAAGATTAATGATAGGAAGATATTTAGTTTGTTAAGAGTACCAGTAGACTCAGAGAATCAAGTATAAAGAAGGAGCCTGGGAGGACATCCAATCCAATTCCTCCACTCAAACCATGGTTTCGTCACCTTCTGGGAGCCTGTACCAATATTTAAGAACCTTTAAGAATTTATTCTTATGCCCTTTAGATACAGGGTATAAAACATGAAATATGAGGAACAGATTTTTTACAAGTTAATGTAAATATGGGAAAAAAGGATAGTCTCGGTTTTAGCAATATACCTGTGGTGAAAGGTGGGATCTGTACTGTAGGCCACTTACCACCTGTAATCTAAGCCTGCTTGCTGAGCAAGCTTCATCTTATCTAACTGTTTATACAGAGAAAGAATACAATTTTTAATTAAAATTTCATATGTGCCTGTAATTATTTCGTATAAAGTTAGACTTGTTAAATGTAATTTAATAAATTATAATTTCATCAATCTGTTTCATGAGTCTCATTTCCTACTCCCATTTAGTGATAAATAAAATTGTGAAAAACTTGAAAACTATTTTATATATATATAATAGCAAAATAAGACTCTTAGTTCAACTGAACTGCTGAAGTTGAACTGAATAATGTTATTGATTAAAAAAAATATATTCCCTGTTTATTAGATTCAAACTACAGCAACATTAAATTCTGCTTTGAAGATGTACAGATTTGCATCAGATATTCAGGTAATGTCCTAAGTAGTCTGAGTAGTAAGGAAATAAGCTTCACAGACCACAGAGAAAATAAATTTTAAAAATTGATATATTTTTCTATACATTTGTTTTTTTCAGGAATATAATTACAATAAAAGTAGAATACTTGTTTGCAGTTTATGTCAGCTGCTACACAGTGTAATAGTCTTGATGTGCATTTCGTTGAAAATACATTATAAGAAAGCACCTGTCTTGCTGCCAGTGACTGTATCAATCAGAAGTTTGTTAAGATTGTACAAAATACAGCTTAACTATAAAAAGATTAATTAACTGAAGGGCACTTAATATGTTGCTCTAATGGATGGTGTGGATGGAAGAAACACAAAAACATTTAAAGTCTTATCTGATTTCATTTTCAGGCCCTCAGTATGTGAGTCTTAGTATTTTACACATAAAAGGTAACAAGAAAGAATACTCATGATATAATGCACATGTTGATACGCTGATATAATGAACACAAGGGAAACTATTTTTGTTTGCATAGATAAGATTCACATTGCAAGGGTCAAGCTGATACAACACAATTTTTAATGAATACATAGCATAGCATTTTACATTTTTGTTTATGTTTAGCAAGATTACCAATGGTGCTCTGTATCTCAGTGCTTCGAATTCTGTATTTTCTGTGGCAGAGTCTGTGTTTGTAGACCAATTTTTCTTGCCAAATCATGTCATAAACAAGAATTTGACTTCATTATTATTTTGATGGCAGTTCTATCATTCAAAATTTTTTGATACAAAAATCTAGTTGATAGTTGACAAACATGCCATGATTTTGTGTTGTAAACTTTTCACATAGGTAATCCTTTAACTTTAGCTTAATTTTTTAATATGCCTCGGGCAGATGCATTTTCTTTACCCACTAAGAAAATGGGGAGCTCTTTGCAATAGTGTTTTTCCTCAAACATCTCCATTCATACTTTGTCCATATGTCAGCCACTGGAATGGTGTGTTACAGGTTTGTTAGTTCAGAAATTAATATATTCCCCAGGTACTTAGGGATCCTAGCTAGTCTTTGGGGAGGTCAGTATCTCACCTTGAAACTACCTAGCCTTCCTGTGGTCATAAAATTGTTCTAGTTGTCAGTGAATGGAGTTTGTATCCAGAGAGAGAAGCATGAAACTCTTCTTAACTGAGTAATTCAGAGTACTAGTAAAAGGAGACTTAAGATGGACCACTTGGTGTGTCCTACTGGTGATTCAGAATTAACTTGATTGTATTCAGTGTACTAGACTTCAAATTTATCTGGGTATAAAAAAATGGAACTAGAAACACTGTGTTTGTGAAAAAAAAATATATTTATATGGTGCAAAAAGGATATAACAAAGTAAAAATATTTGGAGCTGTGTGATAGGGACCATACCAAAAAACCACTTAGTTTCATTTTCCACCCTTGTGTTTGCTAAGCAGAGAAGTGGAGAGGAACTACGATGTCAACAGCAGGGTAATGACCTGCATCCATCTGCTAATTATATAGCAGCATATAACTGTGGTTCATGATGGTAATTGATACAGCCTGAAACACCACATATACATGGTGCTCTATAAACAGGGAGGAAAGCCAAGTCTCCTCTTCCGAAGGATGTTCAACCTAGCAACTTTTACACTGAGGCCGATTCAGCGAATGCAGCTAAAAAAGCAGTAGTGAAGTTGGTGACTGGCACCTAGACAAAGCTGAAAGCATCTGTATGTGAAAATGAGAGTTACAATAAAAAAAGGCTCAAAACCCAAGGATCATGTTTAATCGCTGAAAGGGGTCAAATTCTTTATGTGGGACACTTAATACAACAGGATTCTGATTGACCTGTCTGGAAGTAACTGTAATTCAGATTAATAACAATAAACACAAAAAAGGTCCTTCAGATTTGGAGTAGTCCTTCAGAGCAATGAAAGTAATGGCAAGGAAAGAAGGCCTGTCATTTATTGTGTGTGTCACAAGTGATATAAATTGCATAAGTAGCGTCATCTGGCTTCTTGCTGCCAAAGAGGTAAAACATTCAGCATGTGAAGCAGCAGCTGTGGCAGCACTGAAAGCTGGTGAAACCATTTTGAGAGCATTAGTAATGGAAGTAGCAGGTGTGGAGACATCCTTGCCACTGACTTGTTTTCTGGAGTGACTTGATGGATCTACCTGTTACTACTCCTGCCAAAAAAAGAGATGCTGCTGCTCTACCTAACTTGCCACCATCTTTGCCAAATAGGTCAGTAATTTCTGTTCAGACTGACAGAATTTAAGTGATCTGAGACTTAGTTTCAGAAGTTGTATTTAAAGAGTAAAGGGCTACATTTCATTTTGCTTTTTGTCTGCTCAACTCACTCAGCACTACATTCTTGCAGTGCTTCATCTGCTGCCTTCATTATCCTGCTTGACCAATGAACATTGTAATTGTGATTGTCAGAGACAGTATCCATTGGAATGAGAGGGATTCTAAGAAGGTTATCTGCTGGGTTGAGAGGGAAGTGCGAGAAATGGGTCAGCATTTTAAGGACAATTGCATGTCAGAAAGGTTTTAAATATTTAATTAGCAAAAAATGAACAATTCCCTGACAAAATGACAGAAAGAAGATAAATTTGCCCTTCTTTGGCATCACACCTTGATCCTACACAAATGGCTAAAACAACTTTGACTGTCGTTTTCTTTTTAAATGAAGAGAGTCCAAAAGAAACAAAATGATGTCAGAGTATACCACTGTGAGTTGACCAAATCAGTGAGGCTGGACTTTGTAAGGAAAGATTAATTATTAGAATGACTTTAAGAAAAATATTACTTGGAATAAAACAAGTACTTAAGGTCAGAGTGTGATTCCATTTACACCATTATCAATCTGGATTGCTTCCATTTGTTTTGGGACAATTGTCTTCAGTAGAGATACTCTGGATTTACAGCCATGTAAGTAAGACCACCACTTAGTGCACTGAGTACTGGGAAGTGATATGCAGATAGAGCAGTCAGAGCCAAAGTCTGCCCCAGGTTATATCGATGCAACTCCTCTGAAATCACTAAGTGCTTTCTTTGTCTGCCTAATGCATTGCAGTATTTTTTGTCTCTGTATAATACTTTTCTTTCCCTGACACAACCCTCTTCAGTTCTCTCCAAAAAATGGTGATGAACTAGCAGAGCAGTGACCTTTTGTAATGAGAAATACCACAACACTGTCTACCTCAACGTATTTTAACTGTTGCCCTTGCTGTACAGATGGCAACAAGGGTCTGGTTTTCAACTCCTTCTTAGTTCAACAATGGCAGCCTACAGGCTTTCCAGTCTGTTTGGATTAGTTTCATATTTGCATCTGAATGAGAATCAGCCTAATACTTGTTTTCACAAACCTACAGGAAAAAAAATCTCTCCTGTGTTAGGCAAATAACGGTTAGTGAGCTTAATGGAGGCTGCACACATAATTCTACTGAGAGATGGGTTTCATACCCAGTGAAATTGCAGTGGGATAGTAGGTTATTAGGGTTGTCAAAAGGGAAATAAAAAAAAAATAATAAAGAGGCTTTCCTGTATCTGTCTTTTTCTGAGAGGTACAGCGTTAGAGAAAATCTGCAGTACTGGACAGCAGCGCATCTCCTGTGTGTTACTTCTAGTTCTGTGACTCTGAGTGCAGAAAGGAAGAGCACAAAAGGCTATGTACTAAGTATCAGGGACACTAAAGAATTGCTCTAGGTAGAGTAATGCGTCCCTGAATAACTACATTTTCAGCTTTTGTCCTGGCAATGCTGCTTTTTTGGAACCCTTACTGCAGAGTGATATCTCTAGGTCAGCTAAGCTGACTGCTTGGGAGATGGTCCTTAGTATATTTTTAATATGTTCCTCCACCTTTTTTCTCCATCTTCACCTAATAACACAATCAAAGGCTCAGGGAGTTGACCAGTAGGATACACTGGGTTTTAAAAACATTCAACCTTCAAAGTCTGATTTATTAAATAAGCAAATACATCTATTACTTATATTACCTCTCTGTCTTTAAAACAAAATTTAGCTTAGAAGTTTGTTACTGTACTGTCCTGTACTGTCCGTGAAGCAGACTGAAAAAGTAAAAGTATAATTTTATCCTTCCAGAAACATTCATCACCTTTCTATGGTACCTGCTCTTTCACCTCATCCAAGTCTAAACTTGCTTGACTTTTACTGACTAACATGAACATCCCCAACTTACTTCAAAAATTGAGTCACCCCATCCTTAGATACTGAGGTTTGTTCAAGAAGGGAATGGCTAGAACGAAAGAAGACAGGAAGGGCTGAGGGCAGGAGTGCTCAAGAGGAATGAAGATAAAAATGGGTGAGGGGCCAAAGAGCATACAGGGAGGCAGGAACACAAGGAGACAGGATTCTGTAAAGCAAAAAGAAAAAGGAGGAGGAAAGACTTAAAGCACAGGACAAAGGTGTCAGTATCAAAATGTGGAGAGATATATTAAGTGTGAATAAAGGAAAGAATTCAAAGGAAATGAGAAGGAAAAAAAAAGAGGGAAGAGCTGGAGCACTCAAGCAGTTAAAGCAGAAGAAAGGAGGGTGAAGAAATAGTTTGAAATAACACAGACTGAAACAGAAATACAGAGAAGAAGAAAGAACAAGTAGAGACAAAGAAAAAATGGGGGAAAAAACTTCTCTGAAATATGACTTTTCTAGACAGATGAGCCATGAAGCAGAAGGGAAAAGCTGCATGCTTTATTGTGAAACCAGGTTTGTAATACATACACAGACCACTTCTACAACATGCCTGGGTTTTGCTTCCCGTTTACTCACAGTTTGTCTCAGGGACTGGTTTTCTAACATTAGAATAATAAGAGTACGCTTTTCCTATTTACCTTCTCTCCACATATTATCTCAGATTTGTAATACAAAGCACTCTTACCTTGGTGGCTTCTGACAGGCAAGCTTTGAGACTGTGGGTATCGTTGTTATGTCTGTTACATGGAGTTTCTTGTGGGGAACAATTTCCACTGATGTGAGAATTGCCCTTCCTTCCGCACCACCTCCCCACCCTTTTGTCCTTTGTTTTGTACATCTTAGTTTATAACTTCATTCTAGGAAAACCAGAATTTAGAAGGCAATGTTTGCCAACAATAGCCATTTAAATAACTACTAAGCATTAAATAAAATATACGTTTGCAAAGTAATAGTCAGTTATCATGTGCATCATTTGCAACTGATCAAAATGTGCTTCAGGCAGTGACATCCATATAATGAGCACGAGTAACCCATAAGGCGACTGAGAACCTCCTGATGGAACATCATGGTAATTGTTAAGAAGTACGCAGGGGACCACCTGTTCAACTGGAGAAGATGTCCAGAAGAACACACTGTGAAGGTATACCAATTTTTTTCCAGATAGCTGCTGGAAAGAGTTTTACACTTCTTTTTTTTTTTTTTTTTTCCCCTTAATTTTCTTTTTCTTCCCCTTTCTTTCCCTTTTTCTTCTTATTTATTTGTTCTTTGCCTTTGAAGTTGACATATGTCATCAGATATGGACCCACAAATAATTCTTTGCACAGTTAAGTCAGTATCAGTATGTTTTTGTGCTACATTTGAGTCTTTTTTGGTGATCTTATCCAAAGAATCCAGTAGGGATTGACAGCACAGATATAGTGCTACTTCCATCCACCTTCCGTGTTAGGTCTTGTTCTAGGGGTTGTCTTTGTAGGGGAATCTATTTATAGTACTGTGATCATCTTGAATTATTTCCAGGCTTGTTTCCCTGAAATAGATTTAAATATTTATGTAAATATTATTGATGCTTATGATAGGATATGTGTATAAACCTGGATATTGTGCTTACAGTACAAAATTAGTAAGCATGTAGAAATGTCCAATATATACAAGATATTAGAGATGCTTCTAAAATCCTCAAGGATAACAGCAATAAAAGGGACAAGGGACAATGAAAGAACCTCAGTTCCAGATCTGTGTATAATAGGCTATCCTGGAAATCAAAGTGTCTTCACAAAGCAGGAGAATCTCAGCAGATCATTTTCTTAATAAGAATAGAGAGGCAGTAATTGTCTGATGATTATATGATACATTCAAAGCATATTTTAGAAAGATATTCTTAAAACAGTATTGGGCTACTTTTTGCACTCTGCTAGAGCAATACAACTACGTTTGCTGCAGAAAGAATTATTTTAATAAAACAGAAATAATTGGTAATGAATGAAGAAATTTGTTTAATTAATTTATAATTTATTGGGTTGTTGAAGGGAGTTACTGGAGAGCAGGAAAATGAAGAAAATATTAGATCCTTCTGTTTTATATCCACATATTTCATATAATCATAGAATCACTAAGGTTGGAAAAGACCACCAAGATCATTGAGCCCAACCTTTGATTTCTTAGGTTTTCAGTAGATACTTTCCTACAGGGTGACAGAGAAAGATCATACAACTGCAATGACATTTGTAGATATTCCAAAGTGGACATAAATAAGAATTTAGCTTTGAAAATTAATGCAATCAGTAAAATTGGACTGTTTCTATTTCTTTTGTAGTCAGCACTGTGAACCCACAAATCCTAAAGTTTTTTGACTTAATCCCATCTTTATTTCTTTCTCCTCCATTTATTTGTCAGGTAATTCTGATCTTTCATTTATAATACAGAAGTTTTGTAAATGTGGGTTAAATCCTTGAAAACAAATTCTGCTTTTATGTTATTATCCTGCATATTCATTATTATAAAGCTATGCCTCTTTATGTCTTTGCAGCCCTCTGCTACTTTTTGGAAACATAATTTATAAATTCAGAAAATATATTCCAATTAATGTTTCATGCAAGTAAATTCTTTGGGTAGATTCTTACTGCAGTTGGTTAAACAGAATCAACAGTTATTTAAATAAATTGTATGATCTCCTAGTCTGTGATAATGAATGAATGAATACATAAACAGAAATTTTTGTATACAATTCAATTAGAGACTTAGAGCAGCTTTCTCTTTAATTTGTAATCTGCTTGTGTTAGCATCTCCTTAGTTTTCTTTATGCTATCTTTATTATTCAGAGTAAACAAATACATTTCTAAGATTGCTCTTTCTTACCGCATTGTGGTATAGATTATTCCATAGAATCACAGGCACGTTCTTATTTTCTATACACCTTAACATAGCTTCCAGGAGAAACTATTCCATGACCGCGCCAGGTACAGAGGTGAGACTGACTGTCCTGTATTTTCTTGTATCTTTATCTTTTCCCCCTTTTAAAAATGGAGGTTATGTTTCCCCTTTTCCAGTCAGTGGAAACTTCACACTGGACTGACAGGACTTCTCAAATACAATGTTGGAGGTGATCCTTGAATATTAACTAGCTTTCTTGGTCCCTCTTCCCTCCAGAGTTCTATCCCGTGGTACTCTACGAAGCAGATTCCTGAAGAGGACAAATATGCTCTCCTGAAGCCCAGGGTAGTGAGCTTGCTGCATGCCCTCCTTGCTGTCCTAAGGATCTTGAACTCCACCATTTCATGGCCACTGCAGACAAGGCTGCCCTTGAGCTTCACATTCCTACCAGCCCTTCCTTGTTTGTTGAAATAAGATCCAGCATAGAGCCTCTCCTTAATTTCCTTCTATCACTTGGGGAAGGAAGTTATTATCATCAATACATTCTAGGAACCTCTTGGGTTGCTTATGCTTGGCTGTGCTTGCCCTTCAACAGATATCGAGGTGACTGATGTCTCCCATGAGGACCAAGGCTAGTGAATGTGAGACCACTCCTATCTGTTTATAGAGGCCTTCATCTCCTCAGTCTTCCTGGTTGTGTGGGCTGTAGCAGACCCTTACTATTATGTCACCTGTCCCTGACCTCCTTTTAATCCTGACCCATAAGCTCTCTGTCAGCTTCTCTTCTATCCCCAGGCAGAGGTCCATGCACTCCAAGTGGTCACTGAAACAGAGGGCAACACACCCTTCTTGTCTTTCCTTTCTGTCCTTACTGAAGAAGGTGTTTCCTTCTATTCCAGCACTCCAGCTATAGGAACCATCCCACCACCACCTCTGTGATGCCAGCAGGATCATAGCCGTGCAGGCACACACACCTTTCTAAGTCCTCTTGATCTCTATATTCAAGTGTTTGTCTGATATTAATTCCTTGTGTTTCAACTTGAATTTTTTAATAGATTGAATAGTTTTTTGTCTTTGGCCACAGTTATTAAATTAAATCAACTTTATTCCTTCAGGGTTACTAGAGAGGACAAGTTTTCCAGCTACTTCCAAATTCTGAGCTGACAGAAGCACTGTACACTAGTAACATTAATATGGTACTGGCTATCTTTAAGCAGTCAGCCCACACTATCAATCGAAAATGACATAAAATAGATTAGAAGCTTGAAAAAGAAGTGCTGACCTTTTAGTAGGTAAAACACCAATGCAATTCTGCCCATTACACAGCTCTATAGTGATGTATTTCAAAAAATGTTTTTGAAAATGCCAAGCACTCAATCATTACTGCTTCAAGACTTTTCAGGAGAGTCAGTGGGATCTGTAGAAAAATAACCAGAAAAGTTAACTTGCTTAATATGTGTATCTAATTATTTTTCATCTTTGGATATTAATTTTTGTAGCTTTCCAGCTCAGTTTCCAGTTATACCTTCTTAACACACTTCCTTTTTGTAGACTATATTTTATCAAGGAAAACATTTCTCTGCCTTGTGAACTGTGACATTTGACTTTCCCTTTTGATCTCACCATAGACATTTTCTCACACAGATTTCTCACAGTACTGCAAGAATGTGACGAATGATTTTTGGTTTTCTTCCATGCTGCTCTATAACCTTTTTAACGTCCATATAAATATAATCTTGGATCACCTTTTCAGCATATCGTATCAGCTTCTGGCTGTTCCTGACCTAGAACTTCACACAGCAGTCACTATGTGATTCAAATCACTTTTGACTGATTTAGTTTGATTTTACACATTCTCCTTATATCTACTTTCTTCCAGAGATAAGTGACTAAGATTGTAAAGGCAGCAATACTACAACATTAAGTAGCATATTCTTTTATTTTTTGAGCTTATTTTTATTTGCAACTTTATTGCTGTTCCAGAAGATTTCAGATGGGGTTGTGGATTTGAATTTCAGTTTCTGAGCAAAATTGTAGGAGCAAAAAGGACTGACCATATTGAAATTGTTATGATCAGAATTTTGGATTCCAGGAATGGCTTGATAACTGAGAAGTTACCAGGTGATGTAAATGGACCAAAGATATCACATAAATAGCAGGAACTGTAATGAATAAATGTACTTGATAAAGCCTACTCGTTTATCCCTAAAACTTCTACAACATAATTTTTTTATTTAACTTCCAGTGCTGTGGTAGAATGATAAAAAATGTAGTATTACTCCACAACATTTTTTCCAGCTTTGGAAATATGACAACAAACCCCCCATATTTTGTGAAGGTATGTGATCAAAAATCCAAACTGGACAGGACAGGAAGAAAACTACAAGTGTTTGGTAATTTCTTTAACTGTTTTATTCAGAATGATATTAGAATGCTAGCAAAACCCAAACCAAACAAAATAGCTCTCTACTAATTTCTTCCTGCAAAGTGAGGGCTTAAGCAAAAAAAAAAAAAAAAATCAAATGTATTTTGCTGGAAATATGTTGATTTTGACTAAAATTTGTTAAGCTCTTTTGGAATAGTTCTTCTAAAGTGATTTTCATCTATAGCTGTTTAACTTCATATAAACCTCTCCTTCCCTTCCCCCACCCCACTTCCAAAGCCCCCAAATACAATGAACTATAGGGTGTCTCAGAATAAGAAATTCAATCAACTGAAATGTTTCCTTATGATGGCAGGTATATGACATTTACATCTAATCTCCTTTTACCTCATTTTATCATGCAGAAATTCTCAGGGGGAGAGAATCTACAGAACACTCTTGAGCTGGGAAATGTGTTTCTGCCTGTTTCAGATACAGTTTAACCCCAAATTTTAACTATATTCCTTTCACATGTGAGAGAAGGGAGATCAGTCACCTCACAAAATGATTACTCCTACTGTTTTTAACTATGCCCTTCACCAGAAAATATATCTAATGTACATGAGACAGGGAAATTGGCATTTATTCAGTAAAATTGTTGGCTTGGTAAAAATATTTCTTTTTGATAACTCTGCATCTTTCTCCTGTTTGTTAGCGAAATAACTTTGATCGTGGAGCAGAAGCCTTAAATTCACAGGACTTTGACTCAAAATTTAAGACTTCATGATGACATTAGCTGTAGTCTGTCACTGGCCTACTTGAGATGAAGTTTTTTCATTCTATTCTCATTGTAACAGATATTACTACTTTTAACAGTGATCAAGAAATAGGAACTATAAAAGTTCCAAATTGTTAATATAGTCTCAGATACAAGTAGTTTTCCAATACTGCCAAAATGAGTTTCAAAGATCAGATGAGACTGTAGCTGACTTAGATAGGTTTTCTATCTTCCATTACTATCAGTGTCAAGACATACATGTACTCTGGATAATGGGAAAATGAGATGGTATATTATGGAAACAGTCCTTTTTCCTCCTAAAATGTATCCTTTTTTACACTACAGAAGAAATTACAGGTCTTTTTGTAATATGTGATGTGGACCTTTCATCACAAAGATATTATATAATTTTATTATGTGCAATTTCGTTACGTTATTTATTCAAAGTTTTGAAGTTATCCATACTATCCACGAATAAAAGTAATGCAAAAAAAAAACAACCTGTGATGTTATCCAGTAGTAACATACCTTTATGAGCAAGTATTTGGTGTCTGCTCATATTTTTTCTTTGAACTGTTGGATATTGTGAGAATCTATTTCTATCTCTGAAATATACCGGCCCACTCTGTGATCTCCATTGTGAATGCCTTCAGCACTCTGTTTCTGAGAACTTTTCAAGGATCAGTGTCTACGTGGGTACAGTATAATGCCAATTTTGCTCCTGAGATTTGAAAGGAACACAAAGAACAGCCATATTATTTTCCTATTATGTAAGAGCATTATGAAAAGGTAGATCTTGGTTCTCAACCAGCAGGTCGAGGAAGGTGATTCTCCCCCAATACTCTGCTCTGGTGAGACCCCACCTGGGGTGCTGCATCCAGCTCTGGGGCCTCCAGTACAGGAAGAGCATTGACCTGTTGTAGCGAGTCCAGAGGAGGGCCACTAAGTTGATCAGAGGGATGGAGCGAGCACCTCTCCAATGAGGAAAGGCTGAGAGAGTTGGAGTTGTTCAGCCTGGATAAGAGAAGGCTCCAAGGAGACCTTAGAGCACCTTTCAATACCTAAAGGGGCTTACAATAAAGCTGGAGACGGACTTTTTACAAGGGCAGGTAGAAATAACACAAGGGGTAATGGCTGTAAAATGAAAGAGGGTAGTAGATATTAGGAAGAAATGTAATACTGGGAGGGTGATGAGGCACTAAAATAGGTTAGAGAAGTTATGGATGCCTTATCTCTGGTAGTGTTCAAAGCCAGGTTGGATGGGGCTCTGTGCAGCTTGGTCTAGCGATTCTCTGATTCTGTGGTTCAGTCAGAAAACTACCAGTAATTTTCCTTGCTCAGTCAGATAAAAGGTTCCTCAAGAAAGAATACACTGGGAAATCTTTCTCTTTGGGTTTTTTTTGAGTCCCTCTTAGAGTCACTCACCAAAAAAAATTAAGTCCTAACCCAAGTCCTTTTAGGTCTTCCTTAGTGCACAATCACACTCTTTTAATAGCTGTTGATGGAGTGAAAAAAAAAAAAAAAAAAATTATTTAATCCTCCTTTCATTCAGTCACATTTCTTCTGAAAGTTTTAGAATTATATTTTTTCTTTCCAGTTCCTGTCAATTTATTCAGTCATTCAGATACAAATATAGAGAGTATTTAAAACCCAAGATCATTAAATAATAGCTTAGATCTCTATGTTAGCACCCAAATCTACTGCCTGCTATATCTTCAGGACACATTAAATAGTCTAATTTTGTATCTTTGAATGATTTTTGTATCATCTACTTAAAACTCATGCATTACAGTGAGGAAACTATTATTTCTTTCTTTTGCTCTGAAGAAAGCATGATTTTAAAGAAAGTAAGAACACATGAATAATGTATATATAATTAGGTAAAAAGAAAGCAACTCGTTTAAAATGGTGTGTGGCCTCAATAAAATAGAATAGCATAGAATGTGATTGTTCTGTTATTTAGACTCTACTTTTCCTCCCTTTGGGAATTGTTTTGTTTCCAGCAATGCTGAGTTTTGACAGAACTTGATGCTGTAAGTAAAGGTGTATATTGTTGTTTGGGAAACTGTAAGATTTCAAATTTTTGGAAAGGAAAATGGTAGAAAATCAAAACTAGGGGAACATAACATAAATCATGTTCAAATATTAAGATAGGTCAAGGTATATATGGCTTTGAAAATACAAGCAATGTGAGTTGTATGCAATGAAATGAGAACACACAAAAGATGACAGAACTTTGGAAAAGGTAGAAAAGTGAAAAGTGAATATTGAAAGAAATGAGGAAAGGAAGTTATAGTACATCAAGTGGAAGGTTAAAGGGAGTGGTCGAGTGGGTAAACTGAATCCAGCCAAATCAAGTGGTCTGATCTTGAATCTAAGGTTTTTTACAGAAAGAAAATTGTTTGTTGAAAATATGTTTGTTGTCATATGTCATGATTTAATCTCAACCAGCAGCTCAGCCACACAGAGCTGCTCACTCTTTGCTCTACTGTCAGTGGGATGAAGGAGAGAAATGGAAAAGTGAGAAAACTCACAAGTTAAGGTAAAGGCAGTCTGATGGACAGAAAAGGAAAATGATCATAATAATAGTAATAATAATAATCATCATCATCATTATTATCATTGTAACCGTACTAATAATGATAACATTAGTGAATATAATAATATTTATAATTATAAAAATAATTAAATTATAATATGCAAAACAAGTGATGCACAATGCAATTGCTCACCACTCATCAACTCATGACCAGCCAGCCCATGAGCATTGGCCCCTGGACAACTCGCCCCAGTTTATATATTGAACATGACATCATATGGTACAGAACATCCCTTTGTCCAGCTTGGGTCAGATGTCCCAGCTATGTCCCCTCCCATCTTCTTGTGAACTACCAACCTGCTCGCTGGCAGGGCATGAGAAATTGAAAAGTCCTTTATAAACACTATTATAAACACAACTTATTAACACTATAATAAACAATAACAGTATAATTAACACTACAATAAACACTTTATAAACACTATTATAAACAACAAACATGGGTGCATTATCAAAGTTATTCTCTTCCTGAATCTAAACCACAGCACTATACCAGCTATTAGGAAGAAAATAAACTCTACTCCAGCTGAAACCAGGATAGTATAAAACTAGGGATTATGCCGAGATTAAAGGTTTGACAGGAAAAGAAGATAATAGTATGGCCAAATGTAGCAGGGAATCAAAGCACTGAGAAGGGCAGAGAAGAATGATAATGAACTCCTGTTTCTGCTGTGTTGCATTTAAGAAGCTTAAGAAGGTCAGGATTTTCATCAAGACACTAGGGAAAAATGTACTAATTCATTTCGGGGAAAAGAAGTGGAATCAAGGAATGAACAATTACCCGTCTAAGTTTGAATGATACAGGATTGTCAAAGACTAATCATATTGTACGATTTATTTGAGAGACAGAGTGGAGGAAAAAAACAACTGCATCCAGTTTTGCATTCTTAAGAGTTCTCATACTTTGCAGAGTAAAAGTTACCGTATGATACTTACCTATTGGATCCCAAAATATGATCTGCAGAAAGGGATTTGAGTTGACTTTGCAGAAAGCTGCGGGCTACAAGAGTTGGGGAAAAAAACTCGTTCGAGAAACAAAGAGTGTTGATTGCCCTGCCTAGCCCAGAGGATCCACACCTTGATTTCATCAAACCTATGCAGAAGACTATTTGTACCTTATCTCTCCCTTTGTGTTCCCTAAATCCCTGCATTCTGTAGTGTTGGAGATGGGCTGATGACTGAAGCTGCCTTCAGAGCATGGAAAGAAGCCGAGGATGTCTTACCAGAATCTTCCA
>JAWWES010000081.1:26048984-26060143 GCA_035583135.1 Lophotriccus pileatus | reverse complement strand
CTTATAAGTGAATTTTATGCAGGATGGACCCCCAGGGTCCTAAATTTAGGGGGTGTTATAACTCTCACCCCTGATACAAAGGTGTGTATCTTTTTAACATCAATGAGTAATGAATTTACATACCAACTTCTGCTTAACTTAGTTACTCATATAAAATCATATTAATGATGGAAGGATAAACTCTGAAAACGCCTGAAGTGAGGGGAAAGAAAAATTTGAGCTACTTAATACAACTTTAGCTCCCGCTATGCCACTCAGAGCCCATCTCTGACAGTTACCTGAATTTGTACTGCAGATGGTCATTACCTACTTTCATTTATTCCTTCCTCTCTCCTGGCATCCCATTCAGTCATGATGAAGTTACTAGTATTCATACAGGAGAATTCAGCTGTATAAATGTACCAGGATCTAGTAATTTTGTTCTACAATGCCATTAGATTTTGCGTTCAGGGCTAAAAAAACCTTTTTTTCTTTTTTTCAAATCATAAAATGTTTTTTTGCCACTGTTATTTCAGTCAATATATTTTAGGTTAGATGTAAAAAAAGTAATCAGTGTACTGATAAGCTTTTATAATTGAAGAGTTTCATTCTTACTGACTGAATGCTTCTTAAAGAATGTTCAGCTGAACCTGAAGAATGTGTTAGGAATAAAGATGAAAACGTAGTCATATGGTGTTACCATGCTTTAACAAGAATAAGGCATTACCGGACTGTGATACAATCTCAATAACTTCAGTTCTATTTTATTTTAATTAGTTGACTGCAGGAAGCTTATTCCTGAATAACTTTGAAATCAAAGGCCATAAATTAAGTTGGCTGCAAGATATGAATTATGAATTATTAAAGTAAGTTTTCTGTACAAAGTGGAATCTACTAAACATATTAAAAATATTTTTATTTGCATGCAGTATGCTGAAACTTTTCACACCTAGTATTTTTTTCAATCAAAAATTAGATTCTCATTTTTTAAAATAAGAGTGATTAGCAAAAGACATTGGTAAAACATAATAAACATGTTTGATTTTTATCTGGTTTTGCAGAATTGCTGTTTCACCTGTTGTTTATTTGGTTATTTTCCTCAAACTGAGACTAAGTTGTTTAATAAAACAGGGTAACAAAAGCTAAACAATTAATAGAAGACCTCTGGATAAAACATGGATGAAACGGGTTAGAGTGTTAACTCAGGCAGCAGCAACTATCTACTGGAGGTGTGGGATGGGAGGCTAATTTGTGAGGGCTGTTGAACAAAGATTGTGTGAATTAACCATGACTAATAATGACCACTGAGTAAGCCTTGGGTCCTATACAAACTGCTGGTTTGTGTTTGACACCGACTGGAACTATGCTCCAAGTGGTTCAACTGAAGAAAACCCTTCAAAGGAGAAAAGAAAATCAACTCTTTTTCATATGAGTAGTTAAAGAAAAAGTGCATCACACTATAGCTACTTTTTAATTTATTCCCTTCCTACACTAATTAAAAATTATTATTTTTTTTTTAAATCCCTAGGGAAAAAATCTAAAATATTGTTTCTGCACGTATAGATTACAATTAACGCATATATATATTTTTCTATTATAAAACTGCATTTGCAAGGGTAATTTTAGAAATAAAGTGGTTTATATGAGGGGATTTATATAATTTTCACTAAAGAAAAATCAGGTTGTCATTGAAAGAATACCGATTTTTGTTCAAATATCTTCAGTGGACTACAGTTACCTGACAGTATCTCATACAAAGGAGAAATATTACTTCAAAATATGTATGGCCCTGAGGTGCATTTTGTTGAAAAACTGGGAAGAAATCCTGGTAAACGTTCTGGAGACTATCACTGTGCAGAAGTCCTCGTTTTTCTTGTGGTTGTTTCAGGTATGACATCTTGCCAGTTTGTGATGGAGTGTTAAATTTGTCTGTCTTAAAGAAACAGTAATTGTCTTATTCTTTGAGTTTTTGTAGTGAGCAGAGCATTTCAAAGGTCTCCTTAACCTTAATGTAGAAAATTCAGTGTACAGAGAGACACTTTCTATCTATTTAACCCAGGCAACTGAAGGAAATTAATCACTCATTTAGCTGCAAGGGTAAGTGCTAAGTCATGAACTCTTGGTCCCATATTGTCCTTACTTTTTGTTTAGGTATTCTTGTAGATATGATTTAATCAAATATAAATTACCAGCTCAAAGCACAGAAATAGTAGTAAAATATAATGGTTTCTAATACACAGTTTTGGTTCTTCTGACTTTTACATTCTTTGAAGTCTACTGTTTCCTAATAAACAGGAAGCAACCTAGCAGTTAGAGATGAGATGAAATACTTACAATTTGAGATTCATATCTATCCCATGTGCACATGTGAAATTCAGCTTTCCAAGTCTTATTTCTGTTGTCTTCCTTTGTCATTTCACATGGAGAAATAAGCTTTTCTAGAATTTGATTAATTCCTAACAATTTAGGCTCAGTCTAACATTAACTCCTAGTGTTTCCCAGGTGGGGGTTATATCGGTTTTCCTTTTTCTGGGGCACTAGGGCTGAGCTGATATATGTATTTTACAATTGCGTTGAGTGTCTTGATGTATTCTAGTCTGCATTGACAGTGTATGCCCTATAATACATAACATTTAGATATATACATATATAACTACAAGAGTTGATTCCTCAATCATGTGTTTCTTCTGGCAGGAGGAAGGTAACAAATGGTTTTCATCAGTCAGCAGCAGCATGGTATTTATTGAATTGCTGTTCAACTAAATTGACCTAGCATTTCTGGAATGAGGGAGTTAAGGCTCCTCATTACCTTCCATTGGATGCAGGACAGAATAGAAGCAAGAGAGTTCCTTTCCTAAGCCCTGTGATTTCAGTACTTTGTATAAGAAATAAAGTTACATTTAAACAATATGCAAGAGAGTTTGTCAAACAGAAATGTGTACACTTTTTTTTTTGCTTATATTTTTTATGAATATGTTTGATTTTCTTTACAAAAAATATTTGAAAGAAAGCTTTTCCTTCATTTTGGTCAATGCACAGTCTCAGGAAAACAATTAGGATGTAGTACAGATATGTAGCATTGAACGAACACTGAAGATACTTGGATATTACACAGCTAACATTTTTCCATTGCCTTCCAGAAAAGACACTGATCTGGCTAAGAAGCTAAGATGTTACAAAGCTTCTGTAATAATTTCAAGGATGCAGTTCATTGAGGTTAGCTCACTTCGTTAGAGCATGGTGCTGGTGCTAAAAACACCAAGGTTGTAGGTTTGATCCCTGCATGGGCCGATCATTTAAGAGCTGGACTTGATGATACTTCTGGGTCCCTTCCAACTCAGAACACCGTGTGACTTTCTGAGATTTTAAAAGAAACAGAAGGCAAGGGCTGTAAGCAGCAATTCATGCTGTGATCTCCTGAACATTCAGCAAGTGATTCGTGTATTCCTCGTTTATAAATCTTCTTTGTAGTGGAATGCAATATTTAGCTTAAAAATATTATGCATAAACTATCCATCTAATTCTAAGAACCAAACTGAAAGTTCAAAAGCATGGAACACAATTTGCAGATGGTCATTATTTGTTATAGTGAACTGAGCTAAACATTAGAGCTAAGTGTTGCTGGATTTGTTTTTTAATATTGCAAAATATCTAAGGGGTTAGTGGATTGATTTTTTGTTATTCAGTGCTAAAAAAGCAACACAAGATGAAATTTTGTCAATTTGGGTAAAGTGATGCACTGAAATGTTAAAATGCATTTAATTCATATAATTTTCATAAAGCATGAACTTAAATTTTTAATTTCTTGGAAATATTATATTATTCAATTATTTCCTTTTTCTTGTAATCAGAGCTCAACAGGAAAAAAGAAGCACTATAAATAGAGATCAATAAATTGAGAACTAATAAGGGCAAACTTAAAAGCTAATACATTCATTTCTTTGATAGCAGAAAACAAATCTGAAAAGCTTTATAGTCTAAATATTTGCCATCATACAACTGAAAAACTTATTAAAACCTCAATTGTGAAACTTTATGTGAAAAAAAAATGCTAATTTATGAAAATGTTATAAGCAGTTTATATACAAAGAAATTATTGAGTGAGGAAAAAATATATTAAGGAGAATAATCAAGATATATGTATTTCTTCTTGACAGGAAAACTAGGGAAACGATTTTTTAACAAATCCCTCCCTAAGCCATCATAAAACTGCATTGAGTTAGAGCTATTCCTAGGATGGTGGTGCCTCTGTACAGGTAAAGTTCCCTGTGTTAAAAAAGTATCCCCAGTAAGATTGTTCCACCTCTAGCTATATTTTCAGGAATAAAAGGTGAAAAGGCTTGCCTCTTCTAGGAATCATATTGTTTTTCATAAACAACAAAGGTCAACATTTCTTAACCAATGTGTACATTTCTGAAACTGTACTCTAATGGACTGACATTGCTAGGCAGAAGTGAGAGATTCCCATCTGGGAAGACACACACACACACACACATTGTTTCTTCTAAAAAGCTTTCTAGTCACATGTCTCAGCTCATTAAAATTTTCAACCACTGAGTTAACTCTACAATTTAACAATAAAACATTCTCAGTTTGACGTTTTGTTGGGGGAAAAAAATCCGCTTCATTGCTAATAATTCCTTGTTATTTTTATAAACATTTTCTCCAGAGGGTTAATTAGTGTCTACTGAAGTTCCTAATGGGAGAGGAAAAATGAGTGTTTTATAGCACCATAGGGGAAAATGTTCAGATTTTACATCAATACAGAGAAGCGGTCCAAAATAAACCTGACCCTGTGAATAGATAGGAGCAATCGTATTAAGCTGTCTGAATACAGGAATTTTATCTTTGATGTGAAAATTGTTTGATTTAGGAACATTTTTCCTTTGTTCTGTTGTCAATGGACAAATGTCTACACTACTCTGCTTTGATATTTTTTATGTATTTGAAATCCTGGACATAGGGTCTGGAGACAGATTCATTTCTTTATATTCCTGACAATGATATAATTTTTTACATCAACAGAGAACTCTCTAGGTGTACCAAATCTGAGACTGCATCTATAGAGAAAGCCTCAGACACAGATACTCAATAAAAAGATACTGTTAAATATATTTCCAAAGTGAAAAGATTTGAATAAATACCAGCATCTCTCCTCAAACCAACCTCAAAGGACCCACCAGGCAATTAATCCTTTACTTCGATCTTACTTACCTGTAGAGTCCTGTATATATTAAAATTGGGAAGATTACAAAATTAACATGGACTCCAGTTTCAGCTCAATGAAGATAACACCCAGCTTTATTTTTCACTATTTGCAGACAGCACCCTCCTGCAGCAATGTGAGCTCTTCAGCAGGTTTAATACCTCTATGAAAAGAATCTGTCTAAAACCTAATCCAAGTAAAATGGAAGGAGTTGTGGTGCACCTAGAAATTATTTTTGAAGGCTATAACTCAGGGCTGTGTTCATGAGGGAAAGATGACCTTAGTTTCACCAGAAAATTCAGGAAGAGTATAATAGGGGAAAAAAATCTATATCATAATAAGTCATTAGCTAAATGATCAGACACTCGAGTGGGATACAGCTTCACACTCCATTTGTGTTGAGCCCGAATTAAAATGGGACTGTCTGTGGTTCTCTCATAGTTGAGGCAAGTCATGTAGCAACCACATTTTCTGTCATTTAGAATTTCTGTCCTAAGGCTTACTTTCCTGCAACTAGGTGTCATCTGGGACCTGAGAAAACCCTTCTGGTCTACCAGGACTAGTAATGTTTAAAGGAAGTTTTCTTTGTGGGCTGGCTGTGGGTGTGTGTGTTTAAATTGTTGTCCCCTCCTGTGGTCTTCATTACTGGGATAGGCACAAAAACTTGCTGAAAAGAAAGAGCTGTTCTCAGATAGGCATGAATTAAAAGCACCAAAAACTGGTGCTCAGTTAAGAGTGTAGAACAAGCTCAAGCCAGAGCGGGCTGGAGACTAAAAAACCATGGCTCATCTGCCAGAGAATGTTCTGACTGCCATGGTATGGATATAGGCAGGCATGGTGAGTATGTACTGTGGGTTCTCTTTCATGCCTGTGTTCAGTTGTTCCCAAGCATTAGCAAAATCAGGCACTTGCTAAACTGCTAGTTTTAACCTCTGAAACTAAATCTTGATTCCCTCCTTGTCCCAGAGAAACTTCTGACAAGCAAAGGCGTTGCAGGTAAAATCCTTGGATGAGAAGCAGGCTTACGATTTTTCTCAAAGTTTAAGAGACTACAAACTCAATTTTTAGAAAAACACAAAGTTCTTCTTTTTATCAGCTTTTTTAATTTTTTTCTGCAGTGGCTTCTGAAAGGAGGTTTAAACAATTATTCATTCGTTTTCATGGCATACCACAAAGGCTGATTTTGGATGAGTGTTTGTTTCCACATTTCTCCTGTACTACACTGGCGAGGAAAGATATAAATACATAGACTGATATTAACATAGCTATTACCATAGTTCATAGTTATGAACTATGAAAGAAAACATTTGCAAAACAAGCCACAGTAGTAATCTTATAGTTTCTGTTGTTATTTCATGAATGCTTAATGTGTTTTTCAATTAATATTTGATGTCCTTAATGTGCGGTGATTTTCTTTTTGATATCTATATCTGTTTTCTCCTGCTGAAAAGATGCCTAAAGATAAGAGGTTGTAGCCAAATTTAATGCAAGCTCTTTCACAAGAATAGCTTTAAAATATATCAGATTTCAGAATTTTCAGGCAATTCATGTATCCAATTTGAGGCTCATTCTTCTATTTTGTTATGCATTCAGAACTTCCATTGACATGAATATGAGCCCTAGAAGTTTTATGAGAAGATATTATAAATGTTCTCAAAGCTTAAAAAGAAAATATAAAACAATGTAATCAGCATTTACTTAATTCATCTTCCTTCTAGAAGTGTTTACTAACCATACACATCAGACAGGCCAGAAGAACCCAGAAAGTTACATGTCTTTGTGGTGATTATGTCTGCAAGCTGCATACAAGGCACATAATTATGACAGAAAAAGATGAAGTAGCCAAACACAAATTAGACTGGTTTTTGCATCGTTCCTGTCTTATTTATTTCAGAGTAAAGTATTTCCTAGCCTGAATTCTTTTACATCTGTTTGCCCTAGAGATGTTTTCCTTAATTAATATCTAATTTTATCAAGGATGGTAGAGCTGTGGTAAATAAGCCATCTAACTCAAAATCAAAAAAATCGACCATTTGCTCTTTAGATGAGGACTTACCCCATTCAGTTTATCTTTCCTTTACAGATCTGAATTGTCCCTACAAAACAAATTGTTAGATAAGGTTTGCTTTGGCAGATGACCAAACATGGAGAAGGATTGTCTGCATATAGATGTTCCCTCCAGTATACCCTTTGAAAGGACTCCGCACTCAAGTGTACTCAAAAGATGAGTTTGCGTGCATTTATATACATGAGGCTAACATATACTTTTTCACTGTTTAAAAGATACTTAATTAATTCTCACAGTAGTTCCTATAGGTTACTTTTCAAAAATTGTTGTCCTTTGCATCTGTAATTTTCATGTGTGATGTATGGCAAACATCCTGCACCCCAAGAGTTTCAGTTTAAAAATTTCTCCTTCAAATGCTTTCAAAAAGTATAGTTAAGAGTGATTTTTATGTACATAATTTAGTGAGCTGTTATACCTCGTATAAGTATTCAGGATTACTAATTCTTTAAGATTACACACAACATTAAAGAAACAAAAACTCGACTCTGTGTGTGTGTTTATATAAAGGTTGCATTTCAGTTATTTCAATTATTGTTTAGAGTTCTGCATGCTTTATTATCATGATATGTGATTATGTTCTCAAAGGACTTAAATAAAATGTTTTGATCTTACCAGCTTCTTAGGGGTCAAAGGCTTTGAAGATCTAGATCTTGAAAGGTATCTAAGTGCCCACCTCTCATTGATTTATTTGGATGTTAGACATCTGAATACCATTAAGGCCATATATTTCAGAGAGCGAGCAGTTTAGTTTTAAAATATCTGTTTGAGATGCTGAGAGTGATTCAGTATCTGAAGATGTCTCACTCTCCACTGACCGTAAATAAAATACAAACACTTAAAAAGATCACATGTTTAATTATAGATTGCCAATATTAAGCAAGCTTTCGTCACTCAATATTTCACATACAGGGTTACATGAAATGAGTTACTTGAAAATAAAGGTTTTGTCTCAAGTTTTTTGTCAAGACTGGCACAAAGATATCCACTTCTGCCTCAAAATCATAGAAGTTCTTACAGATTACAGTCCTATGTGCAGTTTTAAAAATTATAGAAATAATAGAAATTGTAGGTTTCAACATCCATAGAAAAACTTGGTTTATAATGATATATATCAGAATAATTTTAAAATAAATCAGTCAATGGTCAGTGGTAATATGAAGTACTGGAACAATCTAAGAATGTGTAGTAGAAAGAAACACATAAAGATCAGTTTCTTTGACGTAAGAAGTATCTTTGATACAAAAGGGGTATAAGAAGCTGTCCTATCCATATTCTCATTATCTCCTTATACTCATTATACTTGGCATATAGCTCATTACACATGACATTTACATGCTGTTATTTCAGTGCTTAAACTATATTGTTTAAAAAACGTCATCTTAAAGCCTGGATGATCTGAATTTCTCCAAAATGCTGTGTCCATAAGGAGCATTCAATCTGTTCTCTTATTATGTTTTAATGATATAGCCTATTAGAAAATATGTTAAGCCTTAAATCTTGTCTTCCTATTCTCGAGTTTATGCCCAGAAACCATAGGTCAGAATAATTAAAAAATAATAATTAAAAAAGAAATATATTTTCTCTGTATTTTTGTGCATAAATAAGTTGTGAGAAAGGACAGTGTAATTAATTAGGAATGAAAATGACAGTTTCAGTATTTTTCAGCAGTTCTTTACAGCCATAATTATATATATAAATATAAACTTTGGGGTCCACAGTCAATTGAAAATATGGAATTAGACATTGCTTCCCATATATCAGCCCTTAGTCCAGTGCAATGCTGAGTGCTTGGTCGTCTACTAAACATTTCTGTGTCTGAAACACCCAGCAATCTGTAGATCAGGTAAAACATGTAATAGGCTGTAAGGCAAAATTCTGGATCCAGAAAAGACATCAGGAATTTAATGGAATATCTGCTGGTTTTTATCATCGCTTCAAGAGATTTTTCTTTTCAAGCAAGAACCCAGAATTCAGTTCCACATATCTTATTAAGTCTGATATTGTACAAACATGGATTCATGAGTTGTACCTACACAAATAATTTTATTCTCAACAAAGATTGTTCTATGGCCTTTCTACTTCCTACAACTAAATTACGGAGTTCATTAGATTATGGAGATTAGTGACAGGTAGGCAAAAATAGAAGCAGAAGCAACAGCCAAACTACTTCAGTAGATCTTCACACGTTCAATAGGTTCTCATTTTTTATTATGCCTTCAATGAGGAATATCCAGAAACAGCAGTTTCTCTAAGGGGAACATAGTAGGTGCTGTTAAAGGTTTTATTTAGACATGTTGGACTCACTCGATTTTGCACACCTTGTGTACACCTCAAGGAACTAATTGTACCAGTGGAAATTCAGGACAGAGGAAAGGGTGCTATGTTGGACTGCAGTCAGGAAAACAAATCTATTTCTTATCTACTGAATGGAAAACTTAGGACTTTACATCTTCTCTGAGATAAAGTGTGGCATGAAAATGATGTACTGGGAATTTAGTGACTGTAGAGAAAGTGATAAATATTCATTGAAAATAATCTATGAGGATAAGGCAACGCCTTTTTGGCAAGTAAAATGCAATTTCAATATTTTATGGAGGATTATTTCAGTTACATGTTTTGAATTAATTAAAAAAAAGACCTTAGAAGTGATCAAAAAACAAACGCTGTTGTGAATAGACATAGCAGGAACACAAGATTTTAATTTTGTGGGAGTTTTTGATGTTTTAGAAGTTATAGTTGGTCTGTGTTGGAATGAAACTTACATTTAGAGTGATAAAGAAAATCATATACATTAGTGGAAATACATGTTCAGGATCCTGATTATATTTGTTCAGAAAGGACACCTGAGCCTCTGTGATCTATTTTTTTGTCTTTTTATATTTTGATAATAGATTTTATTTTGGAGAAATTTTCTTTGTCAATGAGCATGTCCACTTGCAAAAGTATCTCACTTTAAAAGTCTAAAAAGCAGCCACATTTGTGAAACCTTGGTTTCTTTCATTACATCTGCCTGTCTATTTCTAAGGTAAATTATTCTTACTTTGGAACTGTTTGGTAAGAGGGGAAACCATGGACTTTTAAATTCTTTGCTGTGGTGTGATTCAGTCAGTAATAATGATCACACATGCTTCCAGATGCTTACAGAGACTGGCACACTAACTTTTTAGGAAAATTGAAGCTGCTGTTAAAATGAGTTTGAAAACTAACCTATCAAAGAAGAGAAAGGAGGAAAAACTGTTAACCAAAATCTCACATGGTCCATAGCCAATGAAGCTTGTTTTGAAAACAATTTGTTTAAGAGCTACAGTGTAAAGATTTCATCCTACACAAATTCAGAACCTCTTTGCTTTTTCCCTGTGGTGGCACCTTAGTTCTCTGTTTATGCTCTCCAGGTATGATTATGACTTCTGCCTTCACCCTTAAGGATTTCCAGCCCTGACTGGCTTTTTGTCAGCCTCACCAGCATAATAGTAGTGACTCAGGGAAAGGGCTTCAAACCCGAGGAACTGATTTCTGTAGGAAGCAGTGTCTGCTATCTTAGTGCTGATGGTCCTGCATGAGTCTGGGCCCTCTCAGTAACACTTAATTTGTCCACTTATGTATTTTATTACTAATCACTGTAAGTGTAGAAAGTTCTCAATGTTATTGCCAAACATAGGAAAGTGCTCTTTCATCAGTCCTCCCTCAATTCTTTCATTTGATTGACTAATTGTTACAGCCCAAGGGACAGTGCTAGAGAACTGTGGGCTGTCCTCTTGAATACAGCTGCACTACTGAATGCAGTTGACTCTCTGAAAAAGCAGTTTCTTTGTATTATTTACTTCGTATTATTAGGTGACCTTGAATATCTACCCCTTTTCAAAAAAAAAAAAAAAAAAAAAAAAAAAAAAACCAAAAAACAACCAA
>JAWWES010000081.1:26015691-26048884 GCA_035583135.1 Lophotriccus pileatus | reverse complement strand
TTGCTGAATTTATAGCTACCTCAAAAAGCCGCATGCAGAGGCTGCACATCTGCCTGTGAGCTGTCCTGATGACTCCTTCCAGCCACCTTCCATTATCCATCAAAATTCTGCTAGTGCCTAAGTGTCATAAATCTAGCTCTTTTCTGTTAATGGAGCTATGACAATATATTTGAGTTTTCTATCAGTGAATCAAAGTACGGGAACTATCAAACTATGCTTCAGAATATGACACCACAGCACATATACATAATAAGTAGCTAGTAGAGTTTTCTAAGCTCTTTATTTCAACTAGCTTAATTTTCCATCTTATCCCAGTGTTTTGTAAAAATAGCATACACATTTTCCTGGCAAACAGTTAAAAACCGGACGTGAAAATGAGAGATTTGCTTCAGCTGTATTTGATGAGAGATATGTTTCAACCTAATGCAACTGCTAATGGTCTGAAAGAAGATTTACCATTCCTGTAAGTATAATGACAGCACTGCTGAGACTGCAAGAATAAGAAATAGTCATTTCATCAAACCACCAATTTTATTCACTAAGTAAGAAGAAATTACTGTCTGATCTATGGGGAAGAGATAGCAGGATTATCTCATCTGTAAAAAAATAAGCTCAAATTAAAGTCAATAAAGCCAACAGAGTTGAAACTGCCTTCTCATAGATGCAAGACACATTGCTACAAAATGTATCTTGAAAAATCAGGCTCTAAGCTTCCCTCTAACCGAGTTAAAAGAAAATAAAAATCACACCCACTGTGCTTCTCTATTTACAAGTTGAAAGGTTCTGTAACCTCAGTTTATATCTTCTTTTCCTGTTTTATCCATACATCCTTAAAAAAGGAAAAAAAAAACAATAAAAAAAAATCTGAGATGTTTTTGTTGGCTTGTGATTACTGGAGATCCTTTTAATTTCACATTTCAGCCTTCTTCCTTTGCAAATATTCTCCAAGGAAATGAAATTCAAAAAGTTTTTATCAACACTGGTTAATCATTTGAGGCCTACACAACAATAAATTCCTAGATGCTCCAGCAGTTTGTAAAATGCTCACAAGTTCTGATGCTGGATGCATATACAATAAACTAGCACAGCTGGGATCTTTAGAAATGAGATGAGGAAAAGTCAAGTGAAGGACTGAATGAAAGATAATTGGATTTATGCATCAGTGCCTGGATAGAGAAAGAGAGAGAGAGAGGGAGAAAGAGAGAGACTTTTTGTTCATGGCTGTGAGCCAAGAGCTTTTTACTAACATACATGTATATTTTTGCACCAAAAAAAAGAGCATGGAGATAATTCAAACCACCAAAGAACTTTAAATTTATTACCAGTGAGAGAAACATACATGCTAAAGAGATCTGGGTCCTTCTCCTTGCAGGACTGGAGACTGAATTCAGATCCTGTTATGTACTGAAGAGGATGATGCAAATGCTCAATATAGGAGACTTCTTTTATGATTCAGAAGAAAAGGTAACTTAGTAACTTAGGTGTAGTGCATTGTGCATGACCACAGGCAGTAACAGAAGTGACTAAAAAGCTCAGCAGTCAGATGAGAGGTCATTTGAGGCTCCTGAATCGCGATAGAGATTTTCTGCTTACATCGTGGGCACTGAGCATTATGCTCAAGTGTTGTCTGCTGTACTTAAAAAGTAATATGTGTCACTCCAAAGCCAAGTGGATTAAAGGAAAAGAACAACAGTCCATTCTTTAGTCCTGAAGGGAAGTGTGAAATGGAACAGCTCCTTGATACACAGGAAAACTAACTTCACTTCCAAAAAAGGGTGGCTGCTTATTTGGAACAGTCTTTCATTTGTACAACCCTTGAAATGTGTTCAAATTACTTGTGGAAGGCAAGTTAGCAAGACTGACATGGAGCTTGGTAGTCTGTTCACAATTATCAGTATTAATGATAACTTAGAGGAGGTCAAGCCCATACTGTAACCCGTTATAGGTTTCAGCATACATGTAACAGAAATAATGTCCTGGGAACTGTTCTACTGCAGTTGATTTTATCTGGAAAGTACCTTGGCACTACCCTGATGTACAGCAATATAAAATCACAGAGAAGTAAAATGCGCAGCATGGCAGGCTCAGAGAGACCTTAATTCCTCATCATTAGCTACCAGGCAGTTTTCTGTTTGATAACCTCTTTGATCTCAAGGAACTGCCCATGTTGTAGAAGGACTTGCATTTAAAGAATTGTGCCATGAAAGACAAAAAATTCACACTACCATCAAATGGGTGTTCTGTGCAGTACTGACAGTCATAACTGACCCACTAGCCACAGCAGAAAGGCTACTAAAATGGCAGGCAAAAGTAGCAGTTATACAGGAGGCACTTCAGACTCACAGGAATATGAATATTGCACTCTGAGGAAACTGAGAGATGGTAACTACCTTGCTTTGTCTGAAATGGGTAGGTGTAGGCCCTACAGATAAGCAGCTGCATGTGACTTGTTCCTGATGTCACAAGGAAGGGAGAAAAGTCACACCACTTGGCCACAGCCTTGTCTTCATCCTGGAAGGATGAGGTCCCTTCATTGGTCCCATTTGGTGTCTAAGATAACCAACCTAAATCCACCTCTTCCCAATGTGACCAGATGAAGTAAGGGAGGCAGGCAACTGCAAGTGTAGGGGCAAGATTTAAGGCAATTTTTCATTGCTGTTATCTTCCAAAGACATCCATACTTAATGTTACATTAATACTGATGAGTTTTTTTGTTAAAATAGTCCAGAAGGCATCTAGAGTGCTTGAAGGCATCCTTTTATGGCTTAAATGTTCCCATCAAAGATGCTGTTACGTTTGTCAACTGTGATGAATGAGGTTGTTGTCTGAAGACATCTCTGTCCTAGTCAGATTCAAAGAAAACAGACACCCGCAAAGGTAAGCATAAAAACCTGTGACATTAGCCTTCACAGATTTTTCAGGAGCATTATATTTGTGTGCATGTGCGTGTGTGTGTGTGTGTATATGTATATTTAGGCATACAGACATGCACACACCTGTGTACATATCTACAGCCCTCAAAAAGGTTTAGTTCACTTCCAGTTGTAGATGAAAATTGGAGTAAATTATTATTTAATGAGCTAATTCGTCTTAATGGATAGTACAGTGTTTTCTTTGCATTTCTCTGCGTTCTGGATGAAGAAAATGCCACATGCCTGTTACTAAACATAATGTTGAGCTAGTCAGGGAGGAGGACACCAATCGGAGAAAAAGACAGAGAGATCACAGAGCTCAGTTTAGAAGTCCGCCTTTCTTGGCAATTCTCCTTTCATCTCATCACTTTTGTGTTTTTCCTCCATCCTGCATCTGCAATGTATGATGATGAAAGAAAATTCTGTGTAATCCTTGGCAATCTATTTTTTTTTTCCCCCAGGTAATTTCCTTATGTACCAAACAAACAACCAACACTTAAAGTAGATGGTGGGTCAGATTTCCCAATTACGAGTGAACATTTTGGTATACACGTAATTACACAGGAGAGCTGGGTATTTCATTATATATACACTAAAAATACCTGGCTCTCTTGGGTAATCATGTTTATAGATGCTCTCAGATGCCTTTTGTGTGTCTCAGAGGCTTTTTATAAGAAAGAAAAAGAAGCTTTCATAAAAATTAATTTTTCCCAAATGTGCTGTTAGACTTCAAGGGGCCAGTTGGTGAATCTTGGATCCAAGAAAATCATACAAATTTGAATCATGACTGTTTGGGGAACAGAAATCTACAGATAGAGCAGTAACCTCTCAGTTTACTTCTGTTTCTAACTGATTGTGTGGATTTGATTTCTTTCAATAAATGTGGTAATAAGATTTAAGGGTTGAAGAACACACACACAATTGAAAAAGTCATAAAGGGAGTCTTTTAAAAAAAGGCGATAAAGAAGTGACATCAAGCATTCAGAGAAGTATTACAGAAAATCCTCATGAAGTATAAACCTGAATCATAGTACAATACTTCTCTGCTTTGGAGTACGTGTTTTCTGAGAAGTGGCATCTGAATATTCACAAACTATTGTACAGTATTTTCCTATTTGACAGTAAGGTATTATCAGATATTACAGATTGCAGATACTTTCATTATCAGTTGATTTTATGAAAAGCTGAAGACTTCTGCAGATAATTTCAATGAGACAGCAAAGGCTGTATCATATTTTTGTCAGTCACATTCTTTAAGGAATCATTAAAATAACCTACTCTAAAATGCCTGCATGATACAAGCCATAGAACCTCCTAGAACAACAAGGAATCACTGCTCATCTTGGCTACAAAAACCTTTTCATCCTAAACAGTGCGTAGAGCATTTTGGGTTTTGCAATAACCTTGATGTGGTGATTATACTATTGAATTAAGTTAGGTTTACAGTTAAGCTCAGATTCACATTTCATAATTTTTCCTTAAAGTGAAAGTGAGGTATCAGTAAGGGTTTTATACTGAAAACAATAAGAATAAGATATATTTAATAGTAATTTTTTAGTTACAGTAACAGAAAAATTTTGAAATTCTAATTCAGATGTGCAGTTTCTCCCTGATGAAGACTGGATTCTTTTACCTTTAAGGAAAAAAAAATAATATTAGAAAAAAGTATCTAATTATAGTTGTTCCTTGATGGCTAATGTCAGTTTATGCAGTGTAGAGTACAGCATCATGAATGCTGCAACTTTTAAGGGAGAGGGCTCAAACTGTACAAACCTGGTAGTTAAACACCGACCTCAGTGCAGTGGTGGACACTGTAGGCAATGACTGCAAAGAGATACGTCAAGAGGAAACTAAGAAGAAGAAAAAGAATTCTTTCAAAACATCCCTAGAAAATAAGGTCCTGTTATTCACTTCATGGTTTCATTGCAAGTAAAATAATTCTGATTTATTTTCAGTAGACACAACCAGGACTTTCTAAATTTAAGTGTTCATTTTCCAGTTCCATCTGACTGAAATGAAACTTAGCTTTTGGATACAGAAAATGCAAGACTAGCTCCTGCTCACCATTCTTTGCCAAACTCCTGTGTCCTCCAGAGCTGGAGAATGAAGGATGGGATTATCAGATGGGGCTTTAAGCAACCTGATCTAGTGGAAGGCATTCAAGCCCACGTCAGGGGGTTGGAACTAGATGATTTTTGAGGTCCCTTCCAACTCAAGCCCTTTAATTATTCCATGATTCTTAAGTTAAAAGATAGATGTTTTCCTAATAGTTATAGTAATGTAGATGTATTCCATCTTAAATGGAACTGATTGTTGCATGTAATCATTTCTTTTTCTTTAGATGTAAACCTTGCTTTTCTGGAAAGTGCACTAAGCATTCCTTTTTATCTTTTTTATTTTGTTTCTTTGAGATACAAGGTTGCAAAAGGATTTTCTTACTTTCAGAATATATACCTTTGTAAAGTCTTAGTTAGAAATAGAGCACCAAGTACAGCAAAGGTAGGACAAATGGAGTTGCAATGGTCTTCACAGAAGCTTTGTAAAGAGCTGAATTGTTACAAGATGAGACTTGTGAAAAAGCAAACGTGTTTATGCATTTTCCATACACTGTTTGCAATGTATTGCGCTCATGCAGTCCTTTTTTAAGGTCTCTAAACATTTATCAAGAACCCATAGAAATGTGTGTTAGTGCTTTATACTAGCGATTTAAAATCATCAGTGAAAGCTGATATCAAGAGCACATAATACAGCAAACTAAGTTTTATTGTGAGTGAAGTAATTATTTGTCAGTTATTCAGAGTTTCTCCTTTAACTTCAGTCTATTTTTCTCATCACTGTAATTTATGCATTTTGCTGCTGGTAAAACAATATATTTTTTAATGTATCTGCTCTCTATTTTATTTCTTTTAAGCATTAACTTATACTGGGTAAAATATCTACCCTGCAACAGCAGTCTCATATGAAATAAGAATGAATAAATTCAAGGAGGTGATCAGAAAAGCCTGGAACTCCCAGTTGTGGGACCCTTTATAATGGCTTACATGAATATTTCAATCATCTAAAATATCACACTGAAAACAGCATGCTAGATCAATGCCCTTTGGAAGGCTGCAGCAAGCCCTTTGTGTAAAGTCATCATTTTGTACACGTATTTTAAGATACCTGTGCCATAAGAGCTTGTCTTTTGTGATAGCTTTTGCCAAATTCCTAGGAGTATAGATTTTATGTCAGTTGATGGTAGCAGTAATACAGCAGGAACATAATATAAGTATATCCTGGTGAAAGACCCTACAGAAAAGGAAAAAAAAAAACCCTCTGCAGTGTGCGCTTAACTGGTTCCCATATGATTCTAAGGTTAACTTTTATCACTTTCTTTCACATCACTTAGATATGGCTCAAATGGCATATGGAAACAGTTATTTTCCCTGTTGCAATGACTAAAAGAAGACAGGAGATATTACAAAATGGTCTCGTACTTAAAAGTAGAGGATCCACAATAAAAAAGTCATATGTTAAACTGTTGACAAGTAGATTGAGACAGTGACAGATTGAAGGTAAAGAAAGGTCATTATCAGTGTCATTGGGATGCAATATAGTTTGCTACTGTTTTTTCTGTATTTCTTTACAAATTCTGCAAATCTATGCACTTCTCCTACTGCATGGATACTTACGTTATTTTCAAGAGTAAAGGGAAGTATAAAGATGGATAAAGTGGAGCAGTTCACTCACTGTTACTCAAGCCAACAAGAAAAAAAATAGTAAATGTAAACATGCAGCTCATACTGTAAAATTTGCTCATTTGCTTTTCTATTACACCCATAAAATTCAGAGCTTCCTTTCCATATAGAGTTCTCAGGCTACTTTGAGTGGAAACAATGCTATCACCTCTATAGGAAAGGCACTAACAGTGTTGTCTCACTGAACTTTTGTCTTTGTCTTTTTTTATTCTTTGTTGTTTCCCTTAATCTAAATTAATCCAGTGCTGTGCGTGCTGCTTCATGGATGGGGGAATGAAACAATTTATTTCAAAAATAAGATAATATTGAAGTGAATTTCAGTTTTAAATTCCCAGAGCAAAAACATAATAAATAGAAGATATCAAAACAGCTTCATGTTCATTGGCAAAGGACAGTAAAAAAGCCAGTTCTTTTTTCTCCTTTATGGAGGCTTTCTCCCCAAAGCAGTGAATGCAGTATTTCCTGACACCCTATTTGAAGACTTTATTTCCAAGTACAAAACAAGACTAACAGAATTCTCTTGCCTTTTAGGTATAAAAAAATTTAATTTAATTCTATTTCCCTAGGAAGGACAGATGCATATATTGCCAAATTACTTGGAATATCCCTTTCCATGATTGAATATTTGCCCTGTAAGGAATTTTGGCACAGGTCTATACTCTCAGGTTTGGGTCTCACATTGGACCTACAATCACACCCATTGTCTGGACTATGGTGCTGGATCTTACTGAGCTGGTCTACCTTCTCCAGGGCATGGGTCAAAAAACTGATGAGTAGTGAGTCTGAATTCTGTCTTTTAATATGGTCTGGCAAATAGTAAACCTGGAGTCCTCATAATTAACAGAACTGCAAGTTAAACTTGTATTAGTTTCACAGTTGCTGCCAACAGCTCATTTGTTAGACTAGACAATAAAAGACTAGTCTTTATTTTAAAAAGCTTAGTAAAGTTTTTTTCTGCAATTCTAATTATTACATAAATCTTTAGCACATGACTTTAGTCTACACGTTAATATAATATACAATCTCTCATCAGGCACAGTTATACCCTTGCTAAAATATGGTGACAGAACTATATACACCATTCTAAGTAATGTTCAATTTATAGCTTACATGGATATGGTATCAACTACTTTGATTTATACTGTGTGCCCTCTAGCAATACAATCCAATGTTCTTGCCTTTTTTATTGCAGCAACAGTACTCAGTGCATTAAGCTTGCTCAGATTTTCCTATACCAACTACCTGATCTTCTCAGCAAGTTCAAAACTTAAAGATATTCTATGATGGCTACTCTCTCCTCTCCTGTCTACTCTTACATTAATATTCTTCAAAGTCATTCCTGGAAAAGCAGTAATCTATGACCCATTTTTCCTTAGGCTAAATTGGATGTTCTCGAGTAAGCCAATATATTTAATCCTTTAGAATGGGATCTATGGCAAATCACTGCCTGGAACCTTTAAAAGTACAATCAGTACATTAAACTGTGTTCATTTTTCTTCTGCTTTTTCTTCTCTATGTGATACTTATATTTTTCTCCAGACTGCATTCATAACTTCACCAATAATTTCTTCTTTGATGTTTTCAGAATCCCAAGTCTTATAGCACTGTTTTCTCTCCTGAGTAACTTAATTATATCCTTGATAAATTGGGGCTGCATGTTTTATCTGACTTCATGCAAAGAAAGAAAGTCCAATCACACTGATTGTTACTTTATTGGGTCTATCTCTTCTTTTGTCTTTAATCCCTTGGACAACTTCCTCAGCTGAACAAGACATGAAAAAAACCCCCAAATTATCTCACAACAAGTTTCATGAAAATTCGAGAGTGCATACAGGGGAGAGATCTCCCCTCAGAGATGGAACACTTTGAAGTTCAAAAAGAATTTTAGGGAAGTTTGACAGGCTTATGGTGTGACACACAAAATCATGACATACCCAAAATTTGGCTAACATACTCTATCTTCAGAACTATGTATCTCTTATGTACATTTATTTCAAGTATATAGGTAAATTTATTTTTGTACTTTCTATTGAAGTTGTTGAACATTTCCCCTGGAGTGTTTTTTTTGTTTGTTTGTTTGTTTTTTGGTTTTTTTTTGTTTTGTTTTTTTTTTTTTTTTTTTTGTTTTGTTTTTGTTTTTTTGTTTTTGTTTTTAATATTCTCTTAAGATCTAACTAGAAGGTGAATAATCAGAAAATCTGCTTTTCAAGCAATCTATCATTGCATTGTTTAATACTCCATATGGGAGCTCCCCAGTAGGGACAGCTTGAACAGAGATCACTTGTTTTAACCTGACACATTTCCTACAGAAAAGGAAGCAGACAAAATTAAAGTTGAGATTCCCAACCGATTTTTCTTCCTTACTAAAATCTGATGTAATGCTATTGCTCATACAGTTTGTGTTGAAAGAAGATTCTATACTTGTGCCAAAATAAATGTTTATATCCATTGAAAACATGGATTATAGAATGAGGGGTAGAACAGCTTTTCAGCCTAATTTAAAAGCAAAATCTAATTTCTACAGATATGTAGTGCATGCCAACGTGGTTTAAACAAGCTCAGCTGTATACACAGAGCAATCAAATGCAGCTATTGGGACAATGGCTTATTGACAGCTAAAAACTAACCATAGAAAGAACAGATGAAGCACAGATAGATCAATAAATAGTAAAAGGTCAATGTTTTCCCTTATTGCTACCTAGAATCAGTGCAACAATGCCTTGAAAGAGAACAGCAACCTGCAGGGTTTTTTTCTTTTTATTTTTCCAATATTGATTTCACTCAAAAAGAAGGTAGGGGAAGAACAATAATCTATTTTCCTATGAGAAATCAAAAGGTGCTTGTAAATAAATATTGAGAAATGGCAGATGTGTCAGTTTATTGTAAAACACTTTTAATCACTGTAATTCTATACATTTTCATCTGACACATTGGTGTGAGCTTTTTAGACCTTATGTTCTGCATTTCAGTGTAAGAAAACCAAAACAGAAGCAACCCCAAATCTCACAAAGACCGCTGTAGAAATCCGATTATTTTAAAAATGAAATATCACCATGTTATGTTATGTAACTTTAAAGGTAACAATTTTCATTAGCCTTGAGCTGTAGTGACACACAGACCCTCCTTTCCACCTTGATCACTGTTGTCCTTTAATTGAACCTGAATATTTTATGAGCAAGAGATAGCAGGAGCATAGCTTTCTGGCCATTATATGATGCTACCAGGTGCATAATTTAAAACTAAGAGATGATTTCATAGGTCTTAGGAAAACAGCGTTTACTAAAAACCCCAAATGCACATTGTAAGAGCATGACATAACACAGTGGAAATGAACACGGCATATCCCAAGTGAGATTCAAAATGTCACTCCAGCAGATGCAGAACTAGTCAGTCCCAACACAATTTATAGGTAAGAAACTACCTAACAATGTGAAAATCACATAACAAGAGAAAAATCAATCACATATGAAATGCACACCAGCTTCTTTCTTCTGGTCGTCTACAGTTCAGAACAGATTGAAAGACACAAGCACAAAAATAAGAAATCAATAGGAAATCATGTCACTCAGTGTCCAATTTCCCCTGTTGCATCAGACTTGAAGTATCCCTCCCAAGAAAGAAACTGTTAGTAGCTTAAGTGGCATGTTCTCTAATTATTTCAACATTTCTTTTATAGGGTATGTGTTGGTTTTCTGCAGGTTAGTAACTTCAGTAAACCACGAAGTATATATTTTTGGGCATATAAGATTGACATTTTATCCCAAATCTAGATATTACTGAACAGCAAGGTAATATTACTATTTAAATGTAACTCTAATTGATTTGACATTTCTGAGAAGGAAGTTCTATAGCAGGCTGTGGACTGGATGGAGCAACGTAATATGGAGATAGGTTAGTAGTCTCTAGAAGAGAGATAGGAATTAGTGCTAAGTGACAAAGTGGGTATCATTCATACTGGGATTAAAAGATGAATAATACTGAATATAACATTTTGACATTCATCTGACAATCTGATTCTTAGTTTACAAGTAGGAGGAAGAGAATTGCTAGCTAATAAATAGGTCAGTGTCTGTTCTCTAGAATGTCTGAGGGGTATTCTAAATAATGGTTGTGTGACATCACCTCTAAATTGCTTTCTTAACAAAAACATTGGCCTCTTCAGCTAAAGGGAAACAGCTTCAGGATTTCAGAGACCTCATCTTCCTGCCAGCCCCTGCAGTTCTCCAGTGGCAGAGAAACTTGTGGGAGGTGACAGCTAGCTAAGCAGGTACGGTGACAAAGACACCTGAGAACCAAAAGAAGTCATGTTGTTTCCCTTAATTGTTATATGTGGTTATGAGGCATTAACAGTGAAACCTGAAGTGCAGAAAACCTCACAGATGTAGCTCCATATTTGTGATAATTTTATTGTAATCAAGTAGCAGAAGTCTGAACTTACAACTAAGCATAAGCTCTATTCCTGTAAACCATTGTTCCTAAGAACACATTTTAATCACCTACTGTGATTAAAAACTACCTATTTATTTGGGATTTACATTGTTAGATCAAATATCTTACTATATCAATACAATCAGGAGGTGAAATAAATGAGGCAAAACCAGAATGCCATGACCAAACTTTATAAAAATTTTTAGAATTTCTATTTACTTTTCTGCCTTCAGGATAGAGGCTAACTAGTTGGAATGGACTTTTACATCACATGCAAAAGGAACTGAGAAATTCTTCCTTGATTCCAACCATGCATAGCAAGCATGTGCTTTTTTATGTGTGGCCTTATGTAAACACACATTGATGAGATCCGACCTGGCCACAATACTCAGAATATTTTTTGATTGCATCCAAAATATGTATTGACATTCACTGTCCACTGACCTTCTTGCTGTCCTTTTCCAAATAATGTTTTAAATAACATGTGTGAGGCTCTGCTTCCTTGCTGCTCTATTTTATATCATGAGGTATTTCATAAGAAAAAGAAAAATGAAGATAAAAAGAAAAAAGAAAGCCTTCAATTTTCAGCGCCGATAAGAAATTATTCCTTTTGTGGGAAAAGAAATTGTGTTTCTTTTTTTGGGTTGTTTTCCCTGTTCAGTACCCTAAAAAAGGATCAGCTATAGAATTAAAACTAAAAATAGTAAAGACTTATGTGAACATCTTTTTGATACATTATTCCTGACAAAGTATTTAAATGTCTTAGACCACATAGATTGAAGACAATGGAAGTGAAGGTTTCTTTATACCTCTTTAGCTACTGGGCCATGTCTAAACATTTAATATATATCTTCACCAAAAAAAGTGCCTTGGCACAGATAAACTGTCTCATCAATTCTGTGCAACCCTGTTCTAAGTTATCAAAGACAATGTAAAAAATGACATGTCTACTAGTACGTTTACCAGTACTCCATACCTTTTGTCAGAGAAGTCTGTGTTTTAGCACTGGAAACTAAACTTGAAGAACAGAATCTTTTGCTTTTCAAAACTTGTTATTTTTCGTAGATAGAATACTGAATTTAGTGCATTGGTATGCCTGTCAAGAAAAGGAGAAATAGCACAATATCTTGAAAGAACAATAGTAACACAGCTACTTTTGCAAAATTCGCATGGGGTAGGAAGTATTGAAGGTTTTTCTAAAAGCTGAATTTAACAGCAATGTTCTAAGTAGATTGGTACATGGATTTCCAGAGTCCCATGATACATAATAATGATGTTTTTTGCAGTAGGATTTTTACCCATTTATATAAGCTCTGAATGTTTGAATGAAGCACAGCAGTAGCGGGGAAACACAACAGGAGGCATATGAAGTCTTACAAATAGACCTTTCCTTTGCAGATATGAATTTGAACTATACCATTTTTCCCAGTCCGGTGCTGAAGGTGAGTAACTATGTGAAGGAGTTCTTCCTGGTCAACTAAGATTTCGTCTGCTCCACAGTTCTTCCTGTAAACAGAAGTACCACTCTGTTCACCACTTCTTTCAGATTGATCAGGATCATTTTAGTTACTCTTATGTGTTTGCTGTTATTTCTCAGTATTCTTCCTCTTCTTTGTTTTTATCCAGAGCTGCTTCATTATTTAACCGTTTTGCATCACTCTCTGTAATCTCTGCCAATCTGTACTGTTGCTACATTTGTCCTTTCAACATATCAGACCTACTCCCCCCAAAATATAGGCAAATAGACTGTCACCCCCCGTTTTTCAAACATTCAGGCAATGAAAGCAGTGAGCAAATTGGTATGTAAAATGCAGCTAAAGATACATCAAGGTGACTCTTGCCCAGATTTCTCTTGTTTTGCCAAACAAACATCTGGCCTTAAATTTTCATGTTAATTGTCTGACTCAGCTGAATCTATGTGATAAGTTTTGTATTCTTTCATCCTTGCTGGTATAAACAGCAATAATTAACAACAATTAACTAATACAGCAACAACACTTTAAAACCTTTAATCTGAAAAATTTTGAGTGCATGAGAGGTTTGAATCCTGAGAAGGCACTTGGGCAGGAAGCTGTCTGTCTAGAGTTGTCACTCAGAAGCCTTCCCCATTTCTTACACTCTCTATATGGAGAAATGCATCTGGGTCCCTGTTGCAGGTGTGTTTGGATCGATTCTTGCAATGCTAGATATTGGGCTGTTACCACTAGAAAAGCACATCAGACTGATCCTGGATAATCATAAATTACTCTGGCTAATTTACTCAATTTTCCCTTTACTTCTTGTATCTTCTCCAGCTGTTCTTTTGAAGGACACACTTCTGATATGTCTGCACTGCCACAAACCATGTTTCCAGTAATTGCTTTGACTTCTGGTAACTGTCAGAGAACCTAGGTTCAAACAGGGCTGGATGAACACAGCTGAATCCTCTCTTACTGAGCTGGGTTGAGAACTAGAGATAAGGCAGCTCGGTAGAGTGCTACACCATCCTTCTCAACTACTGCAGCCATATTGCAATTGGAAGTGGAATTGCTGCTCCAGTGCTGTGAAGTGTAGCCACAGCACGTTACCCTGGTTTTCTACTAATTTTCTACTAACTTGGTTCAGTTCTTAACCCCAAGAATAAAATCCAGCTCTATATTCCTTGATCTTTTGCATTTTATTTTCTTTTGTTATTTTTGTAAAAAGGCTGTTTAGTGATGTGAATAGATGTACAGTTGAAAGGCAAAAGTAACAGCCTTTTTTAACACTCATTTTACTAGGCTTTGCCAACCTGCATCCTAAGTCTCACCCATAAAGCTTCTTGTCAACTGTACTTTAAACTATTACAGTAGAGGTTACCCATATAATATTTACAAGACATTAATTACAAGAAGCGCTTACCAGCTTAAGATTCTGTTCTCCTTGCCTTTTTGATTTCCAAGTAAAACTGTAACAGAGAAAGTCATAATATTGAACACTTGAACTCTCTTCATGCCTCAGAGAAGAGACTACTTGCTTCTATTTGCCAAATATTCAGCTTTTTTCTTAGATAAAATATTAGAGGAATGACATGAGTAAAGTTAAATTTCTAGCAAATAATGTAAAGAATGAACATGAAAAAATTACATATAGATATCTGAGAATGAAGCACTGGATTAGGTGACTTTTCTTTTTGGCTTAGCCATGGTTTTAAACTGAAAGGGAGTACGGTTAGATTAGATGTTAGGAAGAAGTTCTTCACTGTGAGGGTGATGAGGCACTGGAATAGGTTGCCCAGAGAAGCTGTGGATGCCCCATTCCTGGAAATGTTCAAGGCCAGGTTGGATGGGTTTCTGAGCAACCTGGTCTACTGGAAGGTGTCCCTCCCCATGGCAGTGGGGGTTGGAACAAGGTGATCTTTAAGGTCCCTTACAGCCTAACCCATTCTATGATTCTGTGATTGTTCAGTGTATCACCCTGTGCAACGTATTTCCTTTCATCAGCTTTGCCACTGTTTTCTGTGCTATGACCTTCCAGCAGAGAGACAAAAATACGAGTCTTCTGTGACCTCTAAAGTTCATTGGGAGTTTTATTATTGACAAAGTCTAGCGTGTATTAGATAGCTTTTAAGTCACAAGAAAACAAAAAAAACTCAAAGGTGAAAAGACAATTTGAACAATTTGGATTTTATGGCTTTTACATTAAGCCATTTTATGGCTTCACATTAGCAAAATAAATTTGCTTAGCCTTTGAAATTATGTAAAACTGATTTAGCATTTTCTCTTAAATTTGAAGGACCAAAAATTAACAAATTAATTGGATCAGCTGCTGGAAATGATAAGTAATGTCACTGTAAAGTTTTTCAGATTGCTGTCTTTGATTTTATCATGCTTTGTAGCTTGTTAGTTTCTATCCTATGAGCTAGAAGTACTTACTAAAATAAATTATTAAATTCTATTCACGACAACTGGGCTGTTAGCAAAATTGCATTAAAACACATTTTTCATATTCGATAGTTATTTCTTACTTTTGAAGATGCCATTCTGCAGAAAAAAAAAAAAAAATTGCCCGTGTGCCTGAATTATAAGGGTTTTTTTAAGAGGAAGAGTGTTCGTGGATGCTCCTGAATGGTTTCTGATCATTAGATTACTGAAATTCATCAGCTGGAGGATTTTTTCAAGCAAGGAAACAGAACTATGGCTGGAGTATAAAACATTTTCCAGAATAGAGAGAGACAATTTTTAGTGACTAATTATAGCCAGAGGTAGGTAGGAAAAAACAGCAGTGTAAAAAACCCATGTGTGAAATTAATTTGGGGTTGGTGCAAGTACAATTTGAAAGTGTTTGGTGAGTGATCATAAACTTATTAATTTCTCAAAACAATCTAGACAATGGCTTTATTATAGATAAGATAAAAGGCACATTTTGTAAGGATATTTTTTGTGTAGGTGTCTATCAAGCATGAGTGAAGAAAATTGGATCTGGGATGGTATAAGAAGCCATTAACTATCAGAACTGACAGGCTTGATGTTCAAAACATAATGTAAATGTATCCCTCCCAAGGAGAGTTCGGATTTCTTTCTCTTCAAGTTTTTAAAATTATGTTTAACAGGGCAGGAGTACAAAATACAAGATTCTGTACTGTGCTGCACTTGGCTTGGGTAAAGCTAGTTTTCTTCAGAGTGGTTAATATGGGACTGTGTTTTGGATTTGTGCTGAACAAAGGTTTGAGAATTTAGGAATGTTTTAGTTTTTGCTGAGCAGCTCTTACACAGAGCCAAGGCCTTTTCTGATTTTTGTACTGCTGTGATGACAAGGAAGTTGGGAGTCATGGGAGGTTGGCAGGAGACATGGCCAGGACAGCTGACCCAAACTGATCAAGGGGATATTCCAAACCAAGGGGCATCATTTGCGGGAGAAAGGAAGACGAGGAGGATGTTTGGAGTGATGGAGTTTGTCTCCCCAAACAACCTTTATGCATGATAGGGCCCTGCTTTCCATGGGATGGCTGAACAACTGCTTGCCCATGGGAAGTGACTAATGAATTCTTTGTTTCGGTTTGGTTACAAGCACAGCTTTTGTTTTACTATTAAACTGTCTTTATCTCAACCCAAGGCTTTCCCAACCTTTACCCTTTCAATTCTCTCCCTGATCCTGCTGGTGGGGCTGTGTGGGATTTGGTGGCTGGCTGGCATTAAACCATTATGTGTGGAAAAAATATTTTGTCTAGATATTTTTGAATAATGGGGACCTCAGTTCAATTTCTTACTCCAAAGTTAGTGCAGGTATATCAATCTCTTAGATGTGCAGTGGAATACAAGCATTCTGACAAAATTTCTTTTTGTTTCCTGGAACTACACTAAAGAAAGGCTTTAGTAGTTGCAGTGTGCTTTACAACACTTCTCTGTGAGGTCTGCAGCTCAGAGAGTAGAATGAACATCCTGCAACCCACTTTAATGCTATGGGCAAATAAATCACTCCAAAATGAGAGTCACGTCTGCACGTCTTTAGATCAGCTAAAGAACACAACAGGGAAGAAATGGAGAGATTTCAAACACCGAATCTCCAGGCAAAAGAATGCCCAGTTTTACCTGGAAAGTAACCTTAATCTATGCTTGAGATGAGCATTTCTATTAAAAGATTGCTTACTCACCCTTTCCACTTGGCACTTTGTCCAAAGGGGGGGTGGGGGGAGATTCTAGCTTAGTGTCGTCATCTGCTTAAGGCACACCTATTCACTTAGGAAACTCTTGAGAGAGAGTTCTTATATTCAGCAAAGACTGGGTAAGAAAAGAAAAAAAGAAAAATATTCCTTAGACCTCTGCTAAGTAAGAATGTCATCTACCAGCCGTTTTCCATTTTTGTCTTTCAAATGGGAAACCTAACAAACTGTCTAGAGAGTTAGCGCAGGTATATGACTTATGCCTGGATATACCTCAGGAAGATCTCCAAAGTGTTCACAACCCTACAGGAGAAATACGGTTGTTGAAGAAGTTTTATAGGTAAAGCAATTTTCCTTCAATAATATTGCTGCTAGAGTAGCATGAAGATTATTAAATTTCTCATCCAAAAACTTTGTTAAAGAAAAGAGTAATAAGTGGAATAAAATCTCCTTTTTTATTCTCATTCACAGTTAAATACAGAAGGTTTTAATAACTGGATATTTGAGAAGCATTTCAAAGCTAGGTGCAAAATTTAAAATTATATTTGTATGTATAATATATTTAAGACAGAAAGGGGTTTATATATCTTACACTCTGTCCTGTAATTCCTAATAATTATAAGGGAAGTTAAAAAGTATACATTATAAAGACCATACACCCCAGAAATCTGACTTTTAAAATCTCTGTTCTTTTAAATTTTAAAATAAAATTAATAAATCATCAGACTGCAAAAGACATGAAGCAGTAAAAACATGGGAAACAGACAAAGAAGTTAAATAAGAGCGTTACAGAAATATTAGTCTGTTTTCATTCTCATACTGTGAGCGTAATATACTAGAATTATAACTGTATGACTATCTTCTCTACTTGCTTTTCTCATTTTCTATGGTCAACATTATATTGAAATTATTGTGAGGGCAAACACCATTGTACAGTTACAAGCACTTTCAACAGGTAAAGTATACAGTATAAAGTCTCTACTGTTGCTAAGTAAATGTCACCTTTCCCCAAACCCACCAGCAAATATTGATCAAGAATCTCAAGCTTTTCAAAGAGCTCCAAAGTCAGAGTGAATTAGTTTATGCGGTTTTAGAACATTTATAGCTCCACTTACAGCATCACTATATGTTGTTAGGCTAACTAAGGATGTGGAGTGATTTTTTTTTTTTTGTAATTTTCAGGAATGTAGAAGATGGCTACCAGACAGGCTGCAGGAACAAGTTACTGTGGGGTAAGGTGGTTTTCATTTCCTTTGTGGAAAAGGTTGAACAAAGATAATTCATGAGCAGAGAGAATTCATAATTCAGAGAGCTGGCTGACTTTATTTTGTGGCCATTCTCAATAATCTTTAGCAACTGGTGCCTCAGGACTGGAAGAAAGTAACTCTTGCTCCTATTTTTAAAAAGGGCATGAAGGAAGATCTAGAGAACTATAAGCTCGTCAGCCTCACCTCTATCAACTCAACCCCTGGGAAGATGGTGTAGTAACTAATCCTGGAAACCATTTCCAGGCACATGAAAGACAAAGAAGTGAACAGGATTAATCAGCATGAATTCACCAGTGTGAAGTAATGCTTGACCAACCTGAGAATCTTCTATGGTTATATCATTCTCTGAATATCACAGGTTTGCTTATCAGGAGGCATTGTTAATAATTTTGAAACTTGACCCTACAGTAAACACACATTTCTTCCATTATTATTTCTGTATATTTCCACTCTATTTTCTAGCTGTTTTTGGTCCTGATGAACAGATATAGCCAAGAATGTCCCAGCTTCCACTGTTTGCAATCACTGTTTTTTAAGAAGGTGTTTGATTTGTGGGTCAATAGATGTTTGGTCTATGTATCACTTTTTGCAGTTAGCCAAACTGTTTGACATTCCTCCGCTAATTGTCTGTAATCAAAATGATTGCAGTGAAAAAAAAATACTGAGGAAATCATCTAGTATTCCTCTCTTCATTTTACTGATCTATCCAACAATCTGAGATAACAGAGAGCAAATATAGGGAGCAGAGTGGAGGCGTTATAGGATGTGTTAGCGCTCCAGTCTGGTATCATTGCTTTTCCCTCTGACCTTTCACAAACCATACTTTGCACTAATGGCAAAAATGGAATTCCTACTATACAGGTGCTGAGTGACAGAAGGTCAGTTTTGTGAGGTTTCTAAAAGCTATCATTCTCTACCTAAAAGTAGATGCACTCCTGTAAATCAAAGATCTATGTAGTCAAAAATTATGATTCCAAGAGGGACCCAGAAAGAACATTTTAGAAAAACAGTGTAAACATGCTTTACAATGAAATTCTGCCAGCCTCCACAACTGTGCTGAAGTCTTGTTTTTATTTTTTTCATACTTTTTGTAGTGACCTTTTGTAGATTTTTATTACATTAATTTAGTTGCTTTCTGAACAGTTTATTTCACTTCAACATTTATATTGTTCTGTAGTGGGAGCCTAATTATGAAGCTGTGAAAAGCCTTCCTTCTGTGAAAAGCTTCTTTCTTTTTGTTTTGAACTTGCCATCTGACATTTTTATGGTCTAGTTCTTGAAACATTTAAAAATCATTCTGTCTTTCCCCTTTCTGTAACTACTGTGATTTTATAGACTTCTGTTAAAACTTTCCTCTTTTTTTTTTTTTTTTTTTGTTTGTTTGTTTTTGGTTTTGGGTTTGGGTTTTTTTGTTGTTGTTTTTTTTTAGTTTGCTTTACCCTTCAGTGTCCCTCTGTCCCAACCCAGGGACAGACTGAAAGCCAGAATGCCTGAGCTTAGCAAGGCATCCATTTGTCTAACCCTTTTTTCTCAGGTATCATCTAAGCTTTGGACTTAAAAACAGCTGGGATATGACCTGACACATCATGCATAGGTGCATCATCACAACTGGCAGATTATTATCCATACCAACTTGTAAAATGAAGTTGGATATATCCTTTCCTCTTTACAAAAGAAGTAGCTAATGGTGTAAGCCTCTGATGGTTTCAGAGTTTTGGAAAAAGCCTCTGCACTATAATTTCCACAGAGTCCATTGCGGGTGGGTGGGAAGTGTCTCAACAGCTTTAACTAATGATTGCCATGGTCATCATAAAAGTTGTTGAAGTAACTGCTGAGAGCAAAGCTCAGACTGGTACAGAAGACATGCACAGCAATGTCATCGAACACTGCTCCTGGGATAACAGCCAGGATGGAGGTAATAATTCCTGACAGAAAACGGGGGATGAATTCAGTCCAAAGGGCATTCATTCATAATGCAAAACACTTTTGAGCAAGCAAAAAAAAAAGTTCCAGATGTAATGAGCAAGGTGATAATTTATGAATTCTCATATCTTGTGCAATTTTGGAATTTGGACAAGGCCAGCCAATAGAAAAATCATATTTTCTGTAATGAAGAAAGGTATGCATGGAACTGTGCCTACATTTAGCTCTTCAAAGGTGTAAAGATATTTGTTGACTATCATGAGCTTCAGAAGCTGTGAAAGAAATTGTTTTGGTTAAACACTGAGATTTTAGAGATACATTTGGCTGACAAAAAATTTTAGCTTCTCTTAGTTTTCTTAGATATGCCAGACTATCTGATAGAGTGCCTACAGAGATGAAAGCCTCACTGTGCAAGGAAATGTGCAAAACATATTGTGGAAGAAAGTACCAGTTATGAATTTCTTACAATTTAAGTAGAAATAATGGACAGAGAGTAGAGTAAGAAACAGAAAAATCAAGCATAAGAAAAACTTCACACAACTGTCAGGTTCAATAGTCAGTGTACTTAGAAACAATGCCAGAATATGTAGTGCTATTCTAAGGTTAGTAACTTTTCTCTTGGATTGCTTTGCACTGCACATGATTTGGCTTTCTAAATAAACTGGGTACTCCCTTATCATTACTCTTTTTGTCTCATTTTACGTTAACTTTTATAAATAGACTTGTAGGAACAGAATTTCATTGTGCCAAATTATTGCTGGAAATTTGTGAGTTGCTGTGGATATTCACTGAAAATTTTTCTACTTTCAGCACCTCAGGAAACCTCAGCCAAATAACATTTGTCTTCAAATAATTGCAAGTAGCATGGTAGTTACCTAGGTCAGGTGACTGAACTAAAACATTTATACATTATAAAACATGCCAAATAACAAACAAACAAACATACAAAAAAGCCTCAGAGAATTACCCTTTATAATATTTTGAATAATACAGCAGCCTACTTCCAGATATTTCATAATTAGTGAAAAAAAAATCTAAATTTTCTGAATAAAAGTTACATTTTGGGTAACGTTGAGCTATAGGAGGATGGCTGCTGAAAAAGTCAATGTCTAAAAATATTTGTTGTGTGTGATGTAACTCTTGCCAAATGAAAGAAAATTCACTGATTTCATACCTGTCTGAGAGCCAAAATTCTTTCCAAACTGACGCTGAAGATTTGCTGATACTGAAGCTGATACTTGAAACATGATTGGTTTTGAGAACATATGTCTGCATACATCTAGGATATTCAGGTGGGAAACTTTTGGCACCAAGATTTAGAAAAAGTGGGAGAGATTATTGAGTGTATGAATTCAGAGTAAAAAGAAAGGTTGAAAAAAGCTTTGTTGTTTCTACCAGATGGCTGTATCATATCAGCCTTTGGCTTCTCCTTTGGTAACAGTGAAGAAATTGGTGATTGAAATCTTGCCAAAATTGCAACTATACCAGGATAATTTGGGTGACCAAGGAATATTAATATTTGTTGAGATAGGTGTCATCAAAATAGGTTGTATTTTGCTTGAAAATAAGGTTTGAAAATAAGGTTCTGTGATGATGAAACTGAATGTGAAGTTCTGGTGAAGTCTTCTGAGAAGTGGATGAGGGAACTGGGGTTGTTTAGCCTGGAGAAAAGGAGGCTCACAGGAAACCGTATTGCTCCCTATGACTATGTGAAAGGAGGCTGCAGTGAGGTGCAGATTGGTCTATTCTCCCCAGCAACAAGGGACAGGACAAGATAAAATGACCTCAGGGTTTACCAGGCAAGGTTTCCTTTGGATATTAGGAAAACTTTCTTCCACTGAAAAGGTGGTGAGGCGCAGGAACAGGCTGCCTGGGAAAGTGGTGGAGTCACCGTCCCTGGAGGTATTTAAAAGACATATAAATGTAGCACTCAGGGACATGTTTTAATGATGGACTTGGCAATCCTGGGTTTATGACTAGACTTGAAGATTTTAAAGGTTTTTTCTTACCTACATGATTCCATGACTGATTATTTTTAATGCTGACAGTGGGAGTTGCAAAAGAGAAATCCACGCACAGCTACTCCAGAGCAGGTATGAGCATGCAATCTCAATTCTGTTGAATTAACCAGAAAATACAGAGCAATATTAATACAAGCTTTGGCTTTATAAGAAGATATACTATATGTTACTCTTTATATATTTTTATTTTTATTTCTAATTATCTTCTTTTACAGTATAAGCAAAATAATGATTTGTCAGAAGTTAGAATAAATGAGATTTCTGTGTGTGTGTTTTTAAAGATGTTGGTATTGTTATGGACAGGATGCAGTACTAACCTTGGCACTGATCTTACGATTCTTTGGATAAGGGGACAGGTAAAGGGATTCTCATTTTCTTTGTATGAACTTACCAGGATGGATGAAGCATGCAACAGTGGCAATTGCTGCAACAAGTAGTCTCCTAAATAAAGTAGTTTTACCTTATCTGCCACTCTTAATGCCAGATGCATAGCAATTATTATTAATATAATCATATTAAGCTTTCTGCTGTAGAAATGAGAATCCTGGAAATCCTGAGGATGTTTCAGGTGGAGAAAGGTAGGACATTGGGAGTCCAAAAAGCATAAAATTGGGACCCAAGTTCTTATAATAGTGTGCTAGCCATAGCTAGAGAGTCTCTGCAAAACACCACCATGTAATATTTTTGGTCCAAAGACTATCTGTAGTGAAATAGAAAAAAATGCCTGTAAATAATTTTTTCTTCATCACACCTGCAGACTATTTCTATTTTCTGTTTTATAGGTCAAGCAAATATTATATAAGCATTTTTTAATCTGAAGGAGAACACACATAGGATTAATTTTGAAAACTGGCTCTTCTACAGGTGCAGAAAGGTGTGGAAATAAAAAAAAAAGGTGTTCTCAGAGCAGCAGTTCTGGCAATACTCTAAAGAACAAGTAGATTTTTATCACTGCACAACCTTTTTTTTTTTTTTTTAGGAACCACTAGAACAAGTTTCATTAAAACCCCCTGTCATAGAACCTCATCTTTAGTGGTGGCCGACAGAGGAGGCTAAAGAAGCAGAATAAGGATAAAGCAGGATCCATTCCACAAAACATTATTCAGTCTGTATGTAGTTTGAGGCTTTCCTGGGCCTTTAGTTGCATCCAAGTAATTGTGTTTAATAGCTGTTGATATCACCTATCCTGCACGAATTTGTCTAATTCAGCTTTAAACCTTTGACCTCTAAAACAGCCTGTAGCAAGAAATTCCACAATTTCATTGTGTCATGTGAAAATGGTGTTTATTTTCAAACTGTTGCTAATTCCACTGTGTGCTCCTTGTTGCTTTACTGCAATAGTGAATAAGTTTTGTTTATTTATTTCAGTTATGCTGTTTATGTGCTCATAGATCTCTGTACAGTTGCCTACTTCATTTTTTCCCAAACAGTGTACAGATGGATCTGAGTGGTAAGTTTTTACTTCTGGTAAAGGAGGTAAACAGACTTTTCCTTCACCTTGTGTGTGGGCACCTTTTTTACCAGGAAAAAACATCTGTGAAACCCTGAGCTTCATATTCTCTCAAAAATGGAAGAAATCACTAGGTGCAGGACTTTTGCTATTGATTGCATTTGTAATAAACAGTCCAGAAGCAGCTGCTTTTGCAGATTACATGTTAAAAATCAGGCAACTGGACCCTGGTAATAGCAGAATCATCTAGTCTAAACTGATGTTAGTCTAAAAATTTATCATAAAGTATCAATATCACATTAGGAGCACAATAACAACAGTCAAGTTCTTTGATATGCTATACCTTCAAATAAAACTTTCCATGAGCAAAAAATGGCTTCAGTTCTTTATTGTACTGAAAATTAAAATAGATATAGCAAAGGATTCTTCAAATCTATGTAAAGGTTGCAACTTTCAGTCCTGAAATATGCTACTTTTTTCCCACATTTTATCTATCAGGTTGGAAATATAACTGACTGGCTCTAAGAAATATCTCTGTCTCTGCCTTTTTTTCTTTTTAAATTTATTTTATTGTCCTGTTCCACTGACTTCGTCTGTGATGTTGAGAATCCCACATAAAAGTATGTCCTTTCATCTTGTTTTTTTCCCAGATGGCTAACACTTCAAAGGAATCCAATTTGGAAACACTTTACTATCTACATATGAATACAATTTACATCCGAAAATGTGTTTCTGAAATGTAGAAGACACGGCTTTTTTTTTTTTTTTTTTTTTTTTTTTTTTTTTTTTTTTTTTTTTTTCCCAATTGAACAGTGTTAGCTACCAATGGGATAGTGTTTACTAGTTTTTGGCTAGTATAGTAGTTTTCTAAAGCCTTATGATTAGATTTATAAAAGATGAAACTTGGGACTAGAATCTGCCCTCTCATATTAGACATCTAGTTTGTTTGGAATTGGTCCTCTGGACAGGCCTGGCCATGTGCTCTGTGCTGGAATTTCTGTGCATTTCACACTGAAATCTCATGTCAGAAAAAGCAGAAATAGGCCTGGTGAGAAGAACCACAAATTTAGGTGTTCTGCTATCAACCTGCCAGCAGTCTGCAACAAGCAGTAGAATGGATCTGTGGTCCTCCCTGCCCACAGCCCTCCTTGCCCAGCCAACTGTGAGCTCCTGGATGCTTCGTGGCTCATCTTGAGGAGATGTTCCTCACTGCACTCACTGGTGCTTGGGACTGTACCTCTTGTGCGTGTTGCACTACAGGAAACTGGAGTCTACTGGGCTCCATAGCCATCACAAAAAACATGTCTACTATGTCAGATGAGAGCCTTTTTTCAGTGATTATGATTAGCTCATGGAGTGAGTCCAGAGGAGAGCCACCAAATTTATTAGAAGGATGGAGCACCACTCCTATAAGGAAAGGCCAAGAGAACTGAGTTTGTTCAGCCTGCAAATGAAAAGGCTTTGAAGTGACCTAATTTAGGCCTTCCATTACCTGGAGAGAGCCTGAAGGAAAGATGGAGATATGTTTTGCAAAAGTATGTGATGACAAGACAAGGGGGAATGGTTCCAAACTGAGAGAAAGCTGGTATAGATTAGATGTTAGACAGAAATTCTTTACTGTGAGGGGGGTGACGCACTGGAAGAGGTTGCCAAGAGAAGTTGTAGATGTCCCATCCCTGAAAGTGTTCCAATCCAGGTTGGATGGGGCTCTGAGCAACTGAAGTCTAGTGAAAGGTATCGCTGTCCATGGCAGAGGGATTGGAACTAGATGATATTTAAGGTGCCTTCCAATTCTAATCATTCTATGATTCTATGATTCTCTTTCAAGACCTTAGACAAATTTTTCCTTAAATATGTGGAGCTTGGGCAGGAGGCACAAGTATAGCTGCCCAAACTCACTATTTACAGAGTATGCACAAGAAAAACATATTTAAAGGGGAAAGAGAATTTTCAAGGTGTGACTGAAGTCCAATAAATTTACAGAACTCAGACCTGAAAAGGTCTGTAAAGCAGACAGACTGGAAAAGCCATGTCTGTTTCAGTGCTCACCTTGCAGACAAAGGAGGACTTTGGTAGACTAAACCTCACAGCAAGTTCATTTATACAGTGTCACACTCTTCCAATAAAGACAGCCACAAAATGGAGTTGTGGAATCAGAATTCAGTGTTAAATCAGTTAAGTAAAATTGTAAATTGAAGAAGGCAACTGCTTTCCTGTTTTCTCTTGCAAGTCTCTGTCTGGATAAATAACCAATTCAATTAAAGATAAAAAAATTCATACTAAAATTTTCAAAACAATTTTTTAACCATTGTTCAAATAGTTGATACTCTTGGAGCATTATTTGTATTAGATATACTAAAACATGTAACCCAAGTAAAATACTGAGAGATCAGTTGCTCTAGTAGAAAACATAAGTAACACATGGAGAATATCCTGTCCTGTCTCAGGTGCTTTTAGAGGTGATGTGCCTTCGAAAGAGGTTTTAAACACCTGCAGTTGTGAATTATCCTGCGTGTTTGGGCCAACACAGTAACATTCAGCTATGAAGCATGAGGCTTTGGAACTTGGCAAAATTAATACATTTTAATAAGGGACCTAGAGGATGATTTTTTTCTTCCCTTTGGATAAAATCTCTGGCACTGTAGTGATGTAAAGAAGGTTTTGAGAGCAAAAAATGGTGAAAAACAGTATTAATAAATGTATCTCTTCACACATGAAATTCTTTAATATGTATAAAAGTGATTATTTTTTCAGTCTTTTGAATACTTCCAGTTCAAAGGCCAGTTAAAAAGGAACTTATTATAGAATAAAATTCGTTCCTCAGTCTGGTTTTCCATATTTAATAAACACTGATAAAGGTTCAATTAAAAAAGCGTTATCAAAAGCTTTCAATAGGGGAGAAACATTCTCCTAAAACACAAAGTCAGTATAACCTAAAAGTAGCTGCAGTTAATCAAGTGTATAATATGAGGAAAATAATCAGTACTCAGGCAGCAACATGTATTTACAGTGTTTACTTCTTTACGATATTGTAGAATAAGTAAAAAAAAGGCCAGACATTCAATGTTATATCTGAATTTTATCTGAACCTAGATTTATTTTTGCTTTAGATTTGAAGGCCTGAAAGTCATTTTAGTCTAAGTGATATTTGCTGTTGTCACTAAACAAATCAGATTTGATTTTCTTACTACAAACACAAACTTATCTCTCTCACAGGGTTGTCTGTAAATTAAAGAATGAAGACGTGTTTAAAACTCTTGGGACAAACTGCAGGAATTTTAAACAGGCAAACAGAAACTACCTTGTGAATCTTCCAGGTTGGTTCTTTATGATTTCACCATTTTTAAATAAGGATTTGAACTTGTCACTGTTCGTTCTGTAAATAGCAGGCTAATATTCCTTACAATTTTTTAGACAGAAAACATAATTCATATGCATTCAGATAAGAGAGTTCTCACTAACTTATTCAAGATGTCATATGCAATGTTCTTGAAATGAATTGCCAACACAAAGTTTTTCTATTAAAATAAACCGCTGGGAACTTAGCTTGTTGAAACTTTCTGTATTATGATCAGTAATGCCTTGTCCAGAAAGTGCACACAATTTAACTTTGTGTTCATTTAATTTCCAAAGTGTCTCTAGGAAAGAGTTTATTCCAATTATCTAAAAGACGAAAATGGCAAATAAAGTACTGAGGGAGATGTTTCACTGAGAAGGGGTTGGCTTTGAATCATCTCTGCACTTCATTATCCTACAATCAAGCAATCAAATTTCTTCACCTCTGGAATTCACATTCTGCTGATTATCATTTATGTACTTTAATTGGTTACACTGTAATTTCTGGCTAGACCCTTATGAACAAAAGGACTGTTACTGATGGCTCATTCACAGTTTCAGTCCCCTTTTTGTAGTTGCCTAACAGATTCCCTTCAGATTTCTCTATCATCACCTACACAGCTCTCCCACTGGCTATAAAATACTGCAGCAGCTTGTAGGTAATTGATCAGACAAGTGAACTGTAAAATATTCATTTTCTACTTCAACAGCTAGATAAATCTCTTGGGAAGTGGATGAAAATATTGCTTATGCACGTCAGGGTTGGTGTAGTAATAGCAAGGTTGCTGATAAGCAGGGGTCTGCTACAGAGTTAATGCTTAATTCTGTTCTGCGCCAGAGGTGAGGAAGCGTGCGGTCTCCCTTTGCCTGCAGCTAGGAGTCTCATTACACACTGAACCCCAGGCATCAACACCAATGCACCAGCCATGGTGCTTCAGGGATGGTGCTTCCTGTTATAATTAATCAGGTTCATCTCAGTGTAATATGCCAAAGAACAAATTAACACTTAGTTACTGTAACCAACATGCTAAACACCAAAATATTAATGAACTGGAGAGCAGGAGTGAAAAGGGACTGACAGAAAAGGGAAAGGTAAAACCTGTTTTTTAAATCTTTTCATCAGCAGTAATTTTTACAATCTCGCTTTCTGAGATTTTTTTACACGAAGCTATCAAAAACCTGTCAAAGCATTTAAAAGTGATTGTATAAAGAATTGAGAGCAACAGCAGAAAACAGTGAATTATTTTCATCTTTATCTTGCTGGGTCACCAGAGTGAGAGAATCTGAGTGTAATTAGCAGTAGCTTTGTTTCTGACTTGTATTAAATGTTTATTGGGCAACCTTACTCAAGACCAGACTATACTAATCAGAAAACACATGTAGTCCCTCCACCTGCTTTCTTCTCACACACGAAGAAAAAAGCTAAACTTTAAATATTGGAATATTAACAGCAGTTTTTAACCCAGTGATTTGTTTTTGAAGCAGTAAAGAACATATGCTTGTTTTCCATGCCCTTGGAGCGTGGTGTCAGTCAGCTTAAAATGAGACACTTGAAATAAAAAATAATCAGTGCTATGTATTCCACAGTAGTTGTGACCACCTGGGGAAGACAAATGGAATACTACGATTTTGCAGTGAAAAAGTGTATTATAGGTGCTGTAGCCCCTACTATAGATGTGCTGACAAGTAAATCAGCCATTCTTGGATCAGAATAATCAATTGCTTTAAGAACAGAAGGTAGGTCCACGTTACTTTCCATATCAGCTAACCTCTGATGATTTAAATTCAGTGCCAGAGAAAATGATGGTAATAAATCAGTCAATCAGAAAATTTGGAGAGGCCCCTAAGACAAGACAACATTATCCAAACATACTTTTTTTTCCCATTATAATAGTAAATAGATTTGTTCACATATAATCATGATTTTGAGTTGAAACCCCCCAGGATGGAATCAGCTCCATTACAAATGCGTACCATGCCGTTCAAGGACTCTTTCAGGTATTGTCTAGTTCCTTGACAACCTAAATATTCTGAAATGCATTCCGTCACCCCACAGACAAGGCAGGCTGTGCATCTTCTGCAGACATCAAGAATCTGATTTTTTCTTTTTTTTGCTTTGTATAGGTTTTCATGCAACTAAAGCAAATAGCTTCCTTAATAAACATTCTAAAAACCATATTCTGGGTTTCTAGTACCCCAGGTGCAGTGTGCTGTATCTCATATTTCTTTCTGAGAAAGACTGGTGAAGTTGAAAGTACCTATTTATAATGAGAAACATATCTGAAACCTAAAAACATTAGAAAGCACTACAAAGCAAAGAAACACAAGTGAAAACAAATACTGGAAATAGTACACAGTTCTCTTTTGTGGTCCTTGATACAATAAATCCTGCTATTTTAATTCTTCCTAAATTCTCATTCAGTAAGAACATAATTAAAAACAAAAGTAAAGTTCTGTTAATAATGAGGTGATAATGAAGCCCACCATGGCCATCAAGTGTCTGTTTAATAAATGCGTGCAACCTTTGATTTTGAATGCCATTTGTGCTTATAGAAATATTTTTAAAGGGAAATAGATGGATCAGGAAGTCTTTTCTACGTAGGATTTAAGTTCTATTATTTCCTCTAATTCCTCTAATATGTATTTAAAGTAAAACAACATTTCTGCCATTTTTTTCCTCTGAAAATATTGTTATCCATTTCTGCCCTTGCTTTCCCCTCCAAGTTTCTATTCATCCTTCACTGAGCTCTACAAATTTTTTTTTTGTAGGTTCCTATATAACTCTTTATTATGAGGCACTCATCCCTGAAAACTGGAATGCCTTTGTTTTCAGAGTCTATCTTTACCTGATTTTATAATTTCCTTTTTAAATCCAGCTAGCTATTGAAATCAGTATCAGCCTAGAGAAGTATGTACTGTGTTTTACAGATGTCACCCAGTATTAAAATCTTCCATGAAGTTTTGTGAAGGACCAGCTCTCCTTTATGGGTCAGAGGTGCTTGAAAACATTCAAGCACTACTGAGCCTTAATCACCCTGGGTACTTTCCAATCACCTTCATGTTGAGCCCATCTCTCTTTTTCTATCTATATGACAGAGAAAATGTATTTAATAAATACTTTATTGCTCAGAAGCATGAAGCAGTGATCTATGAGCCTGTGGAGAAGTTACTACAGGGAAGATCTCCAAATGTTTGTTGCTGTCCCTCAAGTTTAGGACATATTGCAGAGCAAAATGGTGGTGGGTGTGTTGAAAAAGACTTGAATGTGAAGAAAAAAAGAGGGTCTAACATAAACAGGAATAGCGGCAGAATAAAATAAGAGGGAGAGCAGGGCTAGAGTTGGAAAAGAGAAGAGAAAGGGGAGAGAATGCTGAAAGAAGAAGAGGACACAAACATAGCCACTTGAGGGGAGGAGGTAAAGAAATTCAAATTGAAGTTGAACCTGGGAAGAAGGAAGGGATGAGGGGAAGTTGATTTTATTTCTCATTACTCTACTATATTGCAATTGATTGTCAGCAAGTTAATCTATTTTTCCCAAAGTAAAGCCTATTTTGCCCACGATAGTAATTGGTAAGTGATCTCTCTGTCCTCAATACATGAGCTTTTCATCATATTTCCTCCCACTGTTCTGCTGAGAAGAGAGACACATAAGAGCAGCTTGTTGGGAACCTGGTGCCAGTCAAGGTCATCTCACACTAAACAAGCAGCCATGGACAAGTCTCGTTCCACAGTTTGAGGTGCAGGAAATTACAGATGGATTTATTTTTATTTTTAAAGAAGGAAGATAAAATGATGATAGTTCTACATAAAAGACATCATCATTGAAGAAATAGACTTGTTTTCATATAACCGTTTCATTCGGGAGGAATACAGATGCAGACCTGCCACTTTCCCAGGAAATACCCTAGTTCACAAGCCATGTTCTGTACTGGCTGGAGTGGAACAACCCTGGTAGAAGGATGCATTGCAGTGTTTGGGGCTTGCAAATGTGAGGGATAGGTATTCTGATCCTTGTCTTAAAGAATGTGTTCTGCATTTTAAATTTTATAGTGGCTGATGAGAAGAATGTAATTTCAGGAATAGACATCTTTATGTGCAATACAGATATTGTCCCAGTGGAAGAAAAACTGTATCTCCTGCTTAACAGCTGAGTGCTCTAAGCTTTAGGCCATTACAGAAGATGATCTTCAAGTCTCAGATCCCATGTGTTGAAGGAAACACAGAAATAGAAGTTACATTCCCTTTCTCCAAGTAACTATTGTGCTTTTCTTTGTGCAACTAATGGTGAGACTAAGAGCATTTTCTGTAGGGTATTATATACAGCAAGAGTCTGAGAATGTGCAGTAATATTTCACTTGGAAACACAAAACCTCACAAATAACACATACAAATCTTAGTACACCTCATATGCATCTACAAGCAAAAGAAAGAGAGCCGCTTTACTATTTGAACAGCCTTCTACCACTTTTCATTTTCTCTGAATGCTTTATCTGTCTGGACTTGGCCATTTTCAGGCTCTTAATGCTGTGGCTATTTTTCCTTTGACCACTGTAGTTTTACCAAGCATTAACAATCATCTTTATATAATTCGTTTAAAAGCTGATAAACCCTTTCCTTTTGTTGAAGAAATTTGATGTGTCAGTTTTCCCCTCAGTGCTGAAATGCAGGGCTCTTTGCAAGATAGTTCTTTTGTTCATTTAATCATCTACCTGCCTTTCTATAAATGACTCTACACTCCTTTCAACACCAATATGTCAAAAGTTCTTTTAACTGTTTTACTTCTTTTTCCAGGTCTGCTTGGTTATCAGAGGTTTAACTGAGTAACTATAGTCAATGCCTTTGCAGTCAAACAGTTCAATTCCTCTAGCTGCTGTCATGAATCTAGATAACTTACAAAGATTCCACTTCCCAGTTCATTCACTTCCATTTCAACAGAACTCTCCCAAGTGCTGTATACATATACCAGTTACGATTTGCAGGAATACCACATTTCCAGCAGGTTTTGGGAACAAGAAGCAAAGAAAAAGGGCAGTATATATGGCCCTGATTAAAATACTTACAGTGTTTTGGATTTGTTACATATTCCTTATTTGGGTCTTCTTACATCTGTGCCAACTCTATTAAAAGACAAAAGAAGATTTTTTGTTTATTTTCACAGTACCATTGTTCTTACTCTGGCCTTTGCTATAGAAAACAAGAAGTGGATTGCAGTCCCCTATTTAGAGGTCTTTTTTCAAACAATTGAGACAATTTCATAAATTTCAGTGCAAATGGCATAGTTGGAGGCAAAAAGGTGACATTGCTTGACAAAAATTAATCTGGAGTACAATGGGGAAAACACAGGAACATAGCTGACCAAAGAGGCAAAAATGGAAATCCACTTTGGTGCTTTTATAACAACACCTTTTCACATGCGCAATAAAACCTCAGGCTGAATTCTCCTCCTCTGCTTTATGGCCTGCATGGCTTCCCTTTGGAATGCCCCCCTTCAGCACGTCTGTGAGAATTTTATCACTTGTAGCAAACTTAACCTAACCCTCCTGTCAGACAGATAAAGAGAACGTACACAGTGCCCCACGTAAGAATGAATTCCTTCGCACATTAAAGCTTTTCCCTGGAAGCAAAAGTTTCTTTGAGCAGGTACTAGCCTCTCCCTCCTTGCTATTTCTTCCAAAGGTCTTCTACGCCTACGCATACAAAATGGAAAATGAGTTTGTCCTTCCTGTGGACAAGAGAAAACAAATGAAACAAATGATCATCCAAATAATGATGGTTAGAAAGAACATTGGAATCATACTTTCTCCTAGAACTAGTAACTTTAGGACTATACCTGACTTTGCAAACTTGCCAGAGGGAACTGTTGAAGAGGAGATTGCTTCCAGCATTAATTATTGTAATTTGATTAAGTTACGTATTTCAGTACAATGCTTATTTATTCCACTCTCACTTCTAGATGTCCCTCACCATCTCCTAATCCTTTCTTTCCTTTTGAAAACATTTTTGGACTTTGCTCTAGAGGTTGGCAAAAACATCCACCAATAAATCAGGATTAATTTACTTCTTTGCATGTAGATACTCAGAATTGTATGGTCAACTGTTAGTGTTTGGAATGTGTCACACACCATCCAGTGTCTAATTGTGCAACTGAATTATTGGAGGCGAGAGTTATAACACCCCCTAAATTTGAGGACCCTGGTGGTCCATCCTGCATAGAATTCACTTATTCAGTGAAAGACAGGATGGACCCTGAGGTAGGGTGAACAAAGGACAGACAGCAGCAAGGGCAAGCAGAACCGTTTATTCTCAGGGGAGTTAGTTTATATCTCTTAGGGACTGGTATGTGGGGAATTTTGGGAGGATACAAGTCAGGAAAAAACTTATAATTGGTAGGTCCAGTTTAAACACAGCCAATAATGGGGAGAGGAAGGGTAGCTATAAATCTAAGATTACATCAGCCAATAGTAAAAAAGGCTTACAAATATGAATAGAAAAAGAGTT
>JAWWES010000081.1:25946542-26015591 GCA_035583135.1 Lophotriccus pileatus | reverse complement strand
GCTGTTATCTTCAGTTCTCTCTTTCCTCAGAAGTCTTCCTCCACCAGGCATAGGCCTCTTGTGAGGCACTTCCAACACTGAATACCTTGAATCCATGCCCAAAGCTGTGTTTTCGCATTCATAAAGTAACAACTGTGATATTGCATCACTCAGATGCTGTTTTGGAAAAGAATAGCTACACTGACAACTATCAGAAACACAAATTCAATATAAGGTTATTAAACACTAACTCAGAAGTGATTTAGAACTAACTTGGAGGGCATATGAAATCCAGTATATCTGAGGTTGAAGCATAATCCACTGAACACAGTAAACATTTTACATATAAATATAAATTAAAACCTTAATTTTTGTTCTACCCCATACTTTTATATATTTTAAAACAGAAATCCCACATTTGAAAACCTGGAATAATGAGTCTAGAACATGAAATAAATGCTTTTATAAAACAGCAAGAAGGTCAAATTAGATTAAGATAAAATTGAAGAACAGATCTTCCACCAGTTAAAAAAAAACCCAAAACCTGCTTATGTAAGCATTGCATAAATCTACCTGGAATGCCCGTTCCAATAATAATAATGCAATTTACTCAGCCCTGAGAAAAAATGGTAATGATGAATGTTTCTTAATTTAACCAGTCCATCTGTCTAGTTAAATTTTTTTTTTTTTTTTTTTTTTTTTTTTAGACTAGGAATGAAGTATGACAAAATATCCACCGTAGGTAAACTGGAAATGGTGCCTGATAGGAGTTAAAAGGCCCCAAAAACTGGTATGAGAAAGCTTTCTTGTCCATAGAGAAAAGGGAAAAAAGCATGGCTGTAGAGGTATTGATAGACTATCCAGAACAAAATAATATGTGTTAATAAATAATAAATAATAAATAATAAATAAGTCTTATATTAGGTTTTGATTTTATTAGTACTCTTCCCAGCATACGCTACTGGCAGCACAAGGGTCCATTTGAACTCACTGTCACTCCTGTGAAGAAAACAGGTTTGCCTTACCCTGATTGTCTGCAAACTTGTACATATGGAAATCATGGTGTGAGGTAGAGTAGGGTGATCCAAACTCTGTAAAAATTCCAATTATGGTATCATGCAGAGAAAGGGAAGGTTTTCTTCAGAAAATACTAGACCATAATTCCTTGAATGGCCTGCTGACCTCACCTTGGAGATTATAAATCTAGTTCTTGCCTTGTATACTCAGGATTTCCTGGAGGATACTTTTGTTTTGGCTTTTGGGAAGGGGGAGAGGGAGCTGGGGCAGTGAGTTGTTTGGTATTTTGGATGTAGTCGCTTTTTTGGTTGGTTTTGTTGTTTTTCTTTAATAGGTATTGGCACTGTACTTTTCACTAATACATTCAGAAAGCAGACAGCCCATAGAAAGGCCAATATTAAAATAGAGGTAGGTATCCCGGTATGGGAAAGGGTTGTTATATCCAGACCAGTGAGTTCTTGACTCTGAGTTGTAGGATCCACGTGTAAATCCACAAGAAGGAGACACAGACACAACGTGCAGGTCGAAGGTCAAAACTGATCTAGTTTATTGTAACAACATGGTGGGTTTATAAGGGGCAGAAGAGGGGAACCCTGGGAGAAGGGACACCTGGACCTGGGATTGGTAAGGTAACATGAACCCCAAGGGAAGAGGGGGCAGTGACAATGCAGGGACAACAGGGGATTGGCCATAGCAGCTGCCCCTGGGGGCCGGCCCTGCAGGGGGCTGCCAGCACCTCTCCAGAGACGGAGAGATGTCCTTGACCATAGGGGAAAAGGTCACAACACAGTCCTTCCGGTGGAAGATTCAAGTAAGACATCCTCGGCTTCTTTCCACGCTCTGAAGGCAGCTTCAGTCGTCAGCCCATCTCCAACAGGTAGGCAACTTAATAATTCCTGAGACTACAGTTGATTCCTTGTACCCCCTTATGGAAGGAGCAGAATTCTCTCATGCTCAGCCTTTTCATGGCAGCCTTTATGTAAGAACCATTAATTGTGACTTTTAATCTTTCTCATTTTATCTGCTTCTAATTTTTTAGTGCAGTTTCCCGTTTCTGTTCTTGTTTTCCCTAGTTTCTGAGATCTCTCTCTGGATGCTCAAGACCTTGCCATGGTTAAAACTTTTTTTCTCATCCCTTGATTCCAGAACCTTCATGCAGGTACTTTGAAAATGCAGCCCTATCAGCATGTGCTATATTTTGTTGAAGTTCCAAGAAGTACATAGTAAATGACAGCTCCAGCCTGAAAGATGTTGTTCCTCTGTGTTGCAGAAGAAAAAGCAGGTGATAAACCAAATGAGCTAGAATGAAAGGGAAGGTCAGATAGCACACAAATAATGAAGACTCACATTCTTTCTGTTCTGCTGCAGTAACTGTTCTTGGTAATGGCAATTGCATTTTATCCTTCACAACTGAACTAAACAGAGTCTTTGGTGTAATGGAGGGAAATGAAGACTCCTGGCTAAGATGATCTAATTAAGAACAGCACATGGGAGATATTAAAAAACAAAACCTCTGGAAGACCTATGGCTTATAGGATGGACGAGATAGTAGCATTAGTCCAGTACATCCTAGAATGCTAATATTTTCTAACAAGCATCAAAAATAAGACTTTTAAAATAGATGTTCTGAAGGTATTATATTACTGTGCAATTAATACAGTGAGAGTTTCTGTTTTTATAATGAATAGATCATGTGACAAGTTATGTTTAAATTAGGCAAAACAGGTGAAGTCAGATTCAGGTTTTCAGGCATCCAAGCAGAAATCTGAGGTGTCCAAACAGAAATCTAAGGCTGGCAATTGTGGAAAACATTGTATTATTTCTTCATAACACCATAACACCACTAGTGCCAGGGAAGTCAGTGTTATTGTTTGATGCTTTTGAAGTTACACACATGTATAACAATGCACAGAATTAAACATTTTCAAACTAATAATTTAGCTCTTTTTAATTATAATAATATTATCTACAGTCTGAAAACTTAGTTTAGTAACATTATGAAAAGTTTTGTCTGTATTCACACTACCTCTTTAAAAGGAAAGCTACCATTAGTTATTAATAATAAATTATGAGTTTTCTTCTCTGTCAACATTAATTTTTTTCAAGAAAATACATACCCTTTAGGATTCAGACATTTTTTCTGGTAATGAGCCACTTTCTTCCTGCAACATTTCAACCTCCTCATTGTAAAGTCTGACTCCTATTAGAACCAGTTTTTTAGCTCTGCAGATTCTTCTCCTCCAATTAAAGCTTCCTGTTGAGTAGGAGGGAAATGTTAAAAGTCAGTGAATTATGGAATATCATAAAACACACAAAAGCCTAAAAAATGTTCCTAAAGGCTAGTAAATTAAAATACTTTCTTGTATGATAATTGGTTGTGATTTTAGCTGAATATTCTATAAAACAATACCAAAATATAGTTCTCCTGCTCATTATGAAAGGTTGTGAGCAGCACTGAGGGAAGAGAAATGCCAAGAAGGATTTAGAGTAGGGAAGAAAAAGGAAATTAAAATTTAGCTTAGACAAATTCAGCATAATACATCCACAGGAAGATAATTCAAACATATAGATAGTCAATAGAGAAGATATTTTAGAAGCAGGCATGCATGCTGAGATTTAAAGAGCAGATGGATCACAGATTAGAAATGACATTGTAATCTGGTATAAAGAAGAAAAAATATATTAATCAGTTTTTGTCAGTAAAGGCATTGGGCTGTAGAGCAGGAAAATAATGTGTCTGTTGGCTTGACCCTGGTCACACATTAGTCTTGCCAACGATTTCTGTGACAGGAGGCTCAACTTCTCTATGGGCCTAATTCATATAAAATTCTGTGAGATCAGTGAGTCCAAACAATGACTTCTGAGATCTGTGAATGACATTTTACAGTGTTGTAGGCAATTTGTTAGTAAAAAGGTATGATACACTGCACATAAGTCGAGAAAAAACTCCCATCCAGAATTATAGAGGCAAATACATCATTATGTGACTACCAAACCTGCACCTGTCACAATCTGCTGAATCCCCAAAGTGCAGCTTCTGGTGCAAACTTGCAATTCCATGAGAGCAGCCACAGCAGGAAATCACTAGCGAGCTGTTGCTTCTAAAGAACGGAGTGAAATACCTGAAGGAAAAGCTTTTGGCTTTGTTTATTTTTCCTCTTTAAAAGTGAAATGTGTATGCTAGCTGAAGGTGCCTCTGTGACAGCCTTAGGTAAGAAGGGCCTTACATGATGAGGAAGGTAGGTGGTGAAAAAACACAGCTTCACTAAGACAACCGTATTTTGCCAATATTTACCTCCTGTGAATTCCTGAAATTCTTTTCCGTTCTGCTGATTTAGCTAAAAGAGTTAATTATGATAGGACTTCTAAGAGAAGGCTGCAGTAACTGAGTAAGCTCAGTTTAGTAGTATCTTAGAAGTGGCAGCTCATCCAGTTTTCTTTTTGCTTACTCTGCTGAGAAACAAAAGGTACAGTTGAATAGAACTGACCCATTCAGACTCTGATTTAGGTATCTTGAGGGTGCTAGTAGCTTGGACTAGGCTAAAGCTTCTGGTCTGAAAGAATAAACTTCTGTAGACACTTTATTAACACAGGGATTTTGCATTTTTACGATAGGATACCAGACTGCGTCAGGAGCCATGGGAGCTATTTCTATCTGAGCAGCTGATTTGATGTGTGCCTTTGGGATTTGCAGAGTAATGATGAGAAATGCACACATTTAACAACAAGCTCTCTCCTTTCTGCTGTTCAAATGATAAACGCCTTTTAGCAAGAGACTTGTCTTTATACCCTCTTTCTTACACTCTCAAAGCAAGTAATGAAATTTGAAATGTCTTAGGCAATAATTTAAATTAGAGCTTAACACTTTATTATATATTTATATTTATTTATATTTTTACTTTGATTTGAAGGTTTAAAAGTACTGTAAAAATTATTTTGGTATCCTGATTATTGTTTTGTGACCAAGAGATCTACATGATGTGTGTATAGCTGGGCTGACAACCTACTCTCCCATCTCGATATGAAGGCAACTACCCCAACTAAGCTTAATGGTGCCCAGATCAAGATCAGCTTGTTACGTGCAGGAAGGTGGTCTCTCAGGAGGCTGAGGCAGCAGTGAGCTTGGCAGCATCATTTGACAAGGGGAAGTCCTCCTCGCTGGAGGATGCCAGTCCATGTGGTCCTCTCTGCTCTGCCATAAAGCAGAGTTTTACCAGAAAACTTTTTACAGCATAGTCTGCCCACCCTTCAAAATAGAAACAGAGGTCTTGTTTTCTAGTCAAGAGTGAGGAACAACTATAGGATTTTTTCTTATTATGGTAAGTCAATCTACAGGTTTAGTCAGGCTACATAAACATTTCAGGAAAGCATATGAATACCAAATCTTTTGAAGACAGTTGTTCAGGCTCCTTTACAGAAGTGTTTTGGTTTTTTTGGGTTTTTTTTTTACATTCAGGATAATAAAAGTGCTAATGATTTTTCACTTTATACACAGAATTAAATGCTTAATAAGCTGAACAAGTTTCAGCTAAGTTTCTCTAATTACCAACTACAGTTTATTTTTTATTTGCTAGACTCTCTGTGGAAAATAGTACACAGAATTTATAAAATTACAATAAAACACTGGAAAATCTGTTCCCCTGTACTGTTTTGCATGGACTTACTGGTAATGTCTTGTCATTTTTTAATGACTATGAAACATGTATTCCAGAAAATAATGTAAAAAAATAGATTTTTTTTTTAGTCATGATTTTACATATCTTAGATCTCCCAGGACAAATGGAAAAGTATTCTAGACTGTCAAAAATGTGTGCAACATCTACAAGATTAGGTCCATCAAATGTGGGGGCTTTTTTGTAAATAACAAGAAGTTAACTTGAACAGGGTCTGCATCAGAAAGATGATTTCTGGTAAAAAGGTTTTATTCTAATCTCAGAAGGAACACAACATGCTACAGAAAAAATTCAGGGAAGAAGTTAAAAACAATCTTTCAAAAATAGCTATTTTGGAAATTAAATTCAAGTAATAACTAAAGGAAATGGGAATAGCCTGCCTTGTGATGGCCATTTCAGGCTTACACTTAATAGAGAAAGGCTTCTTTACCAGAATCTTTACACGTGGCTGTAATTGAGAAAATCTTCCACTTGGTGACTGGCAATTTAGCTACTAACAATAATCTGACGATTCTTGGCTATTTTGATTCCTATTATTATGGCAATAAAATGGGTTAACCAAAATCTAAAAAAAGACAGTACTATAAATTATCTTAACTAAATAAATAGACAGAGATACAATAGAAAATCATGGCTGAGAAATATTGCATGATTACTTTAAAATCTAGAAAGTAAGCGAAAAATTCATGATACTAATTAAAGTTCTCATTAGAATCCCATTACAAGAAATAAGAGAAAAAAGCCTCTTTATTTCTCCAGAGACAGCTTTAGCAATATGAAATGAAGAAAAAAGGCTTAGTACCAAATCATTTGTGTCTCTTTTCCTTTCATGCACATAGACAATGAATTGGATTGCATTTTATATACTAAAAGGACATTAGCTAAATCACAGCAAATGCTTAACTGTTCATAGCGCCCTCTTAACAACAAAACAGAGGGCTGATGGGTGTGAGCATATGCTTTTCTGTGACAGTGGAGAAGACTTGGTAATCTTCGAAACACTAAACAGATTGTTTATATTAAACACTTGAAAATGATAATTAGAGATAAACCTTCAGAATATACTTTTAATTTCTTCTGCACACAGTACTTAAGGTGTGAGGCCACAGATCCTCTTCACACACTATATGTGATTTGCAGACCCTGACTGAAAAAAACTTTTCCATTTGAGGAATCATTAAGTGATAAGAGAAGTATATTTGCTTCAATATTTAGATAATAGAACATTGCATAGAAATACTTAGAAAACTTCAAGCAGAGCAATGGTGCTTTTTAATCCAAGATAAAAATGTCTGTTATAAGCTCTTCACTTGACTTCTGTTTGCTATTTCATCACTCATATTTTGTTTGTACATCTACAGTGTACAAACTGTAGGTGTATAAACCATAAATAGCTCCTCACAATTTACCTCAAAATGACTGACATGTTTTATTATAAAAATTTAGATCAATATATTACTGAAACAGAAAAAATAATTTAAATTCATTCAAATCAGTATTTCTGAAGAAAATGCTACTACATATTTAAGCCTTATAACTGTCAGCTCTGCAGAAGGATTTTGAGTCTGTGAATTATTAGCAGTCCATGCTATGGGTGAGTTGATCTTAAAGATGTGAGTGCAAAACTAATTTCAAAACTGATATAGTTCAGAACCCAGACTTAATTTTCAAAAAGACTTGGATCTCAGATTTGCTTTTAAGAATTAACTAAAACAAAAATGCTTCAGATGTAGAAGAAAGAATTTATACTTTCAAAGCTTTTATCTAGAAATGAGGTTCCTGTTGGTCGATATGGTCACAGGCTCTTGGATGCAAAAACTATTGTGCTCATATAACAACAACGAAGGTTAGGTAGGTTTGGATTAGGACAATATATTAATGTTTATTTTTGAATATGTGAGGGTTTAAAAGCAATGAAAAATAGTACCATACACAAAAATGTGTAAATATTGTTCCACAATTAAATATCAACTGGATAAAAATTATTTTTTTTTCTTATGAACCTGGTAAGTTTCAGCTCTGCTCTCATACATAATTTGTTACACTTCAAGTCCTCTCTTCATGATGAAAGACACTAACTTTCATGTGCTCTGTAAAAGAGGAACAACCTTTCCTTCAGTAAAATGACAGATACTACCATTCAATATAAATATATTTCTGCTGTATTTTCTACCCCCTCTTTCTCAATTTCCTATCCATCAGTTTTTATTTATATGCTGTAACGAAGCACCAGAGCATAGGTGAAGAATGACCATAAAAGTTCATATATGTCTCCTACTGTGGCTGGCTCAAGGTACATGATAGAAATTAAAAATACCTCTGAGGCAGAGTAATCTGAAAAAGCCTCCTGTTCTTACTTACCTCTAAGAACTACAGCCCAATTTGAAACATGAAGGAAACAACAAATATCCCTTTAAAAATTGCTAACAACATTAAATAGTCTCCTGATAAACAAATTTCCTGTTTTTTTTATGTGTGAATTATTTTCATTAGCAAAGCATTTTATGATTTTGTTCATGGTTTATAAACAACTGTTCTACTTTTTCAATTCAAATTTTTTCTCTTCCAAACTGTCTGCTATTTTTTATGTCAGAAAAAACAAAGGTTTTCAATTTAACATTACTATTTCTGATATACATATGGAAACCCATTTGTTGTTTTATGTTGATTCTTTCTGCTCTTTAACTTTTGTTTTTGTCATATTCTCTTTTAAAGTAGACTTCTGTTATGGATAGCATTCTGGGAAGGGTAGTGAATTAAATGAAGGTCTTACATTGTCCATTCTGTCATAATTCAAGTTGTTGTAACATATTACAATGTGACACATTACTTTTTACGATTTCAGTAGCACATTAACGATGACTTCTGCTAAGAAACCTGTAGGAAGGTTAGTGTTTCCTTGGTTAATTTAGATATGGTTAATTTAGAAAGCTGCATTGTACACCACATTTTTCAGATATTTCCCTCCAGCATGATACTCATTAATATGGTTTATCTTCTCCCCCTGAAATTTTTCCTTGTAGTTTTCATTGTAGCCAAATTACAGAATGTTTTTCCTGCACTTCTCAAATTTCAGTTTCGTTGCCCTCCCCTCAAGTTCAATAGCAAGAGTAAGTGAAGCTTTAAGGAGAAAGTTCAGTCAATTATTTTATCCCTTTTTCCATAATGAGAGTAATCTGTATTATCCTAAACTTTTTTTTTTTTTTTCTGGTAGGCGCTTTTTGACCCTGCCTTGTCCCACACATATAGGAAACTATTTAGTGTCTTTTCCCAAGGAACCAAGGAATCAGAATTTTTGAAAATTCTGAAGAAATTATATTGGTTTAAATTTTTTTTATTAACTATTTTAGCATGTGATTGGCTTATGAAGCCTTTTTACCCTCTTAAAGTATGTCAGTCTGGGAACTTTTATATTGTGAAAGCATTCACTTCTTTTTTGTTGTATTTTTAATGATCCAGAAAACCTTCTTGAAATAGAAAATAAACTTCATGATCACCAGTTCTGTTTTTAAATATATGAGGCACTGTTTTTTCCTTCTCTGTTTTTATGCAATAAGTAAAAAATTGAGTGGTTGTAGTTTTGAGGTTTCATACATTTTGTTTGTTATGCATGAAGTTACAGGAAACTTTTTGTAGTACGTTGGGCTTTAGTAACATCACATTGTTATATATCAGAAAACAGTAGGTGTCATAGTAATCTTCCAAAAATTCTTGAGTAAAAACTAATGTAAAAAGTCATTTAACTTCTCTGCAGTATTCTTATCTTCCCTCACCGCTTTGTGGGGATTTAGAAGATCTGTTGGTTCTATTACAGTCATCTTCTTCCAAATGTATTTTCATGGTTTCTGGGTTTAAAAACCCTATTTTTTTCCTTCAAAATCCATTTTTACCCTTCTAATTTCCCTCTTCCTTCATTGCTGCTATGACCTTGATTATTGATAGGCTTTGCTAAAGTCAGTCTTCTTAAATGCAGAGAATTTACATGGTTGAACCAACATCTTTCTAACTTGCCTCCTTCTTTAGACTTCAGTATGGCAGTTTTTGGTTTGCCACTTGCCACTGCAGTGTTACCTGATAGAGAACACCCCACAGGATGAAACTTGGTAAAACAAAAGTTCAAAGTACTGATGTCTTCATGGAGGTTCCTTGTGTCAGTCAGACTCAGCCTAATTTCATACTATACTGCCTAATGTTCCCGTGTTCTCATAACAATCAGATTCAATATGTTTTTTAACATCCACAGTAGGTTAATGTTGTAAGCAAAGTTTGGCCAACTACATGATGAATTCTTTTAAATAACTTGTATGTTTCAAAGTATTTAGCAGTGTTTGAAAATGCCAGATGGGAACTCTAAAATATTGCCACTATTTCAGGAAAATTTGTCCACAGAATTGCTTCTTTCAGGTTAAAAAACCAGTTTGCTTCTTATAAGAAGCATACATCATGATTACCTATTGTTGATAATAATCTTAAATGTTAGTCCTACTTAATTTTTTTTAAGTCAGAAGAGAAAATTCATTTTTTTAAAAGTTCTATTTCATTCAGCATTGTCTATCACTGCTAAGTTCACAAGGAATAAATGTTTCTCAACTACAGAAAACTGAGACAATTAGTAGTCTAACTGAAAGAGGCAGAACTAAGCTTCAGAAAGAAGGATCTCCATGATGTAGAGCTCCTCTTCTCCTAACATCCTGAATCTATTATAGTAAGAGAAAATTCCTCCATACACATATTTTTGTTTTTCTAAATCACCAAAATGTTAAGAAGAATGTCTTTTTCACCAGTTAAAGTTCACACTTCCATCGTCAGTCAATACAGCTATTTGTTTTAATTCTCTATGCCTCTCTACAAATCGTATATGTAATAATAATTATTATTATTTTTTAAATCTCTGCTTTTAAAACAGCTGTCTTAAAGGATAATCTGAGACCAATAATTTGGGATTTTAAAGCTGAAAAGTGGCTGTTTTATAAACTTATCTCCTCTCAAAATTTCACAATATTTTGTGCTCATGTCAGGATGTACCGTTAACTTACCAGACAAGTCCTTAAGAGAAATTCCTTAAGAATAATCACAGATGATTGCACTTCTCAGTTCTATGAGGTTCTGAAACAGCACAGTATGATTTTCTTTGGTGGTATCCAATGTCAAAGCAAAAGGGAAAAAGTAGATCAGATAAAGATGTATCAAGGATTGAACCAAAATCACATAGTCCCAAATTAGTTAACTACATATGCCTTTTGAAACTGAGTTAGAAACCATACTTCTAATACCTTTGGTTTAACAAGATGGCTAAATTTCTTATGAAAAGCTCTGCAGAACTTCCGGCAGCCGTTTTGAGTCTCAAGTGTTTGCACTGTTTACAACACTGGTCTGTTATTTTTCCTTAATTGTCTTCTTTGCTATCACATTCTGTGTAAAACCTTAATTTAATTCTTGATGCCCTCATTTCAGCACCTAGAAACGAAGCTGTTTGATATGAAGCAGTACTTAGCTATATAGGTTTCTGTGACACTAGCTATAACCTGTTAATTTGCATCCTGTGAAGGGCTGCTTGTTTACAGAGACCTCACAGAGCCTTGGAAAGCAGGGAGAGATTTAACAATAACTTTTTAAGGATGCAGCTGTGAACTGCAACGAGCCTGGACATGCCATTTTATAATGGCTTCCCTAATGAGCACTTTCTTTTTGTTATTGAGAGTTCTTAACTCTTTTGTTTGTTTCTGCCTTGGTTTTTAAGTGTTACCAATCATTACTGTAACAGCTTGTTCATCATACTTAGATCTCCACAAATTCCTATATAAATATCAGCATTATTTCTTCTTTTTGGTGTTAAGAGGGCTAGCAATGGCAAAGAAATATTCTTTACTTTAGTATTTTGCTTGTTATCCAAAACAATCAGCCGAAAGAATAAATTATACGGAAAGTATACATTAAAATCCCTTAAGCAGTGATGACTGAAAATACAGATTGTTTAAAATTAATATTGGAATTGTTTCTTTGTCCAAATTAATTGCTCCATAGTCAAGTGTTCTAGATCTATCTGAGAATTCTTAGAAGAGATCACTGACAACCTAATAAAATAATAAACAAAAGCACCTAAGAAATATTAAGTACCAGCTCTTGGAATTCCAGCCTGGGTGGGGACAGTGCAGAACCCTTTTAATGTCCAGTGCACTCTTCTGCTGAAGGAAAACTGTACAGTTGCCACTTTTCCCATGACTTCACCTGCCAGCAGCCCACTATTTTAGAACAATTTGCATGTTCTAACGCAAATGTCAGAATGCATGTCATTGAAGTTTACTTGTAAATTATCAGAATACTTTAATTTTGGAACAAAAAGGATCCTGCTTTCTTTGAGATGATCAAACTATTTTTTCCTTATTGACTCTTTTCATCCTATATGGTATTTAGTCATTTTCTTCAACATGCTTCTTCAGGCAGCTACATTTTGTTCTGTAATTTCAATAAAAAGTATACAAATAAGGTTAGAACAGGGTTATATGTCACTAAGTGACAGGCTATAAAATGTGGTTGAATGTGACAAACACTTCTCACTGTGCCAGGGATGCTTTGTTCAGACCTACCCAATGGCAAAGACACGTCTTCTCACATATTAATGTAAGCTGGAATTCATACTGTATAGTGATATTATTTAGTAGCTGTCTCTTTCAGTGAAAAAGTGGGAAAGATTTTGGAAGGAAAGGAATTAAGAAAAATCATGATAGTCACTGCCTACCACAGAGACAAAACTGAAACATTGAAAAGACAATTTTTAAAGTCTTTTTCTTCTTAGTTGTTTTTCTGAATTTGTCATCTAGTGGCTGTGATCCTTCTCATAAAATCTTTCTGTAGCCAAATTTGATGCTCTGACTCAACACTTACACAAAATTTTAAGTCTCAGTTGACATCATATAGAAAGTGTGTATACTATATACTATATAGTAATTTTATGTCTTTCTCACTGTCTTTCACTGAAATATACCACAAGTGTTTTGCAAATGTAGTGAGTTATGTTTTAGGGACTAACTCCTGTGACCAGTTATGAAGCTGAAAAGAGAGATGCAGAAAGCAGAGTGTGTAGCCACAGAGTGATTAATTCTCAAAATTAGGAAGAGAACCAGAAGCCCTGGGCTTAAAATGCAAATTTAATATGAATCCTGGCTGTCTCACTTTAGAAAAGCACAGCCAGACTGTTTTAACAGCAGGCATGCGTGGCTTTATTTTCTTTTATGTTCCTGTCACATATACAACTTATCCAGGTTGCCAATTCTACTTCAAGAAGTGGCTGTTACCTAGGAAAAAAATTCTCGTTTTTAGTCTGTCTCATAAATATAAATAATTCTGTAAGAGGGCTAAAGTGTTAAGCTGTGACTTTGATGCTGAAAATGTTGAGCAGCAAACTATGCTGGTGAATCTAAAGGGTACTTGAACTGGATGTCTGCTGCACTTTGCAAGGGAAGGTTTTATAAATTAGCTTAGAATTGCTTTGTTGTTACTAGGTGGGAATAGTAACTATGATATCATAAGTGAGTCCTTAGAATCTTCCATGTGCCTACAACATTAACTGATCTGTTTAATATTCATATGAGGTAGAGTATATCCTTCTTTTAACCAAAGAAACAGTTGTAGGAGCTCAGAAATGTTAATACCTGAATGTCCACTGACTTTGGACATGTTGCTCAACATGCACATTCCTAAATGCCTGGTTCCTGATTTTCTGTGGTACTAATGGCCTGTAACTCAGATCAAAGTCAGCGGGAAGTCAGTTACAATGTGTGAAAATGAGGTCACAGGAGTAGAAAGCTGAGCACAGAAAGGCTCCTGGATGGTAGGAAACTAGGCAATCAGATGTTAAAATGACATAACTGAAGCCAAAAGGGAGATTCAGAGGCATATAAAAGATTAAAGAATTGAGAATCTCCAGTTTGTAGCCTTTAGCTATTAGTGTACACTGTTCTATTACTAATTCTAAAACTAGACAACATTACACAATGAAACTTTGGCAGCCCTGTATGGTGTTGTTTAGCTGGGGAGTTTTTCATTATCCAGAACTTAGACTTGCAGAAAAGTGAAATCAATGGAAATGTGAAAATGGTCAGAGCCATTTGCCAGAAATATCTGCATGCGACACAACTTTATAAATTAAGTTCCCTACCTTCTAGTTTGCACAATATAATAGCAAACACTGGTTAAGGAAGATGCAAATACATGTAAAAGACTGTGTGAATCTGGTAATGTCCATAAATTAATTTTATTTATTTTTTATTAATGCAATGGAAATTTACACAAATATGTATGTTAAATGGTAAAGAAAGTCCAAATAGCTCATCTAAAATAATATTCTGTGCATTATACTTCCAATTAAGGAAGTTGTTCCAGTCTGAAATGCAAATGGAAAGAAATGCAGTGATTAATATAATGGGCATGCTAATAACAGCAGGCAATTAATGCTCACAGGAACTATACCATACCTGCTGGGGAATTCACCTGGTTTAATATACAGTGAAAAAACTATCCTCTGGGTTTCACGCAGGGAAGCAGCAAATGAACTGCCTGAAATTAAGAATGGCAGCAAATATGGTTTCTTACTGATTTGGGTAAAGGACTGCCTGCTGCATAGAAAATGTGAAACCATGAGACATTGGTAGCAGGACTAGAAGACAGAATTAAAAATCTGTGACATACTCTCAGAGCATAAACAATGAAACTGGAACATATTTTTGATCGTAGATGTCTGAATTGGGTACTGAAATCTTTCACTGAACTACAGGATCCAAAGTAAGTGAAAATTTGGGTTGTTACTTTTATGGAAAGTCCCGGCTCCTGAGGTGAGGCCACAGAACAACATGATGTCTGCATTGTGGCACTGCTGAAAGCTCAAGCCCAGGACAACTTCATATGACAAAAGTAGAGGTATTTGTTTAAAGTTCTTATACTTGGAAATTACAAGTAATTCCCATAGGATTATCTCCTATTATTTTTCTCTCATTGTCTGGCATGAAGAACAATGGAATCCCACTACATCTACTGGCTGACATCTCTAGTTATCAAAGTATCTGAAAACTCTGAAAAGTAGGACACAAAACAAATTTTGCTAAATCAGAGCCAATGTACAAGCAAAGGATCTGATTTCCTTTGCTATCTTGGATCATATTTATGAGGTTGTAACTGGGCTGGCTTCAGTGCAGTGTCTCCTGATTTATAGGTGTCACTGGGATCAGGATTGTGCTCCCAGTTTCCATGTTGTAAAGATAGAATACAGTCTGCTAAGTGTTTTAGTGGCAAGACAGGTCACTGAGGTTGTAATTATCTTTAATTGACACTTACACAAGCTGTAACATTCTTTATGTGCTGCTGAATGGCAGCCCAGAAGGGTGTGAAAGTTTTTTCTATCAAGCAGCACAGTGGAAAAAACCCCAAAGAACATATTTTAATTCTTGTCTTTTGAACTGATCGTTCACACTGCTCAGTACAAATGGGAATAAGTGTGCCAACACCTATGGGAAATGACTCATGGAAAGTAATTTTTCTCCTTATAAGTGACCACTCTATTAAATTTCACTGTAACAAAAGAAGGTCTCTAGCTACCAGGACACCTCAACATACTCTCTCTTAACATATACATCCATCTTCCCTCTTCTTTCTGCAATGAACTATCAAGTGACAAATGATCCAGCACCTCCCTGACAATACAAGAATGGCTATGTCAACATTTACATAAAAGAGGTGTTTCTCTATAAACATGTAATCCTTTTCAATGCTTCTTCCAAAGTTGTTAGGATTATATGGCCCCACTGACACCAGAACAATCCAGGTTCCTGATATCACATTCTAGTATGTCTTCTGGAAAATAAGAAAAATTTATTTTCATTTAATCCGTCATAGCTTTGAGGTATCTCTAACTACAAAATATTTGCTTTCGTATTTACTCTAAACACGCTTTCCAGGGGAAAAAAATTATTCTGTGAGTAGTTTCAAGTCTCAGATACATGTAGATGAATTGTTGCCTCCCCGTGACTATTAAAGGCTCTTTTCTCAAAAGTTTTTGATAAACATTCGAAATACTATGGCTCAGTTCAAAACGAGATGCTTCACATTTAATGGAAGCTCAATTTCAAAAAAGCAACACATATCATGTCTCAGATGACAAACCCTATCAGCCATTATTTTGTAAATTGGCATTTTACTGTTTAAATAATATCACTGTAAGAATGTCCAGCTTGAGATTTTTTTAAAAAATCATCTTTCTAGTTTTCTGAATAACAGACAGTTTAAATAAAGTATTTGCTGTCTTTATATTGGCAGCAAAGAATCAATTCATGCAAAAAAAACCCCAAAAAGAAGTATGTAGAAGGTGGCATGGAACGTCTTCAAGTACACTTAACCTCTGATCTTGGGCAGAAAAATGTTCAACATGTATAACCAACTATACTTACCTCTTTCAAAGATATTTTGATAGAGGCTCACTGAAATGGATGGGTTATCTATGGTATGGGTAAATTGTATTTTTTTTAGGTTCCAATTATTGGGGTATATTTTTGCTGACAACAATATCTCTTGATAATTTAGGCTGTTTTTCAAAAGGATCTTAATGATTGTAGCTCTCACTGAGTATTATCTTCTCATCAGCAAATTCTTAAGTGATTTTAACTGTTAGGTAACTTTGAAATACTTACTAAGAATTTTATTTTCTTGTAAAAAACCACTTTTCTATACAATTATGTTAGATTTGACTGTGGTGCTTAAAGAAGAAGGTAATAGTGCCAGCCTAGAATGAAAGTCAGGTTATCTAGATGACCTAATGATAAAGAATTTCACCATTTAGTAATTTTGCTGACAAACAGATAGTAACCTGTATTGTTCAGAAGCTTTCATTGATGTTTCTTATGGTGCTGGTAGCACTGGCAAGGAAGTGAAACCAAAAGCAAGAGCGTGTCAAGCAGAAAGAGGAATGTGTGCCAGTGTGTGAAGCCTTAGCTATTTGTGGCTTATTTAATATGTTGTTTTGAAGAAACTGGAAGAATAACTCTATAATGTCCCTTCTTAGTTATCATTTTGAAGTACTTAATGAATTCATTATGTTAGTAGTCATCATATTTTCTCACAATTGTTATTAAAAATTTTCATAATTTTGTCTATTTTTTTGACCTTGACATATCAACATTTAAAATGTGTTAAAACCAAGATTTACTTCATTACTATATTAATCAAAAAATTCTGTTAAAACATTAAGAAAATAGTCATATTTTCTGAATGTCACATGGAGAATTTCTGAGAATTTTCTCACTTTAATTTATTTAACAAAGATGATAATAATAAAAATGAGATTATATTAAAGACCTGAAAATAACTACTAATGATTGGATTTTTTGTATACTTCATTGTTTCCTGTAGTTTTGACAGATAATACAATATATGTAATTCTTGGCAGTTTAAGACTGAGGTGCTGTGAAATATGCATAAACTCATTCTCATTCAGTGTGATATAAGTGGCTGAATTCTCAGCCTGCCTAGACTTTTTTCCAAAGCTCAGACCACACAGCAAGTGCTCCCTGTCTTGTCTTTGACAACCCAAAAGCATGTTAGATCCAAGTGCGTCAGAGGAAAAACAGCACATTACTACTGATGCTTTTGATTATGCTTCAGCCAGAAGATCAGCATGAAGAAAACAGAGACTGCATTTTTACCTTTCCCCTGTGGAAAACATTTTGAGTTGGTATGCATCAACAATCATACATTTGAATCCATGGGTGAATTCTACTATCCCAGCAGCCTGCTGTCGCGCAACAATCCAGCTGGAAATGAAATCATACAGACAATCTGGAGAGTTACTTCATATTTAGAGAGACTGAAATCATGTGTCTGGAAAGAAAAAGGAAGTAGACCTGAAGGCTTAGCTTTATCAGTTATTACATATGCATATAGGGCCACAGATTGCCTCAAAATGATTTTATGTCCAGTTAACACACATTTACTGGGAAAATACATGAAAAACAAGCTAAGGTAAATATGCTTTTATTTATTATTGATTTCACAGTTAGAAATCATAGGTAAGACTGTTTGTAGTGGCAATAAAATCTAGTGGTGCCTTCAAAACAATGGATAAGCTGGACTGAACAAACACAAAATAAAAGATGGCCAGAGAACAGCAAGAATAACAATATTAGAAAGTTATGCCTCAAATTCCCACATTAAAAACACCAACTCATCAACTGAGATATACAGTGCCAATGAAATCAGAGGCAATAATAGGCCAAAAGAAGAAAAAAGATCTCTGGAAAGAGTAGAAACCAAGTTCTGATTTGCTGTTGCTACATGTTTTGAGAAACTGGACTAAAACTGGTCATATTAAAAAAATGGACTAATGTGTTACTAAGAAGGACTCCTGCACAGGTTGTAGCAATGAGGTATGATGACAGAGAAGTTATTTCTCAATTTAAAACTTATGTCTGTCTGATATACAGACATATACATATACATCTACTGTATAAATGGAATATACATACACATATAGAGTATAAAAACATATATATTTATTTCTTACACAATCAGTTGAGTAAGAATTACTCAACTCGACTTCAGGTTATGCCAGAAATTCAGTTCACTGCATGAAAGAAACAATATTAAAAAAAAATAATCATATAACCTAGTACCATGGAACAAGTTTAAATAGATCCTTAGAAAGCAAGACATAATTTTTTCTAGAGAAGCTATTTGTCTACCAAGTTATTTTAAATTTCTCTAAATATTTATAAAAATGAAAAACATCATAAATATGCAGCAAATCATAAACTGTTCAAAGGTTATGTCATGCTCTAGTGAATCATTTTCCATACGCTTTTGTGAGGGATACATTTTCTGCATTGTAAGATCACTGTACAAGCCTAACAGCTCATTAACTTGCTATTATCTTAAATGACATTAAAAGTATTACAGAAACCAGCAATACATGGGGAAATGGAAATTCAAAGTCCTACTTTTCAATACCTTAGTGGTGTATTGAAATTAACACAAAAGGAGCACATTGCTTTTAAAGTATTTAGCTAGGCCTTTACATATTGAAATGATCACTCTGAAAAAAATGTAAGGTTCTCCATGATATAACCCTTACAGGATCTACTCAAAAAAGAATAAGAATAAATCATCCACATTAAACCCTATAGTCCATCATGTTGTCAGATATTACAACACTCCTACTGCTATGTAGGTAATATGTATGCTTCTGTGAACATATCCAGAGTTTAAATATTGCCTAAAAATGTTGAGCTTGACATTAACAAATGCAAGTTTTAATAAACAACAGAGCCAAATTTTCATTTTCTGTTCTTAATTATAAAAAGGTTCTATATTCTGCAGAAATACAGAGCTCCTATAAATTCCCATTAAGCTAAAAAAAACATCTAAGAAGTAAAAAGAATTGAAGAGGATAATACTGAATTATTCAGACTATATCCTGGAGAATTTCTGGGAACTTTGAATTTGTAGAGTGCCCAAGAGAATGGGACCACCATCTCAGTGAACACTGTAGAGTGAAAATGGCATTATAGAAAACTCACAAACTCAGCTGGAAAGGGTTTCTTTCTTTGTACCCTCTAATGCAGAGGTTATCACTGGGGAACAATACATGTACACATATTTGTTCTAGTAAAGATGAATACTTGTCGGGGTTGGAAGTTTGTAAACTCATCTTTCATTGGTTTCCTGTATTGCCATGGTTATTATATTGTCTCATTGTATTGGCCAGCTGAATAGCCAATCACATCCTTCCCTCTGCAGCCTATATAAGCTGCGGGAAATTTGAATAAAGCTCTCTTACCTCGCTGCTGTATCTCGGGTGTGCTGCGTGAGTTTTCTGCCCCCCCGCCGCCTGGCCCGGGCGGCGGGGTGGGGGGGTGGTCTCGGCCCTGCAAACCTGCACAGAGCTGCCACAGGACTGCCGGCTGGACCCCCTTCGGAGATACCCCTGCAAACCTCAGCAGATACCCCGAACTACAACAGATGCTAACTTCAACAAATACTAATAAAGAGAAATACGAATAAAGAAAAAAAAAGTAAATGGTTGGAAAATGAAGTGAAAAGTTACTGAAGAACAGTGTCAGTTGCAAAGCTGAGGCTTCTGATTTTGTAAAGCAGGGGAGTACTTAACAGGAGAATACGAACAGAATAGACATTGTAAGCAGCAGTGTACTGTATGTGAATATCCTTTACATAGCCACATGTTACAGCTTTATTGATGATTAGGTATTCAGTGCCAGTAGTCACTCAAATGCATATTTTGTGCTAGGTAATTCTGAAATTAAGCTGGAAGTCTCAGTCTTTTCCCTGGCTGGCACTCAGAGGAGTTTTTCTTCTCTTTTGCTGGAGCACACAAGACAGCAATTTTTATCTCTAGTAATATCTTTTCTTAATCTCCTTTCAGACAGACTGCTTGCCTCAAATTGAGGCCAGAGTGATTCAGAGTTAAAAGAATGTGTATAATAGAGATGTGACATGTTTAAATCCACTCCTTAGGAACATAAAACTCAGAGTATGAGCTGGCAGACAGTGAAAAAAGGGCTGAGAGGGAATTCATGCCTAGTAAATAATCCAGAGCTCCATCAAAATGCAAAGTGTAGTTTAACTGTAAATATGGTGCAAAAAACTTGTGAAGATGAAATTTTATTTGGGACAGAATTTTTTTGCCTTGACATAGGAAGCTGATATACTATACAGAATAGATAAAACAAATGTGGAAATCAGATTTAAAATATGACAGTGAAAAATATCAGTCATGCTACACAGCATACCCCATTTTTCAAATATTGAGAAAAAAGTAAAAAGTAAAAAAAAAAAACAAAATTAAAAGAAAAACAAATTTGAAAACATTATTTTTGGAAACCACAGCCTATTTATTTTAAAATAAAGACATTTTTTTTGTATTGATCAAATTTTAATGTTAAATATTCCATTACAAACCAGAAGATATCTATACAGATTGAAAAAAATAGCTTTTGGTGAAGAATGTGTTGACAAAAGATGTGTAGTCTGGCTCATGAAAAGTGTTACAGCACTTCGTTCCATTTACCTTATTCTTTGTGAAGTAATCCTCAAATCTTCCCTAACCTTTAGAAGATAACAACAGCTTTAAAATGTTACCATGCTTGTGAAGAGGCAGAAAGACATGGTGATGCTGAAAGCAAAGCTTCCTTCCAGCACTCCCTCCCCCGGCTGTCTGATTCTTCTCAGGCTGACTGCACCACCCCTGACTTTAGGACAAGCAGTCTGCCTCTGTGCTGGCTACACCTGCCTCCACAGTGAAGTGATCCTGCAGCTGGCTTCCACACCTCTCAGCAGCGATACTGTAGGACAACACGGGTCCAGTGGAGGTTCACAGCATTTTCCCTAAGGGCAGTGTGGGGCATCTGGAGCATGATCTTGCTCTCTGCATGTGGCTAAGACCAGAAAAGGGAGGACAGAGATTTGAACTGTAGCTGAACGAGGTGTGGCTATATGGGACTTTTTTTCACCGTCTATACCTCATGTTTACAATCTCCAGCTTTCTCATGAATATAGTTTCTGTGATTATTTAGAAAAAAACAGATTAATTAGTTAGTAGTGTTTCTTCAAAGGACTTTAATCTTATGCATCAGTCTTCATTTTTAGGCATTAAAATACTCCTTTAGAGCTTAAGGACTTACTAGAGTTGCAGTACTAAATGAAGCAATATGTACTTGCATTAAATAAATGAGCCTGAGTTCCTTAATTTCAAGTTTCTATAATGGAATATTCTCTTACTTAGTAAAGTGTTGAAAACATGTTTATACGATATGCAACTTTATTATTATCACTAGCTTTGCATAAGAAATTAAACATGAAATAACAGGTTGATTTACTGAGAAAATAACCTAAAGTGAGAACTTCAAAGTCCCCAGACTATTTGATCACATCTGTATGTGTGCAAAGAAACAAGAATTGTTAGCACAAACATGACAGGACTCTAGAATAGAACTGTAAAATTTTCATCCAATACACTAATTTAAATACTCAGAAGAATTATATTCTTTAATCCAGTAGAAATTAGAGCACAATTTTTGCACATTTTATTTTTAAAAACAGATATACATGTTATGTTTTAGAAAATATTTTTCTTCTGTGAAAAAACTGTTCTTCTCTTCTAACTCTTACCAGGGTATCTCCACAAGAGAATCCACCACACTGCTCCCAAGCAGGGTAGGATGCATGAAAGGCAACTGTAAACTTCTGCCTGGGGTACCACTGCTTGGCTGTTTGGCATTGTAGGAACATTCCAAAAAAGAGCAAGATAATTTGAGGTCTAGCAGTAGACATAACTGATGCAGCTTTTTTCTCTCTCCACCTGTATGTAGGTGTTCAGGATACGTGCAGTTCTAGGATGGAACAGTTTATTAAAAGTTAAAGGGAAAGTGAAATTGCCTTAGCATTTTAGTACTAGAAATCAAAATAATGTGTTCTCTGAAAGATTGGACACTGATAGAATGAAGTAAATGTGCTCCATAATAGGGAAAAATAAATATATCTAATTTTTAAAGTAATAATAATTCATTTTCTGTCCTTGGCTTCTTTTCAACCATTCCAGGGTCTTATTGTTATAACTGGACATATGTGCCTGCATCACTGACTTAGCCACTTTGACTGCTTTTCAAGAAAACTCACGAAATTTCCAGTACAGTCTCTGCAAAGGTTGATGGCTAATGACCTATGTTTTGGCTGGTCTGTTGGTCTGCACATGGAGGATATTTGCTCTCTAAGAAACCGAATTTAGAACCTGTGTTGACAAGTGTCGTTCTCCACCCACAGCTGGGAATAATATAGTGGAGCAAATGCATGCTGGACCTCATGTTGCCATGCTGTCTGACTACTGTTCACACACTGCAAGCATTTTAATTCTTTCCATGGCTCAGCTAGGAACAGCCACAGGGACCAGTTTCCATGGGTTATATGTGCCTTTGAAGAGACATTAATATGCCATAAACTGTACATGTGATTTGAACAGCACAGTGATTTGCACTCCTCCTACATAGGTTTAGTCCATGTTACTAACTACTTATACAATGAGCATGTATCACAGGGCAGTGGGCTTAGGGCTGAAACAAGGCTTTCAATAATCTCAGCAAAACAGAAAGTATTGCAAGCCATACACACACATTCCTCAACAAGAACTCAAAACTGCAGTTTCCAATGGAGTAACTCTGGTGGTTACTAATGGCACTAGTCTACTTCAGAGCACTCTGTGCCCTGCAGTGTGTGAAACAACTCTTTGCTGATATCACTCCTGCTCAAACATTTTGCTAACTTACTGCTATTTGTAGCCTGAGCCACCCAGTCTAGTCCTTTCTAGAATCAAGCCCAGCTGTGACATGTCCTATTCCAGTCCAGCCATTCTTCTAGTGCTCAGACAACAGGCTACAACAATATCTTCTCTAGCTTATCCCTCTTGAGGACACAATACGAGCCTAAAACTGTCCAGTGTCAACTCATCTTCCTTTCTTGGTTTTGAACTGCTGACAGCACTCTGCAGTGAAATGTCTTTAAACACCCCACAGCCCTTTGTCTTGGAAATAATTCTCTTCCCAGTAAAAAAATGTCAGTCCAAACAATCTTCCAGTTTTCGTGTTTGTTTTTTTTTGTTTGTTTGTTTGTTTTTGTTTCTGTTTTGTTTTGTTTGTTGTTGTTGTTTTGGTTTTTTGTTTGTTTGTTTGTTTTTTGTTTTTGTTTTTTTTTTGTTTGTTTGTTTTGTTTTTGTTTGTTTTTTTTTAACTCACAGAAGTGTCAAATGAGGAAGGGACAGGGAAGGTTCCAGTAGAAGCTTCTAAGAATTAGAGTGGGGGGATGCATATGGTGGTGTCAAAAAACTTGTTGCAGAGATGATTAGAGCTTTTCTGTGGAGACAAAAAAAAGAGGAGCAGAAAAAAGAAAAGGATCTGTACTATTTCACTTTGTTTCTTACTGTAAGCATTAATAATAATTCATATTTTATGTGCAGTTCTTTCACAATCAACTGATTGCTTGTATTCAGAATACTGTATTAGTATTGACAGGTTGGAACTGCCATATTTTCTTACATAGTTCAAGTTTCCAGTGAGACTTACTTCTTCCAAATAGTAAAATGAAGCTAGACTGCATTTCTAAATATTATTTTCCCTTTGTTATAAAAGACAATTTTAAAGCAAGTGGTATTTATTAATTCTCTTCTTGAAAATGAAAATATGTGGCAACCTTCTTTTAGTGACACATTTTGAAAATGAAAAGCAACTGTACACTAAGGAGCTATCAGTGGCATAATGCTGCCAGCTCCCAGGTCAAATTTTATGGTGTCAGGTGACAGCTAATGAAGTTCATGTTTTCTAAAGGAAAAGAGGTCTAAGAAAAAAGGCATGTTTCTTTTTTCACTGATAAATATTTACTTCGAGTTTACAAAACTTTTCCATCTTCCACAGAAAGCTGTATTTTCTAGTGTTCCTCACATTTTATGTTCTATAAGAAAACATTTACATTTAACAGAGGTTGTCAAATTTATTTTTCCACTGAAAATATAAACATTTTAGAGAAAAAAAAAGAAACTCATGGAGTTTTCAACAGAGCCCAATGCATGTTCACTGATATCACACGTGGTTTATACTAAATTTCCTCCAAAGCAGACCTATTATTATTATTATTATTATTATTATTATTATTATTGTATCAGTGTTAAAGTCAGATAAAATTTTGTCCTGAAAAGCTTTGTAACCAGGTATTTTTATTTTGTCTGTACTATAGTTACCTGCTCCACCTACCTAGTCTAGCTATTTGTCTCAAAACGCATATTTTTAAGTTAATTTTGTATTCTCAAATCACAGCTTATTTGGATTCCACACAGATATTATTGTAATTAATTCAAAGCCATACATCCAAGACATGTGAAAAATATCTTTGACAGGAAGCACAATAAAATTCATTTTAAATTGTAAAGATAGCAGTAGTTAGTACTTTTTTCTCACTAGGAGCATCTGCTAGAAGCCAAATTTATAGCTTATTCCCATAGTGCCCCTCAAAGAAGTACAATGGTCAAGCAGTAAATTTTTAAGGCCTTGAGTTTTCGAAAGGCTGTTAACAGTATCTTTGGTTATACCCTCAGATATCATGATGCTGGATATTTATAGATACCAAGAAAGCATCAGGAGAAGTTATACCAATAGTTTCAACAAGAAAAAGGATAAGAACCACAACAGAATTTTCAGAAGAGCAGAACTGAAGGATTTCTTACAGGAAGACAAAAAGATTAACACAGTAAACATTGGGATTCATTTGAATAGAAGTAGTGTAATTATCAGGTCAAAAGAATTTCTTTTGTCTCCCCTAAATAAAATTACATTTAAGAGCATGTGAACTGTTTTTCTCTTCCCCTAGGAACATGGTGTGAGCACAAAATTTTAATATTTATGTGTTTTCTTTATAAAAATCCATGAACAAAGGACTTCGCCACTCTAAAGGCTACAAAGAATTTCAACAACAGGTTTAATTGATTTGAATAGCCTTTTGGCATGTTGATTTATGCTATAAGAGTGGCCAAGGGCTTTAACAGTTTAAACAGGACAATGGGGTAGGGAAAGCATGCTGAGCAAAATGCGTTCCAAGATTTAAGGACTTAAAATGTCTGAATTAAACTAAACTGACATGTATTCATTCTTAGCAAACTTGCTATAATTATATCTGGAAAGTCTGAAACAAGGCCGAGATCACCTGCCAGCTGATCTGAGGGAAATACTGGTTCCCATTATAGTAACTACACTTCAAGCTGTTGGCCACATACCTAGACATTAAGTAGATGGTTCAATACATCAGTTAGTGTAAAAGCACTACAGAACTAAGGCTACTTCAGCTTAGACCAGTCTTTGCTGAGGATACAAATGGAAATATATATAAAAGAATAATAACAATAAAAAAACCCAAGCAAAATCTCCCAAATTAACACTAAAAAAATCTTACTGAATTGATCTATAATCAATACAATTAGATGGCACAATCATGCACTAGTCATTCATGTTGGTATGTTTCTAGAGTGAAGTCAATCACTTGAAAATCTGCGGTCTCAGAATTTTGAAAGAAGGATGATGGTTTAATGAATAAATAGAAATGGCTATAAAACCAATTCTTCTGTATTTTAACAAGCATTTTATTGTCCTCTGCCTTAAACAATCTGTGAAGTTCATTAAAGCTCAAACCTGGGTCATCCAGAGAACTGTTTCTCTTCATAGTCTCATTCCATGTCCTTTCTTAATATTCTCCACCATCTCTGTTGTTTCTTTTTTTCAGAGAAATTTGGTGATGTCCAAAATCCTTGTCCCTGCAGCAACTTTCAGCAACCATCCCATAAGGATTTCAGATCTAGTGTAACAAGATGTTTGACTCCTGTGTTCTGGTGCACTGGGACCTGATAACATTTATAATCCAGAGGCTACCTGAAGATACTGTGAGAGACATCTCTTCAGGAAATGGACTGGAATTTCTGAGGTTTCTCAATACAACCTATTTTTTTTTTTTTTTTTAAATTCTATATGAATCATGGATGAGTCAAAGCTCAATGAGCTATATGATAATCTGTGACATGCTACCTATGCACAGATCATTTCTCTTGTCTCTATTCCTTTTCCTATGATCCTTGGGTGTTTCAATGGAAGCAGAGATCTGGCATTTAACAGACTTGATTTATTTCTCTGTAATGAATACAGTTCTAAATTACATGAGTTTTTGAGTATGGAAGCTGTAAATTGCTGAGAATTTGCATATGATGCAGGATTTGGCAGCAAGGGCACTGAAGAGGATTCTTATGTTTGATATTTCCAGTATTAGACACCACCTAAATATTCAGTTACACTCTGAAGTATATGGCCTGTTTGTTGAGCAGCTCATGTTCCTGATGACATCAACTGACCCTGTGGGTGAAAAAGTGCTTGAGATTTTTTAATCTCTAAAAATAGAGGGACAAAAATAAATAATAAATGAAGGTGCATTTTTAACCGGTATAAAACATTGTGGTTAGGATTAGCAAAAAGAAAAAAATCCTGCATTTTCTTTATAAAAAGTAATTGGATTTTCAGTTTAACTAAGTATGCATTTCTTCTGACTTCATTCACTAACAAGCCTGGTTAACAGGCCACATCTATGAGGTTAGCTCACTATATGAAGGAAGATTTTGATACTGTGCCTCCAATAGATGAGACAAAGTTTTATGATTGAGTGGGATGATAAAAACAAATTCCAAATCCCCACAAGTTACTGTATGTGTCTTGACAAGGCTGGAAACAGATGAACTCTCAAATTTAAAATTATCGGTACTAAATTATCACTATGGAACTTTCATTTTCTCTGTTTTCACAGTGGTTTTTTTCTTTTCCTTTGCTTCTTTTTTTAATTGGTGTGTATTTAGGTGTCACATCCTTCACAGTATCCAGAACCCTGCAGTTATACAATTAATGGTTTCCTCTTAACCAGCAAGGAAACTGTGACAGTTCTGCTTGGGGTTTGAGTGCTGATCTCAACTCAGATCTTCCTTCCAGGAGAGCCCAGTTTCCTGGAAGATATTCCAACTAATACTTATCATAAGTCAGTATCCTGCAGAGTTGGAAGGCTTTGTTTGTTGCATGAAGTATTTGACATTTTGGTTCAAGATGAACCTGAGTCACTGTCATGGGTTTGTGTGTTCTTACAGCTAAGTTGAAATTTTCCCTTTCCCCTGCCTGTGTTGGGGGAGGGGAGTTGGTTGGGAACTGTTTCCAAGTGGCTAATGGCCCAGAAGAACGGGTTAGCCAGCAGTATTGATATGTTAATTGCCTGGTTTTGTCTCCAGGGAAACAGGGGAGGGGAACTGGGAGGTTTGGATTGGAAAAAGGGATGGAGAGAAATCTGAGCTAGTTCAGGACTGCCGAGAGTAGGGGCAGTGCTGAGGGGAGCTGTGGGAGCCACTGGAGGTGCCTGGACTGGCTACTGTCGGGGGCCTGCTGCCTCTGTGAACAGTGCATCAGTTTTGGAGCTGTTTTTGCTTGAATCTTCATTGGAGAGGGACAGAGCGACGTCACTGCACATCTAAGACCAACAGGAAAAGAGTGACTTCTCCAGTACCTGGAGTTTGTGTTTTCGCTTCCCCTCCTCCCTCCCTTCACTGAGGAGGAAGACTCCATTGTCCAGCTCGCTCCGGCGCTCGGAGACCACACGTGGCGACTGCTGGTGAACCATCAACACCCCCTACTGACTGACTCAAACAACTGCAGGCTCCACATCTTCAGTGATCCAACAGCGCCCCCTGCTGACTGACTCTAACAACTGCAGGCTCTACATCTCCAGTGGTTCAACATCGTCTCCTGCTGACTGTGGTTATAATTGCCCCAAAAAGGGTACAAATTGAACTGATTTTCACCGTTGGTTTTGTTCGTTTTTTTATCTTAAAGGGGGTTGTTCTAGGTGGAGGATTATTGCTTGGGTGTTCTACTTGTGTTCTCTTGTTGTTTTTGCCAATACTTATAGACCTTTTAATAAAGGGCTGTTATTCCTATTTGGATATAATTTTAATTTCCTTTCCCACACTGTTCCTCAATCGGAGTCTATTAATTTTGAATTTATAATTGCTTAGGGGGAGGAGTTTTGGGTCTTCCTCATAATTTATTCCCAGCAAAACACTTGTGTCTCACATAAACTGAGTCACATATTTGTGCTTTCTGATCAAGTATCAAAACTGTTCTAAACAACTTTCCTGGTCACCTGCTATTGGCCAGTGTCAGAGACATGGGAGTAGGTGAGATCAGTGTGGTTGCCCTTATCCTCTTGGCTTGGCAAGTGACTGAGAAAAAGAGTTTGCTCAAATCCATTAGAGCAAGCATGAGCATTTTTGCAGAAAACAACAAATACAAGAAGACTTTACTACACTCTCCATTAACAAGCTCATTTACATGGATAAGAAGCTGCAGTTTATATCACTGTCTCTGACAGATGCAAGTCAGATTATAACAGCTCCCTTCAGATATTTCAGACTATACAGCAAATGTTGGACCAGAGAAATCCTGTGGAGCTGAATGGCCAATATGTTGTTATTTAGACTTGGAACACTCCCCTAACCATGTATTTTTTTACTTCTAGTTCTACATTAAATATATCTTCGAGTTCCACTGTTAACTTCTAATACACTTAAAGTAAGAAATATATCTATATATGTATCTGCATACCTAGTTTTTATTTCCTTTTGCCACATCCACATATATATTATTTAGAGAAATATTTATTTTCTTGTTTTGTGCTTTACCAATTGTCACATACCATATTTCTACTTTATGTTTCTGAATAGCACCAGTACTTGAAAAGAACTTCACAGTGATGCACTTTCAATTTGATAAGTGCAAGAAACACTGACATAGCTGCTGTATAGTTTGCAAAGCTTTAAGCAGGTGCAAGCAAATTCACTTTGTCCTAAAAACTTACACCTGCTGGAGAGCTCTCCTTACAGCCAATGTGCATGAGATGGAGCAGCTTCCTTCCAAACTGAGACAAATGCTTGTGCTGAGTTATTGAGAGTAAGTTCTTCTGCAGGACCTACTTAACTCTGATGAGCAAATGCAAAAGTATGAACTGATGGGTGTGGGTAATCTAAGTCTGCTACAGAGAAGCCCTGTAACTCTTGAGAAAAATTGTTTTCAGTCCTCTTTTTCTGTATTATAGAAATCAAATGTATGTGTAAATCAGGGATAAAAAATTGTAATGTGAGAAAATCCTAAAATTGGAAGTTATTCACAGTGAACTCTTTTAAATTTAAAACTAGCTGTGTGTCTCTGATATGTGTTAGAAATACATATATTTTCATGATGTTGCTTGATTTGCTAATTCTGAGAAATGGAAAAAAAAATTGCCTTGAGCACTTCATTCCAAGTGGGGTAGATATTTATTATGATATTTATGAATTTTAAAAGTCCTTATAGATATATTTGCCAACCAACTCTTAGTTTTAATGTGGTTTTTTTTTAAATGTGTTATTTCTTTTCTACTGACATGTTGCAAAGTCTCTACCTATTTCTCCTCCTCTCTTCCATTTTCTTCATTCCTCTGCTATTTGCTGTTTCCCTCTAATATCTCCTTTATTATCATTTTTATGCCTATTTCTCATTCTCACTTTCCTCTAGACATGAGTTTCTTTATGCTTTCAAAGGAAAGCCACAGAATAGCTGCCCCTCCCTTAACACACACACATGCTCAAATCCATTGGGTGTTAAGCTTGCTGCAGCTCCTCCATCGCTGCTCTTCTTTGTCTAATAGAATATTGGTTTTTTTTTTCCTAGTCAGCTCCCTGTACAGAAATCAATGTTCTGCTACACTGACTGGAGTGACAGTAACACAGGAGACGCCAGCCCAACAGCTTGATGCACAAAGAACTGTTCTCCAAAAAATTCCTCTCTGCTAAAAAAACAAGGAGAAGGAAGTCACACTTTGTTTCCCCATGGACAGAGTAGCAATTCTGGGTTTTTTTCTGCCTTCTATCCCCCTGCTTGCCCACCACCAAATCCAGAAGTGAATAGCTCAGGCTTACATGATACTAGTTTAAAGAAAGGATTTAAAAACTGTTCCTCCTTTATTATAGTATAATCTGATACAAGAGCCCAAACCATAAATGCTCTTGTTCTCTTAAAGGAAAAGAGAGTCTATTACTTGGGGCAACAACATCTTTTTTGGGGATTAGTGGGTTTTTTTTCCCCTCAGATTAGGAGCCATTAAAAAAAAAAGTCTTGAATCCTTGACAGTATTCCACTGAGTTAACCTTCTATGCTGGCTGTCGAGATTTACAGCGTCTATCAATGTCAGTCAGTGCTGGTTATGCCATGCAAGAGGATATAATGTAAAACAACCCACACACTGATCATTCAGGAGAGTAAAATTATGCTCCAGTGCTAGAAAAGGTGGGTGACAATGGACTTTCCAGCTGGTCGGACCTGAGAGAGGATACAGAGAGGTTCAATGTTTCCATTGAATTCAACACATTTGTTTTCACAAATTATCGATCAGGAGTACCTGCCCTTTGTTTGCCTTTTTTTTTTTTTAATTGGCACCTTTTTTTCCCCTTTCTTTATTCAACATACAATTTTCTTTCCCCTGTGAAATAAAAAAGAGTAAAATCACCGGATTCTAGCTGTTTGTATGGGCACTATTGATACAGAAAATCTGAGGCTGTTTTCATTAATTTTTCATACTGAAGTATCCTTGGTTTTGTTTCCTGATTAGGTGAATGTAACTACTAGGCTCAGACTCGATTCTGGGGTGTGTAGTTGAAATTGCATTGAGGAGATCAGTCAGAAGTCTGTTCAAACAATCACAGGATCTGACCTGCAGAACTAGGTTTATCAGAGCCTCATATGGCTTCTGTTAGAAAATTGGCTGAATATTTTGTGGGAATGGGTAAAGGGAGATTCTGTTTTGCCTACTGAAGTGGTTCAACTAACCCTATGCAAGACTAGTGCTTCACACTTGGCTGTTCTCTTACAGCTTTTTGACAAATATATTTGATTTGAGAAAATGAAAGAGGATAAAGTAGACACTATTAGAGGCTTACTGGCAAATCATTTAAGGAACGGGAATGTTAGACCTGTGCTACATTTTTGCTAATGTGACCCACTGAACTATTTCAAAGTGATCTGTTACATGGAAGTTTGATCTGAAAATATTTAGCAGTGGTTCACATTTTCTTGGAATTATACTTGCTGTAATAGTATCACCACAGACAAGTACAGAACTCCACTTGTACCAGGAAGAGTATACAAATTAAGGATGATTTGAGTTGCTTTCAGCATTATTCTATATTGTTTATGAATGAAAACGTAAGCTTTAATATTTTGGAGATTCTTTTGGAGAGTCTTATTTTCCTTGTGTTTGAAAAACACTTATTGTAGCAATGCTGAGAAATAGAAGTGCTTTTCATTTTCAAAGCATTAAAAAAGCAATGACTAATTGTGTTAGCTGTTTGGCATAGGCATGACACAACCTTCATCCTTCATTCAATTAGAGCTTGTTTTGATTTTGGTGAGGTCAGATTGCATCCCAGTTAGGTGTTATGACTCAGATCATGTCCTACCCGTATTTGCTACAATTACTGAAGTAACACTAAGATCTTTTGACAAATGAGGTACATTTCATTAGGTCTGTTTAGCAGATGGGGAAAGGAAGTAATGACAAAAGGAAATAACTTCATAGCAAGTGGCAAAATCGGTCTAGTCCCTGTGAAACTTGAAATTGTAAGTATTTTAGTATGGGAGGCTCAAAAATGGAAAGAAAGGATTTCAGCTCCCTTGTTCAAGTACATTTCTCACCTTGCTTGAAGTGAGCTGATGTACCCTAATTTGGTATAGGTGACATAAGCATGAACCTGGACATTCTGATGGGAGCCCTTTCTTATTCTCTGCTCACACAGATGAACATACTTTCCATATCCATAGAAAGACCACTCCCTATAGTTCGTTTATAATGACAGTCTCACTTCAGTGCCTTACCCAATGCTCCCAATCAGTCCAGCTACGTATCCCTCTTCCTATGTTTCATGCATTAAACCTACATGAGTCTGCCCCTGGCATAAGGGCCTTCAGATTTCATTTAGAAATGGATCTACCTAAAATCAAGATCCAAATCCTCTTTTCCTGCTCAGCTTCAGCACTGCCCCTGAAGGCGCAGCTGGTGTCAGAGCAGGGGACTGGTGGCCCCGTGCCCAGCACTGCTGTCGGCTCCCCGGAAGGGAGAGCACGGTGGAGCATTTGGGAACTCACCAAGGGATAACATCATCAATATTAGACTGGACAACCTCACGTGCTGGGGGCTATCCATCTCTAAACGGGGTCTGGTTCCAGTGCTGGGAGCGCACGCCTGACTGTGGAGCCCCCTCCATGTTCCGTGTCACGGCCGGGCGGCGGGGGAGGGCGGCGGGGCTCTGGGACCCCAAAGCGCTCCCTTCGCTCTGCCCCCTTCCCCCGCGCGATGGCAGCATTTCTGAGCGATCCCGCCGGCGCCGCCGGGAGACGGAGTGCGGCGGGCCGGGAAGCCGGGCGGCACCGGGGCCGCGCCCTGGGCCGGTGGGTCTGGGGGCAGAGGGGAGGTGCGGAGCAGCGGTGAGCCGGGCCCCGGCTCGGGGACGAGGTGGCCGACTTGCCCCATGCCCGTAGCCCGGCGCCGGCAGCCTGCGGCGGGGCATGGCTGCCCGCTGGGGTGTTCGGGGAACCGCGAACCGAATGCGCCTCGGCAGCTCCCGAGGGCCGCCGTCGGGCACGGCTTTGCTGCTGCAATTCCCGTCTAAAGCGGAAAGGCAGAGGGACGGGTTCAGCTATCCCGAAACCGGTCCATTCTCAAACAGAATTTGTCAATCTCTTTCCAAGATGGGAACTGGGAAGGGAAAGCTGGAGCGCAGCGTGTTGCAGGGTGGCGATCTTTCAAGACCTGTAAGTGCAAGTTAGGCTTGAGACACATGCGTGTTTTTAATGACCTTACTCAGCATCTCCAAGCTTTTCCTTACCGGAGGACCCCGAGAGCCGCGGTTATGAAGTGAGGAGCCTGAAGTGCAACTATCCGTGATCATTTCTGCTCTGCAGCCTCTTTTGAAATCAGAAGTGCAAGATATTTTTTTAAAAGGTGATCTATTATTTTTCAACTTTTTTTCCTTCTCAAGTTTGCAAGACCAAAGGTATTTTTATTGGGATGATGTACAGGGCTTTCATGATAGAGAAGTAATTTATGAAGATGGAACTGAAGTCTTTTATACCAGTCTTGAAGGGTGGGGTTACTGTCTTTTGCTGAAATACAGTTTTACGATGTGCTATAAAATACTCTACAACCTATTTGATAGAGTGGAAAAATAAATTTTTTTCAGCGTCACCTTTATGTTTCCACAATGTACCATTTTGTGTATTACCCGACTCCTTATGCTTCACATTCAGTGAGGGACTACTCCTTTTGCACAGTTCTACTATACCCATAACAGATATTTCCAGCATGATTGGGGAAACAAGTTGCAAATAGTAAACTATTATTGTTATTTATAAAGTCTAAGCTTAGAAATCATCAGGGAAGGCAGATATCCTGCACAAACTCCCTGTGTTTGTCTAAAAGTAATCTTCATGAAGAAAATTGGATATCTGAAAAAAAAATGTTATAGGGCTGTTCAAATAAGCTATTACCTACAGATTTGATTTTAAAAGTTTAATTTTAAAATAAAGATCAAAACATTAGAAGCAAAGGCTTGGCACAGGCAGCAGTTGCACAATGGATTCAGTGAACCCAAATCTTTTTTTTTCACCAAAACCCTGAAGTATTTGACTCATCAATAATGAGACTGAATGCAGTGGAAGCATCTTAGGCCAAAGCAGTGACTTATTCTGCCTTTTGTATCTGACCATGTCTGATTTTATACATAATCATTAATGAAAAGTGTGGAACCAGGGCAGGTGTACCAGATGCACCAATCTGTTATAATAATTTTTATTTTAATAGGACCAATGAATAATGGAGAGGCTTCTGCTAAATGAATAGCTCTGAGAAAGGAAGAAACCTTCTTTCTACAACCACTTGGTTTGGTTATTTGTAGTGGATTTCTGTGGATGGGTTTTGGTGGTGGTGGGGGTGCTACAAGGGTAGCTTTTTTTAGAAGCTTCTAGAAGATTCACCTGTCTGGTGGAGCCAATGCCAGCTGGCTCCAGGACAGGCTTCCTGCTGCTGTCCAAGGCCAAGCCAATCAGGAGTGATAGTAACACCTCTGTGATAACATATTTAAGAACAGAAAGTTGTGGCGCAGAAAGAATTCCAGCCAGGGAAGAGCAGAGTGAGAACTTGGGAACAACAAGGCAGACACCAAGGTCAGTGCAGAAGGAGGGGAAGGAGGATTTCCAGGCACCAGAGCTGAGGCCCTGCAGCCCGTGGTGCAGCCCATGGTGGGGCAGCTGTGCCCCTGCAGCCCATGGAGGACCATCAGGGTGCAGAGACCCACCTGCAGCCCATGCAGGAGCCCACGCTGGAGCAGGTGGATGCATGAAGGAGGCTGTGGCCCCATGGGAGGCCCAAGGTGGAGCAGGGTCCTGTCAGAGACCTGCAACCCATGGAGAGGAAAGCCCACGCTGGAGCAGGTTTTTCCTGGGTAGGACTTGTGGCCCCTGTGGGGGATCCACATCAATACAGCTCATCCGTGAAGGACTGCACCCCATGGAAGAGTGACCCATGGGACAGCAGTTTGGAAAGAATTGCTGCCCGAGGGGTGGACTCACATTGGAAAGGTTCATCAAGGACTTTCTCCTGTGGGAGGGACCCCACGGGAACAGGGGAAGGACTCCTCTCTGTGAGCAGCAGCAGAAACAACAACTGACCACAACCCCCATACCCTGTCCCTCTGCACTGCTGGGGAACAGGAGGGAGAACATAGAAGGAAGAAAGGGTGGTGGAAAGATGTTTTTAAGATACTTTTATTTCTCAATCTTTGGCTCTTATCCTGTTAGTAATTAATTTAATTCATATCCCCACTTTGAGTCTGTTTTGCCTATGAAGGTGATTGGTAGCTGACCTCTCCCAGCTGTTATCTCAACTCATGAATCCTTAGCTGTTTTTTTCTCTCCTCTGTCCAGTTGTGGAGGGAGAGTGAGACAGTGGCTTTAGTAGGTACCTGGCATCCGGCCAGGGTCAACCCACTACAGTCTTCCATTCAGAAATATGCAATCCACATTCAAATCCATTTGTGAGGAGATCTGAATTTCGTTTGCTGACATCCCAAGAGAGACTCTAAGACATCAGACTCTTTTTTAGAAGAAGGTCAGGACCCTTAGCTCTTCTCTGACTTTTGACCAAAACACAAACTTTTGTTTTTTTTAGCTATTTTGCAGATTCAAAATTACTTTACAAAATTTTGAGGCAATCACAAGAGTTTCACAACATTAAATATCCTATAGAAAATGACTGGCAGATTCAAGACTCCAGCTCACAGTTCCCTAATACATGAGTTCCCTAGTACACAGGACTTGCATGGCTAGTAGATAAATTCTGAAATTTCCAATTTACTCCCGGTTGTACCACTGGTGCATTAATACATTAGGCCTTAAATAGTTCTTTTATCTGCTATGTGCCTCAATATTTCCCTTGGAAAAGGGAATAGAATGCTTCTGAACCCCTTTTCCAATACTTTTTCTTCTAATAAATGAGGAAACTATTTATTATTATGAATCATTACTGGTGAATTATTTTAGCAGTCTCCAAGGTAGGGGTCTCTTCAACTAGATTGAAGGAAAATTTTGACTCTTTCCCTAAATGAATATAAATGCTCAGAATGACAGTGACATACAGAAATTAGACTTTGTGTTTTTTTTCCCTACTATTATAAATCCTAAGACATTAATGACCTTGGCCCAGCATGTCTTGCTGAGAATTAGTGACTGGATAAAAACACTTCCCCAAAAGGGACAGTGATTAATTTTCAGTAAAATTCACTAGGGATCAGTCAATCTAACAAAATCATTCAGTGGTGTTGTGGAAGAATTTGAAGACATAAGTTATGAATCTGAAAGTTTTTTTTAACAAGTAATAGACTTGTAAAAAATCCATTGAGTAACATATACTGTTTAATTAGAAACTATGTAAATGTATATCTCAAGGGACATTATCAGCTTCCCTATATGATATAATATTATCACATATTATAATAATTATATTATTACCCATATATATATGGGAGTATCTGTGACTATACAGTAAACGATGGAGGAAAGTAATGAGCTTTGTGGTATTGCCTGGAATGTAATCTTGGAAAGATAGGCATCATGGTTTATCTTTCTGTGAATAAGATGACACTTTCCTTAGCAGCTCTCCATTTCTGCTCTAATTGGCCTTGCCTGAACATCCCAAAGTGTGCTTTCTGATGGACAATGAAATGTTCTCTGTGGAGAAAACTTTATGCCACTATTAATCTTTGAAATCTGCTTGGGCGTCTGAAGGTTCAAAATTCACTGAATAACCAATATGGTGGTGAGATCTGTGTTTGTGCTGATTACAGTTCAATATGTTATATATGGACACACATGCATATATTACATGTCATTTGTTCAGTTAGTGTTGTATCACTCTCTTTGAAATAAAATAGGCTTTGATTGTCCTGGAAGAATAACACTGTTTCAGCTATGATACCCTGTAGAAGATTATTGCATAAAACTAACAACATAGCCAATACAGGGTCAAAAGTTCTTAGTAACAGATATGTTTAAATTCACCAATATTCAGTATTTGCAGTCTTGAAGTATATTGGATCATCACAGAAAAATAATACATTTTGTAGTCTTTTATCTCCCCAGAGAGAAACAATTAAAAGAGAAGGTGAAACATTTGTGCGTGTGGATGGAGCATAAGATTCTTTTATAAAGTAAGCTATAAAAATGATGTCTCTCTAGTCTAAACGCCTATTTCTCTTAAGGTTGGTTGTAATCCCAGGCTTCATATATCACCTACAAAGGTCTTTGTTACAGGAAAACCTTTCCATTCTCCACTCTTCAAAGCAATCTATTAAAGCCTATCTTTTTAGCCTGCCAAGCACTGCAAGAGGTTATGTGGATGTATGAATTGCACTTTGTAGTAGCAGAACTGAGCTTTTAAAGGCAATGGGGGTTGACAAGCTGCAAAGGTGGCCTTAACAGTAACAGTGCAAAGAGCTACTGTGTGCCAGATTATTTAGAATTTATTATTTTGAATGTGTCCCGAGTATACAGGTCCTGCTTCAGAGCAGAGCTGCAAGCTGTGGCTAAGTTCAGTGACCTTAGCCATTGCTCATGAGATTCTGAGGATTCTGAGCTAGGAAATGCTAGTCTTAAGGTGTAGTGTGATGTCAAGGCCATCCAAAGTTTGAACTTGTTCAGTGTCACTTTGGTGTGCTGTGGAGTTGAAAGGCAGAACAGTATCTGCTGTTACATGAAGGAGCTTTAGTTTGCCAGTAAATCTTAAAGGAATACCAATTTTAGTCCTTTGAGCAGCAGAATTCTTTTGAACTCCTGTTGGATACAGGGATCGCAGGGATCAATCAGAGTACTGCAGGCAGGATGTGTTCATTCAGTAGCAGAAGCTTTGGCACCAAAAGAGGATTGTTAGAGACTATTTTCCTTTTAGCAGCAGGAGTAAGTACTGTAAAGAAACAGGACTCAGTGAGATTGCATGATGCATAAACAGTGTGTAATCCTCTGAATGTGCAGGGAATTATATACGAATGAGAAACAAGAACAAAAATCCAGTTGTTGCTGCTGCACGTGCCTGGTGCTAAATATCCAAGTTTGAATTGTCAGTCAGGAATGCCTTTGTCTTTAGAGAGGAACTCTGAAACCATATACCACTTTCTAGTTCCTCCTTTGGGATTTAATCAGAGAAGTCCAGAAGGTAAATGGATGTTTATTCAATAGTTTCAGCCTCACAGGTTTGTGTTTTGCAAATCAGATAAAATACATTCCTTTTTACATTAACGGAATAGTCTGAGGGAAAGAGGAGTTTTTGAATAGGTTTCTATAAACAAACATGGAATAAAGCCTAGAACTTCACTAACTAGAAGCCAGAAGGGAAAGAGAATAAAAAAAAAACAAACCTAAAAACTCTGATATGCACTTTCCTGAAAATGACACTATAGAAAACCAAATGGCATACAATCAGAAAATGGAAAGAAAGAAGATCTGTTGCAGACATCAGGTTGTAACAATATTCTCTTTTTTCTCCTCATTCCTTGAGAATGCATGTACATATATTTGTTAATTTTTATTTTCACAGGGACACTTTTGGCAAAATATTGAAACTATAATAAAGGGATTAAAAGATGTCTGCACACAGGCATGCATGTATACACATAAATGCATATTTCTGTATTATATCTTGGATTGAAAATTTAATTATTTTGAGGAAATAAACATAGAAACAGAAAGATCAGTAGCAGAAGAATTTTGACAAACCTAATACCTGCAGCTACATTTCTGTTTCTATGAGAGATTTGATTTGACATCCGTTCATGTTAGCATTTGGAAGAGAATAAGGCTTGGCATATGCTACTATGTATTTTCCTCCCACAGAGGACAGAAGTGGCAGGCACCCTGCTATACCTTTTACATTGTTCCCTTATTGCACAAATTAGAAGAGAAATATTTAAACATACTTGAGAGTTTAATTTATAACAATTAGTTTCTCTCTTTAAAGGCACATTTGTTTTCTATTGTTTGAAATCTATAAAAATACAAATCACAAGAGACCAGTAAATGTTTCTAATTTTATGAAAAAAGCTAAAAGCTTTCTTAAGGAACCAACTGTACCCAGTGCCTGAAAAAGTACATCATATCTCTATGCCTTTTCTTCTCAGGAAAGCAGACAGGGAACCACTTCATTGTTGTGTTAAGAGATGAACTCCAGCATGCAGGAATTGTTGAAAATAGAAGGTTTATTCCAGTTATTACCCCCAAATAAGATTCTGATGGTGCTGAGTGCAGAGGCAGTTGAGGTTATAGACATATTATTTATAAAGCTGCTTAATGACCTCTAGCAGCAAACAAGACTCAGCAACTGAAGCTAGACAACAGGAGATAGGGTGGGCTTTTCTAATAGTAAGGGGCAGTTACTTGTCAGCTGTGCAGAGCTATTCAGAGGTCTTTGTCACCAAGCTCCAAATCAAGTTTGCATATCCCTTGAAATAATGCTTTCTAGTTCAGCAAGAGATTTTAGGGCTTAGTGCAGGATTGATGTAGGGATTCCAGTGGTCTTTTTTTACAGGTCAGATGAGCTTATAGAACCGTCACATCTGGTCCTTGGCCCTGTGAATCTTTTTACCAGACAAACACAGGGTTAGTGTATAAATCCATCAATGCTCCCTCTCATTCTCCTTTCTGCAACACAAGTTGCACTCCAGTGCAATGCAAGTTGTATTCCAGTGTGCTGGTATTTGGTCATGTAAAATACTTGGCTTTTAAGCACTGTGATGCTGCACGTGAGAAGATGGCATGTTTTCTGTTTTGTAATTGAACTTGGTGATGAAAAGTTGTGTCACAACCCTGCACCTCAGGCAACATAAAGCAAGCAACTGTAATATAGTGCTTATATATTATTCTGAACCCCTATATCAGATCAGCCAAAGTTCATCAGTACTTACCTGGACAGGCAATTCCAGATTTGCTAGAGATATATTCTGTCTACAGAATATTCAGAGAAAAAGTCACACTCTGAGTGAGAAACTCATTTGTGTGTTTCTCAATTAGAGTGTGATTTTTTTCTCTGAGTATTCTGTAGAATAGAATACTTCCTCCAGAGCAACAATAACACTATGCAGAACAATGAGGTCAATCTAAATAAAATTCAGGAACCTGAGTTAAAGATGGTTGAAAACTCATGTGTTGAGTTCTTTGGATCTGCACCATTTGATTTGTCAGGGTTTGGTGTAATTTTGTCTTGCAGAAGAATTCCTGTATAGAACAAGCAAGAAAAGAATATAAGAAATTTCAGAGCATTTGTGATTCAAATCTCCTTAGATTGTGGCTAGGGAGATATAGCAGATGAATTAAAAAATAGCTGAATGCCCATGGAAATGTGCAGAATATTTTGCAAAGTGTTGTGTGTCTCCACAGAAGAGGAGAATAAAGAAGCAACAGTGGTTGACTATATTTTAGGCATTCAAAACAGTTGAAATCATGGAGATAAGCTTTTCCATGATAAGCTCAGTTAATACTACAGTGATGAAAAACTCACTTTTTGTGTAGAAAGAGTGGAAAAATTTTAAGTGGTGTAATAGCCCCGTTAGCAGATTAAGAAGTCAAGGTTACACGTACTCAGGCTTAAAAACTCAGTTATCAGAATTTATTTTTCTACACAGGTTTATTCTATTTTCACTGAGGACAGGCACTTATTGTTGTTATTATTTGACCTAGGAGATTATCTGCACTCTCAAGCATCTGTCTCTGGTTGGACATTAGTTTTGCCAGTCCTTTTTCATTCAGAATCACCAGTGACTTATGTTTTCCAGCTCTTAATGTGGCAGATAACAAGGACAATTGAAAGCACTCTGTGACAGATGCAACCTTGTTGGCATCTGCAGGTGCAAACATATTTTCAGTTTAGCATGCTAAAGGGCATCAGTTCAGAGCCTTAGGTGGTTTGGAGCATATGCTGCTGCTGAAAATAATAAGAAATAAGAGTATTTTGAAGACAGTTATAGGGGCAAGTGTGTGGAGCATTTAACTCTCTGAACACTGAGAATAAATGTCTAGACTAAGGCAAACTACTGTATGCCTGTGATGATAAAAATAAGGCTGCTTGAAATCTTCTTGTGAGGAAAAGGGACTGGTGGTCTTGTCCACTGCTACAGCACATGATGTTTTCTGTTGCAGCTTTCACAGAAGACAATTGCCCTTGATATCGCAGTTATATCTCAGCACTTCTTTGTAGCCAGACCCTTATTATTAAGAATTTTTTCTTCATTAATAATTGATGCCTCTGTTTAAGGCTTCTATTTGAAAATATCTCTCAAATCTACTTTATTAGATTTTGAGTAAATGTTCCCCGAATCTCCTCAGCATTTTGTTAAAAATGAATGTCATATATCTTTTGATAAATCCTACAGAGTTAAGTGCCTAATAAAATAGTACATGACTAAAATGACTGTTAATATTTTAACATTATGCTGAAGTGTGAGTGTTCTCCCGGCAAAGGTATGAATCACTGGTTTTTCATTTCTTTAATTCTTTATTAATTGGTACTTAAGGCAATAAACCATAACATATAACTTTGGCTTCAGATAAGGTTTAATGAGTGCCTGACCTTTGCTTGGATAATTTTCTGTCAGTGAACCAATTCAGGATAACCCTTTGAAGCTTGAATTCCTGGATTGAGTGCTTTTTGCTTTTCACTGTCCTTGACTTAAATGGGCTGTACTGAAAGTTGGCTTTTTATAAAAAGGCTTCCATTAAGAAAGCTTTCTTTAAAATGATTAATTTATTGGTCATGTAATTTTTTTTTGTCTCTCTGTTTCATTAATTATTCTGCAATAAAACAGAAGTCTGATTATAGCTGGATCTGAAGATGACCTCTCCTAACATAAGTGAGTTATATAGCATACTAAGCTGTCATAATCTGCATGATGGCCCTTCCACCTAAATGTACATCATGCTTATGAAGGTACACAGTAAAAATTCCAGCAGAGTAAGTTCTAATTCTTTTGAGTCCCACAGAGTACAGCTAGAGAAATCAGAAAGTTATTACTGAAGTTGTATATTAGATAGGGGACCTGAATGGATTTGATACCTTTCAGGTAATTCTAAAACAACTGCAGATATCCAACTGGTACAAGTTCAAATCTTGACTGAAGTCTCCAGAGAACAGGCTTCCCCAGGGGTATCTCTAGCACTTTCTACTTCTATCTGGATTTGAAATACTATGAGAGCAATCACTCATGCTTTAAATTGGGATTTATGTTTTCCTTTCCTCTCTGAATCCCAAAGTGCAGCTAGGCATGAGAAAATGTGGCAATGACTGGCCTTATTCTGACTCTAAAAATATTTAATTATTTTAGACACTGCTAAAAGATTAGGTGATGTATTCTCTACCTTAAAATATCTTATTTCTGGAATTTCTGACTACCATGTCTAGTGGTAGTAATACCTCTAACACTTGTTTCTAGAAAAAAATAGAACCTGACTAAAAAAAAAAAGTTTACATGTTATTTGGCACAGAGCGTACAAGAGGAAGACTAAATTAAATGCTTTCTCCAGTCTTTGGCAAGTATATAAGTTAAGGTATGTCTTGTAAGAGTGCCTTACATACTGGCTGTCATAGCCAGCTTGTATATTACATTCTCTATTGAAAAACTGTATTTATGTATCTAAAATAAGTAATATTCACTGGAGAAAGGTTTGGAATTTGAGGCTTATCCTTTTGAGCCATTTTAACCCTCAACAACAAATGCTGAATGATTGCATTCAAAATATAACAGATTAATTTCAAAATGCCTTTATATTAACAATGTTTTAAATATATTCAGGGGTTCAATTCCAGTTTTCGATCAGAAAACCTGAAATAATGATCAGGGATAAATAGACAGGAGAGTTCATCCATGGCCTTCTGTGAAGGCAGAGAATTAACATTAAACCCATATAATCATATGGTATCAGATTACATCAGTAGTTCTAGCTTGGATAATATAATATTTCTATTTGTCAAATTCCAAACATCTTTTGGGCTTTGTTTTGATGTTTGGTTTTGTTTTTCTGTTTTGTTTTGTTGTTGGTTTTTTGTTTTTGTTTTTGTTTTTGTTTTTTTTTTTAATCTATACTTACTTAGTACTATTTGTTGCAAATAATTCCCATCTTCAGGAATTCACAAGTAATTTAATGAACTGCATTCTTCAGTAAAACATTCTGAAAAGATAGTAGCTAGTTACAATAATATGCTTAAATAAAGATGTGCTTCAGTACTTTGCTAAAACTTGTGCCCCAGGCCCTGGTTTTATCATTTGCATATGTTGATTCAAAAGATTTTAGAATTTGTACTTGCAAAATCTGCCAGTTTCCTTGCGGAGTCACAGTCAGTTCTGTATGAAGATTTGGACTCACTCTTCACACTGAACATGTCATTTGTGAAGACAAGATATCAGGGCTAGCAGAAACAACATAGAAAGGAAAAATATATCCAGCTGCTTACAGTTAACAACATAAGCCTGTGGAAACAAGCCGCCTTGCCATGGTTAAGAGACTCCACTCCAGTGAACAGAATTAATTAAGTTCATTTCCATTCAGGACTGCCTTTGGTCCACAGAGAGTCAAAGGGCAGTTGAAGAGTATAATTACTTGTGTTAAAGAGAAAATGGCAATGGGAATTATCCCAGCATCACAATGTGCTTTAAAAGAACAGCATACCTTTATTGTATTTTTAGTTTGGTGTGGGTGAATTACAAAGCGAGGGGGTAAAAAGCTCTATGTGAAACAGTACTTACCAGATATAAATGGAAAAAGTCATTCAAATACTCCATTCGAAGTGGTGAAGAAGGGGTAAAGGAAAACAAAACCTAACTGTTCTGATATGTCCAGCAGTGGGAACAAATGCCATAAATTATGGTTTGATTGAGATTGTAATGCAAATAAAAAACACTGCTAACACTACTAATTTTCAACTTTATTAGAAAATATTAGTTTTTGTGTGCAGTCTTCCCTTTGATCCAGTATGCATTAAGATTTATTTCCATTTTCACCTTCTCTATACTGCACCATTCACTGAAGTGTTACAGGTATTTTAATAGCCTAACTCTGACTACAGGCTCTGCATGCCTCCAGGCCTTTTTCAAAGCTTGTGTAGCAACATATATTTTGTTTCCATCTTCCACATGATTGCCAAGCTTCTGGTTTTATTTTTTTTCCCCCTACTTACAGTGATATTTGAAGTACTTTAATACAATTTGGGATTACAGTTTTACCTTAACCTAATGATATATATGTTGTGAAAATCAGTTATTCTGCTACTCTTTTACTGGAACCAGGCACATGGGAAGGAAGGAGTTGTAGCTGTGGTATCACTCTCATCTCAGATATTGTGTGCTGTTTTGGTCACTGCAATATAAGAAAGATATTACACAATTAGAAAGTGTCCAGAGGAGGACAACGAAGATGATGAAGGGCCTTGAGGGGAAGCTGTATGAAGAGTGGCTGAGATCACTTGGTCTGTTCAGCCTGGAAAAGAAGAGACTGAGGGGAGACCTCATTGCAGTTACAACTTCCTTGTGAGGGAAAGAGGAGGGACAGGCACTGATCTCTTCTCTGTGGGCACCAGTGACAGGACCTGAGGGAATGGCCTGAAGTTGTGTCAAGGGAGTTTTACTTTGGATATTAGAAAAAGGTTCTTCCCCCAGAGGGTGTTTGGGCACTGGAACAGGCTCCTCAGGGAAGTGGTCACAGGACCAAGCCTGGCAGAGTTGAAGAAGCTTTTGGACAATGCTCTCAGGCACATGCTGTGTCTCTTGGGAATGGTCCTGTAAAGGGCTGAGGGTTGGACTTGGTAATCCTTGTGGGTCCCTTCAAATTAAGCATATTCTGTGATTCTGTGATTTCAACCACCTCTTCCTCTTTTTCCCCATCCTATCTTGGGAGAATTCAAACAGATGGGAGTTTATCAGAGACTGGCATAATGCTACTGTTCCCTTTATTGATATATACATTATACCATTACAGGCTAATAGTATTTCAGTGCCACAAGCAGTTCTAAGGAATATTATCTCTCCATGTAAACTTTTGTTCTGGCTCAAGCAGATCTTACTGTGTTCTAGAGTACCAGAAACTGATAGCTGGATGCAAGCGAAGTGCAGAGGAGACTGCACCCCTGTTTTATAGGACTGGTAAAGCTGCAATATGCTACCAAGCTTAGAAAAAAGAAGATGGTGAACTTCATGTCATATTGACAAAGGAATAACTATGCAGGGATTATTTTAGGTGCTGGATGAACTTTCTTCAATTCACATTTTTGAGATATTGTTGAAAGTAATTATAAAAGATTATGTAGAATATACAGAAGAAAGCTTCGAATTTTTTCCAATATGTGGATGATAAATAAGAGGCATATTTATTTTATCTGGGACCTCCAGGTTTCAGTTACTTACATCCTTATTCTATAACATATCTGAATAGTTTTAATGTGAAAATGTCATTTTGGGACTAAGAGAAAATAAAGAAAAAAGAAGAGAAGGAAAGGAAAGAAGAGAAGAGAGAGGGAAGGGAAGGGAAGGGAAGGGAAGGGAAGGGAAGGGAAGGGAAGGGAAGGGAAGGGAAGGGAAGGGAAGGGAAGGGAAAAGAGAAAAATAAGAAAATAAATAAGAAGGAAAACCAGTATTACTATAATAGAAATGCCAACTTTGACTTGTTAGTTCTGTTGTAAGTGTTCCAACACAAAAGCTTAAATCGTGTGGAAGCAACATTAATTGCTGAATCAGCTGTGTAGTAAAAAATCAGTGAGCTCAGAGCGGCTTTTCAAAAACTCACAGTGATCTAAAAAAATTGAAAGAAGGAGATCGAAAAATAAATGAAACATGAAACTTTCACTTCAAAATGCACAGATGCATAAGAAAAAGGGTAGCAACAATGTAATGATATGCAATTATGCGACAATATTCATAGAAAAGAGCAGTATGAAACAAAAATGATGAGACAATTCACAAACATAAGCCACAGCTATTCTGTTTATTTGGATCAGATCCTTATTGTAGACAGGAAGGAAGGAATTTGAAAAGATTCTCATGTTTGGAAAAAGACAGGGTTGTTTGTCCAATTGCTTATATAGTACTAGATAAAGGTTAAAGTGCTTGTGTGATTTATTGTATTTGGATTACAGACGCTAAGAAACATGGTTAGGGGAACACAGAGCTGCCACGTGTTGAAAAGTCTTACAGACCTCGGTGACAGCATTGCAGTTTAACAGGCTTAGTTGTTCAATCCCATTTCATCTGGAGGGGCAGTGGGCAGTTCAGCAGTATTGCAGATAAGCAGAAGAAAACTTCCTGTTCTTCAGATAAATTTCTAGTTCTCTGCAGTGAACCTGATAGGTTTATTATAATAGCAAATTTACTTATGGATTTGTCTGCCTGCTACTGGGTTTGTCATAGCTACCAGATTTGTCAGGAACAGTTAAGACTGATGCCTGATAGTATCAACAGAGAAAACTCAGACAACTAAGATATATTTTATGGGCCAGTAATCTTCTTCAGGGGTCCATCTCTTATCATTTTCTGTTCAGGCAAGCCATGTAGAGCTGCAGTTCTGACTTTGACGGCTCAAGACATGATGTTGGTCTCACTCACACTGGGCAAGTGTAGTGTAACATAGAACTTTCTACAGTGAAGAAAAGCTACAAACTAATGAAAAAGCCTCTTCCATTTAGAAATGGTAAGTAGCTCATGACAGGTATTTTCCTTGTGTGATACTCTGCCTTCAGTTCAACCATTGCATTTCAGCTCCTCAGTTTAGGATATGTTCTGGCAGCATTTGCCCATGTGAAAAGTCCTGTTGCGCTGACTTGCTGCTGGCAACATCCCTTATCTCAGTCCTGGTTGGGACAAGCTGGGCTGAGCCCTTACTAACCTCAAGACTGGATATTCCTGTTGATATTAGGAATTAGGCTTATCAGGAATTGTTTCTCAACGTAATTGTGTCATCTATGTTCTCACATGTCTTCACTGCCTTTTCACTACTAGTGTGAGTGATGACTTTCCAGCACCATGGTGGATGTCTGAGGAGGGTTCACTTTGCATACCTGACATCCTTAGGGAGCTACTTTCCCTGGCCTCTGTGTGTAGATAAAGGAAGTAGCACCCAGAAAGGTATTCAGACCAAGATGCAGCAAAAAGTCTCAAGTTTCCTCCTAGAGGCTATAAAGAAACCATACAGAAACCAACTCTGGTTTAGGCCCAAAAGTTATCTGTTCAGGAAGCAGAGAGAACACAGTCATATTCTAGCCTGGCAACTAAACTATGGGAATTCTCCCATAGAACCATCTTTATTAACTGGAGATTTTGAGGTCTGTAGAAATGTTAGCCAGTGATTAATGATTACACATTAGCAATATAACTGAAAAATTTAGTAAATAACACAGCCAAATAAAGTTCTGAAATAATTTCCATTGTTTAGAAGTATCATTTATTTCAGTTTGCTCAGATAAGTCTATTTTCTCACCTCAATAGAATATATTACTGAGTAAATATTGAGAGCATAGCTCCAGGAGCAGGGAATAGCAACATATACAAGTGGATACCAAAACTGGCTGAATTGCATCTTGCAGTTTGGTTTCATCTGGAAGAAATTTAGTTCCCAAGGAACTGAGTGAGGTATTCAGAATCCTTCTAAGGCTTATATTACATTCAAGCACCAAAGATACCATAGCATCAATTCTCATAAAATATGAAGATAACTGAGTGATACATTTAAACTATCAAAATTCCTTGTTTTCTTTTGGGGAAAAAAAAGTATAAACATTAGGTAATACGATGGTAACTCTTAAGATTAAAAAAGAAATAGTGATGTAACATCTGAGATTTCTTCTATCATGAAAGATTTCATTTTTTAAAGTTGAAATCCTGGAGAGAAATAGATACCAAAAGAAAGGGTTTATGTTCATCTTTTCAGTTTGTTTATCTAGCTATATCAAGATGAGCTTTGCTAGAGATTTCTACTTTCTTCTTTGACAGCAGCAGTATCACTGCTTTCCATCTGAGAGTTTCTTCAGGATCAAATCTGTAGTGGGAAATAGCATAATATTTTTGTGTTATCACTGTCTGAACAAGATGTCTTTACAACCTATTTCCTAATCTTAAAGATACCAGGAACCTTAGATCCATTTTTTGTCTCACCCCCCCTAAACTCTTACATCAAGTATATGAAGCTCAGAATTGAAACTTCACAGTGATAAGAGAAATTTTGCCTAGAAGCTATGTCAGCTCAGTGCAAGTTTTCACATACCTGATTTGTCTTTGTCTGAGAAAATGTTTCAGATTCACCCTCCTGAAGTCTGATGAGCTATTCACTGTTATTTCCATCAGGATTTCAGACTATATCCTGAAATATCTCTTACCGAAAAAAAAAGATATCCCTAGTGATTACAACTCATTTTTTGAAATTGGGTCATTCTGTCTTTCCATGCCTTGGGATAACCAATTAAAGAGAGGAAAGCTAAGGAACCAGAAGAAATCCCCCAAACTCTGAGATCATCAGCCTGTCATCTGTCTTCAGCAACATCAGTTTAATTTTTTATGGTGAAAACTTAGTATCTTGGGACACTTCCTAATAGATTTGACACAGTTTTTAAAATCAACAGCTCTAGCTACTCACTGTGTATTTAACAATATGGTGACTGTCACCACAAGACCTTAGAACAGATGTAAAGAAAGACATTTTAATGGAAAAAGATCCACCTTTTCATAACAGAAATTGTGGCAGCCTGTAACTGAATGAACAGGATAATTCAGATAATCACATAACAGGTGGTCTAATGTGAGTGTGGGCAAAATAATGGACAAGGTGACCGGGGGTTGAGTCTTTAAAGGACTAAAGGATAGATGTATAATTAATATTAGTTAACAAGATCTCTAGTACTCATATAGAAGCTATAATGGGAATGCAGACATGTATTGTAGGGAGGTATTAGGAAGAATTTTGAATGTTAGAAGTAATGTACATGCAAATATTATGTGTACCTGAGTTGATGAACTGGTCTGTAGCGGGCAAGCAATTTACAAGTGCAATTGACTTCAGACTCAATTTAGCTAATTTAAACATCTAAGTAGCAACTGTGTATTTTTGACAGATCTCTTGACATGTAAGTAGCTTAAATTGGGGTGCAAATAATTGTACAAGGAAAAAAAATGTGCCGGTGATTTAGAAAAATTAAAACTCTGAGAAGACTGATACCCTCAAACAAACCATAATATATGTTTTTTCTCTTTAGATAGTGATGGCAAAACTTTCCTCACAAATGTTTTGCTGTATCCATATACCTTTTCCTATTTCTTGCACTCTTAAACTGAAAGTAATTCTACCCATCCCTTCTGAAAGGTGAGCTAGCTTTCAAATATGCACTGTCAGCAAAATACAAGCACCTTAACCTGTATCTCTTTGTCAATGATTGAGGCTATTTCACTGGAATGCAAATATCATTGGCTAGACATAGAAAGCAGTAAACACTACCAGTGGCTTCATTCCTTATTCTAAATTGTTTTTGACTAATTACAAGATTAAATGTGGGGGGGGGTAAGAAAACAGAGACAAAAGCCCCAACCTGCTCTGACTTTTTTACTACTAGTCCATAACCTCATATTCTTTTTGCATAATATTATTAGTATTGTGTTTGTTGGTTATGTAATACAGGATCCATGTGACAGAATAGTGCAGTGTAGAAAAATAATTTCCTGGTTTTTCTAATTGAAAGTACTTATGAGCTATATTTGCCATAGAGGAGAATTTTTTTTTTTTTTTTTTTTTTTGCTTTCTCTCATCTCCTTGAGAATTCTCACAGCAAACATTGACCAAAGAATACCTCAACTCAGTTAGCTGATTAATTCAGAAAAAATGATTAATAATTAATTTATACAGTCTTTGGGTGAGTTTCTTTTCAGTAGCATTAGTGAAGGTGTAATTGTATTTATTGTGTTCATAAGTAGGTAGTCAGGGAATAACATTTTTCAAGCTTTATGTGAGTGACTTTTCATGGATGTGAAGTATTTCTCATGCCCTTCCTCCCCTGCCAAACAGCTAAACAGCTTTCTATGGCTGATCCCAGAAAACTGTAATTGCATCCACATCCCCCTCCCCAAGTCTAGTGCACCCCCACCCCAGAGGGGAAAATGTGAGGGAGAAGTATCACCCTTCCAAGCTGCACATCCCTCCTATGGGAGGTTTTAAGGGCATCTATGCTGCTCCCTTCAAGTTCTAGCCCCCATGCAGCTGGGATCTGTACATACATTTCAGTTCCCTGGACACTGCACATCATATTGTCATCCCCACCACGGGCTGGTCGAGGCATATGATGGAAAGGCCGCTCTTCCTGGCCTTGGCAGGGGTTGTGATAGCCCAGGGCCATTTTCTGGCAGTGACAATCCTGGCATTGACTGCTACCATTTCTACTCCAAGTTTCTTTGCACTGCCACAAATATTTGTACTTTTTTACACTTTCAAGTTGACTCCTTCTCTGTTAAAAACAAAACCTCTTTGCAATTCCCAGGTTTAATCTGGCTAATGGCCATATTTCTCTTTAACATGAGCTGTTTTGGGCAAAGAACCTCATGACAGTATTGGATGACATTGAGATGTACAGTACACACTCAGATTCCTGTCCCAGAAACTGTGGCTGTCCAGGACCTTTTGCCAAGGATGCTGTGAGCATCTCACAGGTCCCAGGAGGACACTGGCTATCAGAGGCTGAGACAGCCAGCATCAAAAGAAGAAGGAAGGTAAAGAAACTGACTGAGAAGGTTTCCAAAGAAGGGCCATGACGATGGTGAAAGGATTACACCACAAGTCTTAGGTGCAGCTTAACGTATTGGGGTTATTGTTTAGCCTGGAGAAAAGGAGACCTTGTCAAATTCTCTACAACTACCTGAAAGATACCTGTCTTATATTGGTAGCTAATAAGACAGTGATAACACACCAGTGTTTTTGGCTACTGCTGAGCAGTATTCCCACAGCATCAGTGCTGTTTCTCCAGCATTCCCACCTCACCAAAAGGCTAAGGATGAGGTCAAGAACTTGGGAGGCAACATAGCCAGGACAGCTGACCTGAGCCATCCAAAGGGATATTCCATACCATATGATGTCTGCTTAGCAATAAAAGGTAACAGAAATTGTGCACATGTTGGTGGTGCTATTAATTATTACAACATTTTTCTTCTGGAGCAACCATGTATGCTGAAGCCTTGCTCCCTGGGAAGTGCCCGGATATTGCTGTTGATGGGAAAGAGAGAATAAGTCTTTTGTTTTCCTCTGCTTCCGTGCATGGTCTTTGCTTTTGTTTTATTAAACTGCTTTTACCTTGACCCACTTTTTTTTTTTTCCCATCTGACTTTTACACATCTTGTCCTGTTGAGTAGGGGAGTGATAGAGCAGCTTGGTAGGTACCTCGTGTCCAATCAAGGTCAACCTACCACGTGTGTTGGAACAGGCTGCCCAGGGAAATGGTGGAGTCACAATCCCTGCATGTATTTAAAAAAGACGTGCAGATGTGGGACTTAGGGACTTAGGGACTTAGTTTAGTGGTGGACTTGGCTGTGCTGGGTTAATGGTTTGACTCAATATAAAGCTCCTTTTCCACACTAAATGATTCTGAAGTATATGAGAAATTCTTCCAAGAAGTGCTAAGACGCTATTGCAAGACTTGGTGCTTTCTGTAGACACTACTTTTCAGTGTAATTTCTCCAAAGTGAACCTTGGAGTCTCATTGCCAACTCTAGCCCATTGACCATTCTATGACTGACTTGTTCATGTAATCACCCCTCATCAGAAACTTCTGATCTGTCAAATCATTCAATCAATTTTGAATGAACAACAATCTCACTGACTTTGTTCATTCCTAGTGTTAAGTCTAATTCTTCAAGTTAGAACATCTTGGAAACCTTTACCTAAATTTATTCAAGTTCAATGTTTATTAGCATTAATGTTCATTAGAGTTAATAACCAAGATAATAAATAAGAAACCTGTCCAAATATAAATCTTAGGATCCTAAATTTGATCATTTATTTTCTTTATTTTCCTCATTTGCTGGAAGTTAAGCAAACCAAAGCATCTGGTGGCTAAACTGGTGTCACAGTGAACACCAGCTATACCAGCAAATTTTATCACAAAAAGAATCATCCCTGTTACGTTCCATGGCTTTGAGGAGAATGTGGAAGGATGTATTACTGTTTTTATGATTTAGTTATCGTCACAGTAAGTAGTTGGGGTAAGAACCTAAAGGAAAAAACAATGAGAAATTAAATAAAATGAAAATGTTATATTTCTTAATTAAAAGTTTAAGAGTTCACGGTATACCTGAACCCAGGCTGAATTGTAACTCTGTGCACATTCCCTTAGAGTAGATAAAGTAACAATCTTTTTCTCACTTTGTTGGAGGTGGAACTAAAGCTTTGAGGAAACAACACTAGGTTGTGGATGGTTAGGCTCAATGATTAACGCAAGGATGGAGCCAAGTGTGGGGAACAGAGATAGGTTCTGTGGTCAGGGAAAATCAAAAACAGGAATTAAAGTTATAGCTGGTGCAGAACAAGGGATTAAAAAAATACAGGGCTGAAAGATAAGCAAAACTGATGAGAAGAGGTGCGTGGTCAGATGTTGTCCAAAACTTCTGTGACAAATAGCGAACTTAATTTAATTATTTGGGAACAAACCCATTCATTTTTAAAAATGCATGTTCATTTAAATGGAAAATATTCTTTGAAATAACAGCTGGGATTTCTGGAACAGAAAACATGTTGTAAAAATATTTGACATTTTTTGTTTTAAATTATTTTCAGTGAGGATTCTAAGACATTTCTTGTCTTGCTTTTTTTATTTTCTCCAAATTCCACATGAAACTTTCCCTATAGTTGCTGCAGTACTGAAGGGAAAGATTGGACTTCCTGCAGGTGTTGCTGGAGAAGTATGGATGTAGAAACAAGGGATATGTTCTTCAGGAAGCTGAGTGTGTGGGAATGAAGGGAAATTGGAAGGGTGGAGGTAGGTTCTTAAACACATGGAGGAAGAGCTACATGTCAAGTTTAAAGGAAATATTCTGGGTAGATAGAGCAAGGAAAAACAAAAAAAGAGATATTCAGCAGAAAGAGAAGAAACTTGTATCAAGTTCTTTCCTCCTGATGAAGGATATCTGGACTAGCTATTCACAGGACACCTTTTATATATATTTGCATTTGACATGGATCAAGCTGGGACATGTTTTGTCTATATGTCTACTGACTAAGGAGCAATTTCATTAATTGACTTCAGTGATGTTAAGTGTATTTTTATGTAATCTAATCTATGATGTAAAATACAGAAAAATTACAAAAAGTGCTCTAAGAATATGGAAATTTCAGAGAGGAAAGAATATTTCATTATCTTTTTGTACCTTTATTTCTTATAGAAGCAACAATCCCGATTCCATCCCCAAACTCAAAAATTTGAAAACTTCGTAAGACAGGGGTTTGTTCATTGAAACCTTTGATAGGAAAGATTTTTAAAAAACTATTGCATTAAAGATTTTTTACCATATTTTTAGGTTTAGATTTTAGATATTTAGATAATATAGGAATAATAGAAGATTAATTATCATTGTTTACAACCAGAGCAACGGCTGCTTGAAGGATTTTGGAACAGCCCCAATAAGCAGTGCAGTAGTTGAAATTTGCGTATGCAAAAAGGATACATTCTAAATTTTCCAATTGGTTGATGATTTAAAATCTGCTGACTGAGATATTCCCTGATTCTGTCTACTCTGACATTTACTAACTCATTACACTTTAAGGAAGACATGGAGATAAAAGAACAAAGTGATTTCTTAAGGACTAAATGAAATACAACTTCGGCCTTTACACATTAACTAATACCTTGTTTATGGCAACAATAAAGCAGTGGTTAAAAATTGTTTTAAAATAATACTATTGTAAATTATTATGACTAAACAAAAAATGGCATTACAGGCTAAGATTGTGGCTTGAAGGACAACATAGACAAAAAAAGATTTTTCCTGTTGAACTAGAAAAATGTGAGGCAGACAGGCCTCTGTATGAACACTGCACTGATAAACTGTCTTTAGAAGAAAATTTTATTGGGTTAGAGTCTAATCTTTCATCCAGAGTCAGAATGCTATTCTGAGTTGAGTCACTGTGTAGTAAACCATAAAGAAGAAGTAATAAGCATCTGCTGGTGGAACATCAACAGCTGAACCGTAAGAAGCTGTTTCCCTTTGTGCATGTCTCACTAAATGTGCAGCTGGACTTTGTTGTGTGACTTTCAATTTTTCACTAGATTTTCTTATATTTTAGCTAGTTTTAGGTTGTAACTTTTGCAAGGCAGCTAAGGTCTGTTGATTGATAAGTGACTTATAAGCTTCTGGGATGGGACAACCCTGTATGTATGTACAGGCATGAGGAGTAGAATGAGAGTCTGGAAAGCAGCCTGATGGAAAGGGACCTGGTCGACAGCAAGCTGAATATGAGTCAGCAGTGCCCTGATAGCCAGGAAGGCCAATCTTGTCCTACATCACCAGCCAGTTGGTGGAGCTGATTGTCCTGCTCTTCTCTGAACTGGTGCAGCCTCTCCTTGAATATTGTGTACAGCTTGGGGTGCCACAATACAAGAAAGGTATAAAGTTATTAGAGAGTTTCCAGGGGAGTGACCGTGAAGATGGTGAAGGGCCTGGACGGCAAGACGGATGAGGAGTGACTGAGGTCACTTGGTCTGTTCAGCCTGGAGAAGAGGAGACTGAGGGGAGACCTCTTTGCAGTTACAACCTCCTTGTGAGGAGAAGAGGAGGGGCAGGCACTGATCTCCTCTCTGTGGGCACCAGTGACAGGACCTGAGGGAATGGCCTGAAGTTGTGTCAGGTGAGGTTTAGGTTGGATATTAGAAAAAAGTTCTTTCCCCAGAGGGTGTTTGGGCTCTGGAACAGGCTCCTCAGGGAAGTGGTCACAGCACCAAGCCTGCCAGAGTTCGAGAAGCATTTGGACCATACTTTCAAGCACACATTGTGACTTCTGGGGATGGTCCTGTGCAGGGCTAAGGGTTGGACTTGATGATTCTTGTGGGTCCCATTCCAACTCAGCATATTCTGTCATTCTGTGATTCTAATCTGAACATCTCTAAAAAGGTATAGCCTCCATACAACTCAGCAAATACTCTTGATGCCAGTTTGTCACCGAGCAGGGCTCACCAGACTGCTGAACCTTTAGGAAGAAGCTGCCAGTAGTCAACTAACTTTGTTGGGATGTGCCAGCTAATCATCTCAACTCCATACCAGTTTCTTAAAGCTAAATAAAAATTCACTGTTTATTTCTTGGTTTTTATTTAAGCAGTATGTCCAGCTGTTTTTGAAGTCTGGCATATTACAGAGTCTGAGTACTGATATCTAAAACCTTTTGAATTAATTTCCAAGAGGTGCCAAAGCAGCAGTTTCTCAAGTATCTCCAGCAGCACTAGAAAAATGGTTTTACTGTCTAAAAGATCACACTTGCATATAGTTTTCACGTTTTCAACCACTTTAGTATTCCTGTGTAACTGCTCCACTTTTTCAACATTTCAGTAGCAGCAGCAGCAGCAACAGCTGAAAATCCTGCCAGAGTCTCTATTGCTCTCCTTTATGGCAGCTTTTCTTTGCTGAGCAATGGCAAAGAGATAGCTGTGCTGCACATCCTTCTTTTAAAACAGCCTTACTGGTGCTTTATTTTCTCCACAAGAATAGACAGATCTGGTGTTGTGTAGCAACCTCCTCCTTTCGCTGTTCTGAATAGCTCTATACATAAAAATTGGCTCTCTCTTAACCTCTCATGTGTACACCGTGGCAGTGCTTAAGGCTCTCCAAGAAAGCAAGGGAGATGGGTTTTTTGCTGTGAAATGACATCCAAACACTGCCTCCTTATCTCTCCTGCACCAGAAATGCTTTTACCACCTGTGAAATCTGTATTTTTTGAAAATAAGCAGAACTGCAGTGGAACAACAGACTGGAGGGTTTGTTTATGGTGAAGAATCACATCTTGGGAGGGTCCTGGAACACAGGTTTTCCCATCAAGATAAACAAAAATCCTTTTGAAGATTTTTTTTACTGTGGTTTTGTTCAGATATAGTGCCTAAGAGCGTAAGACAGCGTTTTTTCCCCTCCTCAACAGCAGTGCAGGTGGGTCAGGCAGTACACAGATGATTTATCATTTTGGTTGACCCATTTGAAATGTTAACAGAGAAATCCTTCCTTGAATGAAGAAGAAGGGAATAGGCACTAATTGGACTCTGATGTAAGTCATTGGTACTCTTCTTGATAATTCACTGAACTTCACAATGAGTGGTCATGATGCTACAAAGCACATAGAGGTATCATATCTTCCCCCACGTATACACAGTTGAAGACCTAAAGACAACAAGCCTGTACGTATTCAACTGCAGCCTCTATAGCTTTCTGCTGAGCTTGGAACTATCTCTATCTTTATTCACATGAAAAATCAATATAGCATTTCTTATGAAGAAAGATAAAGAATATGTGCAAGGATTTGTCACTCTCCATTCCCACATGGATCTTTCAGTTTGGACCCTGAAAGAGGAAGAAACTATCAGAAAGTAAAAACTCCCCAAACAACCAAAACTAAACCCCTCCCCCCCTCAAAAATACCCCAAAACCCTAAATGGCTTCAGGGCTCTCTGTCTATATAACCTACTTGCTTCAAGGAGGTTTACAAACTTATAAATATAAATATATTTTTAAAATATAAATAAATGTATGTTTGTAAGAGTCCTCTAGGGTCTTTTATCAAACCTTAGCTATTATCAATACTCTCTAAGGAAAATGAATATAAATTAGGGATAGAAATTACATTTTATAAAGGAAGAATTAAACAAATTGTTGAGATTCATTGCTCAGCTCCTCCACCTGATTTAATTCCTTCTGCGTTTCTTGAGGAATTGCCACTCTCTCTAGGTTGAGTTTTTGCTATGGCTCCCATTACCGGCCTTGCCAAAGCCATTATTTCAGGATTTCATTGTCTGAGAACAGTTACTTCTTCTCAGACAGAAATTGTCCCTTTCCTTCCCTGCCCTCCCTGCCCTGATTTGCCCTGACTTTCCCTGCCCTGCCCTCTCCTTCCCTTCCCCTCCCCCTCCTTACCCTTCCCTTCTCTTCCACTTCCTCTTCCCCCTCTCCTTCTCCTTCTTTCCATTTTTCCATATTTTCCCATATTTTCCCTTATTTTTTCTTTTCCCTTTTTTTCCTTTTCCCTCCTTTTATTTTTCATTACTGTATTATTATAAAATTGTCATCCTGTGAAGGCATAATTCATCTTTCCCTTTTTGGCCACTTACATGGATGCAATGTGTGAAACAGTGTTATTTTGATTTGGTCACAGTTCATATCTGTAAGACACAGGTGTGATCAGCTGCAGCACTGGGAGACAATGATGAATGAGCCCTTTAGAGCTTAGCTTTACATTTCAAGAAACACCAAAAGAGATTAAAGGAGAGAGAAACTAAATATGTGGCATAGTGCTTGTCTCTCAGAAAGCAAGAACACTAAATCCTTGTACAGACACTTGGTTCGGCAACCACAAGAAGTGAATTCTAGGGAATACAAAGCAGCTCATAGTTTAGCTTTAAGGCAGTAGGTGAATTTGAGATTCAAGGTGGGGAAACATATGGTTTGTGCTGTAATACATATCACAGGTGTCCCAGTAGTCTCACTCTACTATTTACATTTGCATTCAAAGGCTAGATTTCCTCTTCAGTGAAGAACAATTTTCCCTAAAGATTTACAAATAAACAGAATAAGTTCTTAAAGAACAAGTAACTCGAAGTTGGTTGCAATATAGCACCTGAATCGCACTTGCACTGACATCTCCAGCTTGGGCTTATGTCCAGAGGTTCCTACCCATAACCTCTGGTCCAATTGTTATTGATCCACTTCCTACTTATGCATTATTTTTTCACAAAAGTAGATTATGGAGAAAATTTGAATCTCCCCTCCCTCAACTAAATATCGAAGACTACAGAAGGACGTTTAATACGAAAAGATTATGCTTTAAGTATACAAATTGCAATGGACAAGCTGTGTTGCTCTGTTGTAATCCAAAATTTCAATCAAAAATCATTCTTTGTAAAATAGTGTTAAGTCTGGCATTAGAAAAGGATTTGCTAAATACTGAATAGAGACTCGATCAAACATTTTATTACAAAATGACATCTTAAGTAGAGCTTTTTCTAAAACACTATTTTATTTTGTATAGTTTTATTTTTAGTTTCCTCTTATGTGCTACAAACATTATTTAATATCATTGTGATAAACAGAGAAAAATACCTTAACTTTGAAGCTTCATCTGGAAGTAAAATTGTATTTCTAAATGCTTCACTGAACAAATTTTTTCAAATATAATTCAAGTATAGTAATCACATTTAAAATACAATTTCTCATAGTTGCGTCCCATCTGCTCAATACTGATAAGGAGTTCAAAAAACAAGCTATAAAAATCAATGCCACTAAATGTTTATTAATTATACAGAAACTTGCTTAGCTTACTGAGCACATTTAATAAGAGGAATGTATTTTCCAGGTATAGATACAAATTTTAGAAGATTCATTTTAAGTATAGTTAAACTACACAAAGTTTATAAGCATCATACTTATTTATATTTAATCTGATTCTACACTAAGTGGATTGTTCCACTGCAGCTAGAGCACATACTTTCTGACTGGGTCAAAAAAAAAATCATTGAATATTAAAAGTCAGTGGAGCATAGTGAATAAAGTCATATACAATCTATCTTACAGTAAATTTAAGACTTACGATTAAGTTTCTCACACATTATATTTAAGTTCAGTAGCATCATGAACTGATTAAACCAGTTGGTCGTACATAAGGCATTCAGGTCAATTAGATGGACACAAGAATATTTCATGGTTATCCTCAGATTCAGCCTCACAAAAGACACTGGAGAGGGATAAACTGCATTAATGATAGTTTTTTTGGCATGGATACAGGTGGCTGCAAAAAAGAGTCATCAACAAAAACAAAGTTTATGATATTCAAATGACACATTGTAGACTAGTAAAAGTGGTAGAATAGGAATGGCTTAATTAGAGGCTTTATAAACACCTTATTGTAGGTGAGTGTGTGAAGTTTTTATTACTGCAAATCTTGTTCTGGCAGAAGCAGGGACACCTGAGAATAAAAGCCGTCAGTGCTGCAGACAATTCAAAATGATAGGCCATAAATTAATTTCTACCTTCAGCAGCACAGCCAGAACTTGATTCCGCCACCACAGACTCATCAAAAACTTTTGGATGTCTGTACCACATAGGAGTGCCACTGTCCATAGCAGTTCTGTGAGAGGTACATTCCATCTTCTGCCTCCTTCCTTTTTCCCTTCCCATTTTGAAATGGGCAAATGTGTGTGAGATGTGGTTTGGTACATGGAGGTTGAAAGCATGCAGATGCCTTTGCCTTAAATACAGAGGTAAGATAAGTGAACCTTATCCTCAGCCTGCCTTCAAACAGTGGGCATAGGCTATGTATCCTACTGATCTGTGCAGCTTGAGACCAAGCAAAATTTCATGAGTTCAACTATGAATAGAAAGGTTTCATTTTGTTCAAAACTATTCAATATTTTTTTCTGAACCTTTGAAAATAAAAATTGAAAAACCCTGTCCAGACTGGTTCCTTTTTATGGCAGATTTCATTCATAATGATTAAAAAAACCCGCTGAGTTTCTTTTAATTTATGCAATTTTTATTCAAAAACATACTCTTCAATAGTATATTTTTTGTGAAACATTTTCTATTACACTGTTATTTTTATGGATTAAAATGTTTTTCCACCCATGTAGAAATGAAAATCATTAACCTTGTTTTAGAGCAATGCACTGTAGCCACTGTATTCCACCAGCTACATTGCAGTAATAGATATTACTTCTGTTCACTGAATGAAAAAGAAAAGCCTTTATGCAAGAGAGAAATTTGAAAAAGTCAAAACAGTGTAGTCTTGGAAGCCACAATAAATCATTTATATCACACATCTATGAAACAACTGTAATCTACTGAGGTTTGCTGACTGTCTGTAAGAGACAAAAACTACATATCAGTCCTTATTTAAAGCTGTGAAGCTGCACAGATAAGAGTGCCTGGACAAAAGAATGTGTGGTTTTCCATTTAAACATTTATGGAAAGTACCATAACGTAGCCAAACTTCCTTTTTATGCAAATGAACAATGTCTTTGCTTTTTTATTTGCTTAAACACAAAAGTCCACCTTGACTTGAAAATGTCAGTATAACCTTTGACAAAGGATTAAGATTCTGCAATTTATGTCTAACCTAAATTCCAAGCAACTTCCAAATTCCATTATTTTTACTCTTCTAACTTTTTTCTTAGGAGCTCACATATTCCCCAAATTCAAAGATTTATTTCTTTCACTGATGTTTGTGAAAATGTCCATGCAATAGTGATAGATTGGTAGTGATTCTCAAAAGCTCTGTGAGGGGAAAATAGAGTGTAGGCTATATATAAGAAAAGAATGGAAGAACAGAATTCACAGATATAATTTCTACGTAAGCTTGTACTATATTGAGATGTTCTCAGTAGTGTATTCTTAACTACCTATTCTGATTACTTTTGATCTGAAATTTTTTTGTGACTGCTATTAATTCCTGTATTGCGGCAAAAAAAAAGGATTAGACTCCATACTTCTGTCACCAAAGCAAGAACAGTCCTACTTTAGCCATAATGAATTCCACTAGAGAGACTGGACTAATAAACATGTAAGAGGAAAAAAAATGTATGTCTCATTATCCCTAGAGACAAAACTTTAAGATTTTGGTAATCCACAGGCAAATTGTACTTCAACCTGAATATCAGGGAAACAGAAAGTAAATGCAAAATACAGACTTGCTTCCTCAGGTAAGCTATGGCAGAAAGATTTTTGAGTATTTTATACTCTATTCTTAGCAAGGCTATCAATACATTGATACACTAATCTTCTGGAGAAGTCACATTGCTATGGCTATTTTCTCAGACTTAATCTGAAACACTTTAGACCTTTTATTGAGTAGGTGGTAAGCAGAGCAGACTGTGACTCCCCTGCTAGTTGAAAAGCAAACTACTAGAGCCACAGCTGAAAACCTCAACAGCATAGAGATATTTGGGTTCTAGGGTAAAATTGCTGTTTTCAAGAGCCAGTTTGACCCTCACTGCTTAAAAAGAACTTCCAAAATTAAAATTTCTCTTTCTGGTCACAAATATGACTTATTAATTGTTAATTGGGAGATAAATAGACAATAGATAATGGGCATAGTCTGTAAATCAGATTTAGTCTGTTGACCATTTCAGATAAATGCTTTATTAAAACTTAGCATCATAATAAAATAGTGCAGGTCCTCCCAAGCCATGCCTTCTCCAGGCTGAACCAGCCCAGCCTGTATCATAGCAAGGGGCTTGCTGGTCTGAGGTGCAGGGATTTGCATTTCACCTGGCTGTTCTCATCAGGCCCTCGCCATTCCTGCAGCCTGTGTAGGTCTGTCTGCATGGCAGCCCTGTCCTCAAGTGTGCTGATGACTCTTCTCAATGACTCTTCTCGATGACTCCAGTTGCAGCTCTGCAGCTGGAGAAGGAGCTGTTCACCTTCTGCCAGAAGCCACAAGCCTTTATCCCTGCCCGTCTTGTGAGTCTGCTTTTGCCACTTGAATAAGCACAGTCTAAGCCAAAGCCTATGGAGTTGTTCCAGTTTTCCAGGTTCTTCTCATCCTCGTTTTCTTCTGTGACTACATTAAAACAGTAGATTTGCAACATGAGTAATTTGGGGATCATATGTGCTGAACATATCCAGGATTCACAGTGACAGTGCAAGCAGGAATGGTTCTAAACAAAAAGAGGGTAGATTCAGAATAGATATAAGGAAGAATTTTTTTGTGATGAGGTTGAAAGATAAAGAGGTTACCCAGAGAGGTTGTAAATGTCCCCAGTTGGAATATTGCTCATCAGATCGATACAGTGTGGCTATGGCTACCTAGTTTACTTATCTTAATCAGTAATTGCATGTTTCAATGATAAAAATATATGTTTTTCAATTAAAAAATTATATATTCTTTTTCTGTGCTTTTCTCATGATTATATAGAAAAATTAGATAGGAAAATGGGATTGCAATATTTATATATATCCAGAATTTTATGAAGAAAGCACTAAGATGCAGATTAAGTTTTTTAAAGGTCAGGGCAATATATAAACTCAAAAAACTTTTTGGGACTCACTTTTTCCTTTTCTTTAAAGAACAATTGCCTCATTTAGGAATAATTGGTATTCACAAAGGAAATACACATGTTCTGAAACCTAGTAATTTCCAATTGCCAAGATACCTAATGAGTTGTCTTAACAAGATTACCAAACATATAAAAGGAACTAATTACATTGCATTTAATTCTGAAATCACAACTAGATGCAAAATAGGTTCTGCAGCTGGCATTTTGCTGGCAATGCAAGACGAAAATGAGGAGGTAGCTGGAGATCAAGGGATCATCCTGCTCGGTTTTTAGGAAGAGTCACTCCTTCCTCCTCAAATAGACTCCAAAATTATGCACCATTATTCCTTGAAGAGAGAAACATTTTTACAATCTGTGACATGACAAAGGATTAGCCAAACACATCAGTTCTCCCGAAATGTCTTTAATTAACTGTTTTTCTTTTATTTATTCACATTGTGATCTACTATTCACATAGCAATGGTCAGGTATTGTTTCATAACGTAATTCGGGGGTTATATTTTCCATCCACATTTTTGTGTATGACTTATCATTCTGTTTGCATATTCAGAGATACAAACTTTCGCTTGTACTCCCCAATATTCAGTGCTTGAAACCCTTTCTTAATGGTTAATAAAATCTTCCTATTTTCAATGCGCTACATGGTTTTATTCAATAAATAAAATCACAAGAAACATATTTTTTTCTTTAATTTTCAAGTAATTGTAAATTCTGCTCATGATTTTAGAGTTATGAGATTTGCTTTAAAGCCCTCATAAATCTCTCTGTGGTCTGCTTAGCTTTGTATCTTCCTGAAAAGTTATTTGCTTAAAGTTATTTTCAGTTTGAGGAAAATGCCTGTGATAAAATGTCATCAACATTCTTACCTGGTTGTATTTTCATGTTATTTAATCAACATTTGAACCTTGCCATTTTTCAAATTCTAGATGGTTATAAAGGACCATTTTCATTGACAGAAGCTGGTGATAGGCTCATGAAACAATAAGACAGCAACAATAAGTTCTATACTGAGGAATAAGAAGGAACATGATTAAATCCCCCTCCCGTTTCTTTGCTTTTTTTAAACTTGTCACCGCATTGAGGCTGGAATGAAGTTCATGTGAGGGTTCATCATAAATTTTTGCTGATCTTGATCTGGACCATTTGAAACATTCATTACAGACATTTGCCACAGTGTAGCCATCTTCTTCCACAAACAAAGTGTGAAGCAACTATATTCTTTTTTATGAATGTTAATTTTTTAAGACCACCTACAAAGATTAAGTATATTATATGGAAACACATCTTTTTGGAATAACATTCATCTGGTAAGTGTTTATTTGTGTTGCTTAATTATCCACTTGGATCACAAAGCATTCCTTCTGTTTCTTATTATTTGACAACTGCCGTGTGTACAATCAGAGATGAACAATCACATCTGGGTATTTTATCTTTCAATGAAAGACCAAGAAACATCAGACAGAGCCAGTAAGAATCAGGTTGCAAGAAAACGAAGAAGAATGAGATTCTTTTAACTTCATAGCTTACCAGTGAAAGTTCAAGTAGAGACAAGACAAGGTCCTGGAATCCTTCAGGATCTTGAAGCATGTAGCAGAAACAAACAATTCACAAAATACCTGACCCCTAAGTAGTTAGACAAAAGTATCACATATTTTGGTTCATTTTTATGCTTCCCCAGATACATGATGATGCTTCTTATGGTTAAATAAGGGCTACTGGGATAGCCTGACCTTGGCTTCACCCAGCACGGCCCTTCTGTTTTTCCGGTGATGCCAGTGAAGTCTTTGAGGTCTATGAACATTTTCACCAGTGTATTGTATGTACATGTCCAATCTTTCAAATCGTTCAGGGCATGACCACAGGAGTCACAGGAAATCTAACTCAGCCCTTTTACTCTCAAATGAGATTTCTGCTATTCAGCCACCAATAAGTGCTTCTATTGTTAAGGGCATATATCTATTTCACTTTCAATTTCTCTTCCAAATAGGTACCAGGAGAAAATAATGTTGCAGAGGAATAAGCAATTTGACCTGATAATATCTTTTTTTATCTCATATTCTTATTAGAAGGTATTCCATTAGAATGACCTTAAATACTGTAACTGTTGTGAACTGAGATGAGCAAATTGTGGTCTATGCATAATCCTTCTTCAAGCAAAACAGAATGCATTTTTATGCTTCTTGACAAGATGTGTGCCATATTTTCTGTAAATACACAAGACATTTCTTCGTCTAAAAACTGCAAACCAAAAATGAATCATGCTTGTAAAATTTTACTATCATATTATTTCTCTGCACATCTGTTTGAGACTCTGCTATGATTGACTGAAAGGCTTGAGTAAAAATAGGAAAACAGACACAGCTGCAAGTAAAAGGAAAGAAAAAAAAACCAACAAAACAGCAAACAGTAAAAACACAAAGGACATAATGTACAGACTGTGTTTCCTTCTCTATCTTACCTTTACATACCCTAACTCCTCTATTAGATTTTTCTAGTTCAGCAATATTTCCCCTGTTCACCTGTCATTGTGATTCCTTCCATCTCTTTTGAACTGGCTCATTGCTGCGTATGACAAAGGGGGAATGCTACAGAGGCCCTGAACTGAACAGAATTCCCTTTACCTTGAAAGAGTTTCCGAAGAAAGGATATTTCTTTCCTGATCCTTTTGAAGCAGTTAGGAGAGCTAGTCTATTCTCTTTTCCTTATGTTACCATATATATCACTGCTTCTTTAAATGTGACATGTCCATTTCAGACAATGCTGGTGATCATGCCTAGACATTGTCTCAGCAATGTAATAACATTTAACAAAGGAGAGACAGAACAAGCAACACTTCCATTCATACCTTTGAGGGATCTTTCAGTACTACAATAATTTTGGCAGAGGAAGGCACAAAAGTACATCCATTCACACTAATACCCAGGGGCCTCTCAAGAATAGTGTTCACAGAACTAGAACAAAGGAGGCAAAAAAGATATAAATAATTAAAAAGCATTTTTAAAGCCTTGGTTAGAGAGTTTTATTCCTGGGTAACTTCCAACTTGTGTTCATTGATTTTGAGGAAGCAAAGCTTGTTCCCTTTTCCAGAGTGGTGAATCAGCCCCGTGTTCTCTGCTGTCACTAAAGTGCCTTCGTGCCTGATGACTGACAAGTGAGGCTGTAAGGCCACACAGGGTTTATAACAGTGTCAAAACTCTTGATCAAAACTTAATTCTTATGAGCTGATAACTGTATTTTATGATTATAGAAATTAAAGAGATATAAGAATAGACACTGGAACACTACTGCAACTAAAATCTATCTCAAAGCAATGCATTGCATTACAATACACTGGCACTGTCAACCAAAAAAAGAAATCTGTTGAGCTATCATTTTATTTTGTTATTAGGTGATTTTCTAAAAAAGCTGGTCTTAGCTTTTGCTGAACCCCAATGAAATAATGTCATAAAACTGTAAAAACAATGATACTGCAGAATTTCTGGAAGACAGAAGACATTTGATTTGTCAGTCAATCTCCAGCACATAGAAGTACCATAAGCAAAAAGGCCTGTGCATAATAAAGTGATGTCTACTCCTACAGCCCAAATGCAGGAGAAAATGAGGTAATCTACAAATTTTTATACTAAACATCTAGGAAACCTCCAAAAAAAATTATTGTAATGCACATCTGAGCTCCCACTAGTGCATACCCAGCTATAACACTGGCAAAAAAAATTAAAAAAATGTAACACCTCTTTTTTGTACAGTGAAAGAAATTAAAAGCAAACATATTTAATGTAAGCATGGACCCACTGCATAGTTTTCATATTAGCACTTCCCCTATGTATGCTGTCAGAAGGTTAGTGAGAAGATGATGAGAAAATGAGAGTAAAAAAGCAAAACCTATTTCATTTTTCTCCTTTTAGATGAGATAGGGAGAACATATATATTATATGTATATGATAAACTTTAGTAATTTATAAGTTAAAAAGCCTTAAAAGAAATGGTCAAAGAAAAAAATCTGTTGTCTTGCATATGAAATTTCTAGTAATTGTCCTATTTTTCCGTGGTTAGAAATGTAATGTCTTGCTAGGTCTCACTGCAAAGCCCATTTAACTGTAATTAGTATGAATGTTAATGAACTGAGGTTTTTTGGATAAATATGGTCAACTCTTATTAGGTGTTTTCTTGGTATTAAGTAAATTCATTGGTTTTAACAGCTTTTCCCAGTAATTGTGTCTGCTTTGAATAGAGTAACAATTCAGTTAATTTTCCAATTCATGTTGCAATCTGAATAGTGAGGTGATGCGATTAGGAGTTAGTTGAATGCTGCAACAATGTATTTGTGAACATTTTCTTTTAATACAATCATGAATTTGACTTGAAGCAGGCTAGTTTTGAGACATCCCAAATGATCCTCTTCCCTCTAAGTAGCTGTTGAAATCAAAGTACTCATTCTGAAGCTTCTTGTGTAGTATCTATCAGCTTGACTAGAAAACCAAGAGTGTTTTCTAGTCTCTAGTCTGCTACCCTGCACTGGAACTACAAGTTCTGTATTTTAGAACTGTAATAAAATAATGTGTTTTGGGAATCATCTATAGAGGAAAACATAAAAGACTTTAAAAAAACCCTAGCACTTCACTGCTTATTTTAGAAGAAAAGAAACTAATCTCAAGCATCTGAGCTTTTCATGTGGTTATCTTTGCTGCTATACCAGCAACATTTATGTACATAACCATGAATGGACACAGGCGTGTTATGGCAGAACGAACAAGTTTATACTGTATGATTTTTAGCAACAAGAATAATAAGTCATATGAGTAAGGGAGTTTGCACTTGAACACAGGTTCATACTATCCATGTCACCTCCAAGTAAATTTTATTTCCTCCAGATGTTTGCTTGTTTTTTTGCTGCAACTTCTACAGTTTAGTACAGTAACTTATGAATGTCTTTACCTGAGTTTGCATCAGTATTAAACTTCACCATGTCCTAAAGTTGCTGCCAATCTGCTTATGAACACTTTCCCCTGAGAATGGTCACAGGAGCACTTCTGGTAGGTAAGGATTGCAGATTAGGGTCAACAAGCAGCAACTGTGAAGTGAAAGTACACGTGTAAAAAAGTTGCACAGAGAAAAAGCAAGACAAAACCTAAACACAGTGATTTTCCTGAATAGGAAAGGGAAACCTGTAGTTTGCTTTATATTCGAGGTGTGGGACCACGTAGTCCACATAGATACATAGATCATGTAGTCATCCAGCAGAGTGATATCAAAATGTGACACCTGCTGGAGCATTTTCTGCCATTAGAAATGGTAAATAGTAATAAAATCTTTATCTATTCTTTGTAACAACATCTGGCTGAACACCTGTTGCACTATAATGTAAATTATGTTAAAAAACATACAGAACATGTAATGGAGTACTTACATGGAGAAAGTGATATCTTAAGATCTCTAGATATGTTTAGATATCAGTTCTGAAGCTTCTTAGACAAGCTTATAATTTTGATCTTTTTACCTAATGTACTGGGTTGGAAATCAAGCCAATCGGATTATAAATGTGTACATGAGCTACTATTTGCAGGACACTGGGACAAATTCAAACCAAGGTGTTTAACTTTTGAATTGCTCATACGTGTGCAAGATGAAGTTATGGTTCTTAAAGACTAATATTTGTAGAATATGTATGTATAGACATGTAGATATATATGTATCTCTATATATGGATATATAAATATATATTATATATATGTGTATCTACATATGTATATATATGCATATATGCATACCCATTTCTATATATATATATGCATATAGACATATATGTGGAATACATGTGGACTATATTAGTCTTGTCTTTGGTTTCAACGGAAGCAATGCCAAGATTAAATCCCTCTGTTAAGTTTTAAAGTAACACACGGCAGAATTTAATTATTCCAACAGGCACAAAAGAAAGACTTGTTTGGTGTGATTATTTGTTGTCACCACTTCTGAAAAAGTCACAGGCTCATGCTAGTATTGTGCTAAAGTTCATCCAGAAGCAATTATTTTGCTACTGTTTTTGTTAGGTGAGTAATATTCTGCTTAAGAACTGAACTAGAAGAAGATTATTAAGTGGAGTGCAAAAGTACAGAGAAAAAAAAAAGTCCAAACCAGACATTTTTATGTATCTTTGTAGATGACATAAGTAATATTCTGGATCTGAATTTTAACTGGCAAGTTGGCAATAACTGGAGTTCAAATTTGCATCAGGAAATTACATCCAAATCTCATGTGCAGAACTGCTTTCTCTCATTTATGTCAAACGGAGGTGCAGTACATCGGTGCTATATTTTTGGCAGTACAGTTATTTGAAAGAAAGGACTGCGGAAGGAACGAAGAAGGTGTAGTCTTGTGTGTGAGCAATACTGTTTCATCACCTGACAGCACTTTTTCTTTCAGTCTTGACGGCTTCATACTATTACCTCTGATATTATTCGTAAACTTATGATCAAATAATCCAGCCATCATGGATTGTGTCAAACAAGTCTTCTCAGAGATTCTAGTAGTAGCATTGGATTTACCATGTTAAAAGATTTTTCCTTAGTTTTCTTTAACTAAATGATGTATACAGAAATTAGACTCCTTTGAGAAGTTTCCCTGAGACTTTTTGAAAATAAATGAAAAAAAAAAATAGTTGGACACCCAGAAATATATTCCTATCACATTTGGCTTATCTAGTTTATTTTTTTTTGTACTTCCCAATAATTGGAGTTGGTCAACATTTTCAGGGAAAGAAAAATATTTCTGTAGTCACTTCCACTGGAGAATAGCTTTCACAAAGAATAAATCTAAAAAGGAAAAGGTCAGGCTCATCCTTTTTTCCAGTCAGAAGACACTCTAAAATGAACCAGAATTATAATAATAATAATAAT
>JAWWES010000081.1:25919797-25946442 GCA_035583135.1 Lophotriccus pileatus | reverse complement strand
AATAATAATAATAATTCCTCTTGATTTCAGAGACAATTTTCCTTTGGGAACACCTTGCCACATAAGCATATCCAACAAGTTCAGATGTGAAGAGATGTTGTATCCAGAAGAGACAAACTTTGCAATTAACAGTTTTCAGTTAAATTGATTCCACTTTTCTTCAGGGAGACTGATACTGCTGACTTTGGTGCAAAAGATGCAAAACTCTAAGTATTAGTGCATTACAGGAAACAAAATTAAATACTCATAATACTCAGAATAATACTTAAAATACTCATAAAGTAACTTCTATATAGATTTGAAGGAGCATGACAGCACTCTGCCAGAAGTAATGCAAAGGGAAGGAACCTATTGATCATTACATTGTTTAAGACCTGTTGCATTACATGGGTGAAAGTAGTATACTGTAGCTTGATCTCTTTGGCAGAGGCATGAGAAGACATGTTCAACATACAACTGATATCAATGTACCATTTGTTAGTTCCTGAAGAAAGTGAAAAAAGAAAAGCGTAAAAATGCATGTCCTGTTCTATGAAAGGATTACAATCCATTTCATTTGGAAGTCTGTATTCATTTGGCAGAATATGTTGTTTGCTACTGTGAGACAGGAATTGAAATTTCCATAAAATAAAAGTTTTCTAACTGATGTCGTTTAATAGGCCTTGGTAGCTTAATCAGATGTGTAGAGAGAGCTTTGAAATTGGGACTCATATGGGACTTCAGAAATAATACTTGACTTCTCAGAAATGTATATTTGAGTCCCAGGAGTTTGTAGGAAAAGATTTGTTTATCTAAAATGGACGTGCTCTTATTTGAGACAGCAAATTTCTGAAGTGATTCTGTTTGAGGGGTAAACAGTCTTTTGAGGAGTATCTTCAGCTCAATAAACTTGAAACACAGCAAGAATAAATGTGCTTTCTGTGTAGGAATCCTCTTCATTTTCAGAGCTGGGCCATCTAAGGGCTTCCCCTACATCTCTGAGATGCCTGAGGAAATCTTTAAGATTTTCCCTTACCATTCTGATCATCCCAAAATTGAGAGAGACCTTTTATTTTTGTTGGTTTAGTTGCTTGTTTAGGGTTTTATTATATTATTATTATGATTTTTGTCTTCTAGGAATTCCAGTAGGCAAAAAAGCTGGATGAGTCAGAATGTATTCACAGTCATTTCTTTCTTGCATTAGTGAGGCTCTGGATTAGCATTCTCTAACTACTGAAGACTGAGCAGCACTAGAATTTCTACTTTTTCTTTTCTGTGAATTTTCAAGTTTTATTCTAGAAATGCATTGCAAAATAGAGTTTAATTTCTCAACATTGTGAAAATTTATGTGTAAAAATCTTGAAACGTAACACCTCAAATTAAGACAGAAATCTAAATCCCCAAACAGGCACATACTTGTTTCTAGTTATCAAAGAACAGTTATTTACCCAAACTGAATAATAAAAGGTACATAGTTAATTTTCTTTCATCACTGAATGTACAATTTTTCTTCCAAAGTTATCCCCAAGAATTGAAAGTGAATAAGCAGGACCAAAACAGCAAATAAGTGAAGTCCAGTGACTTAATACATTTCAGAATACAGGTCTATCTCTTTGCCTTCAGACCCATTCAAGTCAATAAGGTGCTGTGTTTTATAGATATCCACACTGGGTTACTTTAAAAATTCATCAACTTACATTTTTAGAAAGAAGCAAATTCCAAAAGCTAAGTTAGAGGGCTTCCTTGGAAATTAAGTAACCTTTTAAATGATTTACAAACTTATACCATTGTTGCTCTAAGATCAGCTAGGCTCATTTGTTTTGAAAGACAGTCTTTCATCACACATCTATTAAAAAAAAAAAAGAAGAAAAAAAAAGAATTGTATTAGAGAAAGTCAACAATTTTGGGTTCAGGTAAAATTTTACTAGGAATTTTACAGCGTGTTAAAAAAGTATGTCAACATAATGAAGTCTAAGAACTGGAACTGATAACAGCGCCCTAAAAACAGAGTCCATAAGCGTGTTTCTTAGAGTTTGTTGCTGTCACATAGTGAAAGGATGCAGCAGATAGCTGGACACCGTGATCTTGTATTTTCCTCAACTCACCATGGACTTGAACATGTCTTAAAAGATAATGGCTCCGTCTCAGGCAAACAGGTAAAAGGCAGATGTTTTTCTGACTATTTTCTTTAAAATATTCTGACCTTAGATTTCTTCCAATCCTATTCTGGTTACATCTCTGCAGAAGGTTGTAGGTGTGTTGGAGGTATTTCACCTTTCCTGCCCGTGACCTCCAAAATGGTCAGTTTTTGTTTCTTATTGTGTTCTGCCTTTGCAGTCCTCCTCAGCTCTTCCATTCCAAAGTAATGGCAAAATGTTGATGTTCAATATTAAAAAAACCCAAACTTGTAAATGAGTTTGTGATTTGTCAAGACAAAAGGTTTTTTCCTCCCTGCTGGTTGAACTACCACACCTATTAACAGTGTCAAGCAGACCAGACTACTACAAATTTCACTGTGCCTGGTGAGTCATGCAAATGAATGCTTAGAAGCCTATAGCTTAGTTTTATTCTCTTATAAAATACAGAATTATAAAAACAAACAAGTTGGTACATAGAACTGCCAGCCTCAGCCCACATTTCCAGCAGACTATATAATTAAAATAACTACTGCAAAAATATGTGTCTGCAGAACAATATTTGCTTAGGTGAAGCAGTTAATATGAAAAGGCCCCATACTGATGAAAATAATATTAGAGTATTTAATACTCTGGGCTTTATTAAGCCAAACTTTCCCCCCTTCTTCCAAAAAGCTGTCGCAGTGTGCTAAATCCTTTCTTGCTCTGTAAAAGAGCTTCTACTGTATGTAATAACAATTTCTTTTCAGCCAGTGCTGTCCTCAGGGATAGGGCTGTTTCTTCGCTTTTCAGAAGGTGTCACACTGATTTTGTGTTACTATAGTAATATAAACAATTCATAAGAAGTTTTCAGTGTTAGTAGAAAAAAGTGTGCACGCATTTTCAGAGACTTTTCTCACAAATTCACTTTGTCTTATCCTTGCCTTACAGCATGGGAACTCAAAATATTTGAAGATTAAAAAGTAAAAGCCTTTTTCTTGGAATTTTCTTGAAATTTCTCATGCTGTTATTATTTGGTGTTACTACTGGGCCAATTACTGGGCAAGTTGTATTACATGCATTGTTTTAAAACTAAAATATTGGGCTTTCTACTGATTCTATTTTGCTCATTGTGAATAGAATAAAGAAAGGGTGGGGAAGAATAGGAAATAATACTACAGAGTGTTGTATATCTGCCACCTTTCATACCTCTTGATATTTCCTATTTGTTACAGATAGAGGTGAGGTCCAAGATCATATCATTCTTGCTATCTAGAAAAGTACCTTGAGGTGATTATGAGTATGATGAGGTGCAAGACTTGCTCTGTTCCTCTGACTAAAAGTCATTGTGAAAAGAAATTGTCAGGTTTATTATCTTTATGCAAGTCTTAGCAACTGGGGATGCCTAGCTGTGCAGTAACAGGGCACACCACGTCAGCCATTTCATTTCAGTATGGGCAGGACAAAACTCTCACTACAAGTCGTTATCTCCCTCTGGGTTGCTTGTCACACATAACCTGGTGGCTGACATACCCTATTTATCCTTGCCTAACCTGAAGCTTTTCTTACCTGTACCAGTGTAAGACACAGGTGATGCCACAGAAATTAAGCTAGCGGAAAACAGCAGGGGGAAAGATATCTGTGAGGGCTCTGAAGCTGAGGAAGAATAATCAGAAGAGTTAAGGGTGGGGAGCCTCTGTGTCCCACTTTGCTCCACTCCTCACCTAGGTGTTTAGTTCTCCATGAGCTTTATCTTTTATACTTAACAGATATATATTATATAATAATATACTTAATAAATGAGAAATCTGAAGCACAGAAGTTTTAATCAGTGATTTTTTTTAAATACTGAGTGATGTAAATGTCATAACTCTACATTTCGTTGCTGGACAATCTGTTAGAAAAGAAAGTCAGCATTGCTTATATAAAAAAATAATTTTGCCAATATAACTAAATGAGCTTGCATTCCAGTGAAGACTGAGATTCAGTCCTTGCTGAAAGCAGCATATCCATGTGTGCACAGCAGAAAGGAAAATTACTCTGGTTTTCTTCCCTTTTTTTTCCAGTATATTGTTGTGTGCAATACAGTGTGTAACAGGCTTGTCTTAATCAGTTACCCTGCCAGTTAGCACTGTGACCTTTACAAGATTCCCACGGCTTTCTGTGAGAGGCAGATGTCAGTATCACTCCTTAGCCATGTTATATGATTTTTCCTTGGAAAATTGCCAAAACATATAAACTGCTCTTCAGAGACACTGTATCTGTTACTTAAGATCTCATAATTTCACTTGTCAGGGCCCACAGCAGATGTCAATAATGTTTAGGTTACCTTAGGTACTGAAGACCATTTTGACTTAGGGTTTATTAGAAGGTTAAAAATAAAATAAAATCTATTTCTACACTGTGCAGTTTTTTAGAAAAATGAAAAATTACTTCAAATATAGGGAAAAAGAAATGTTACGGCATCATAATCATGCTCACTTCTAATAAAATACTACCATTCTGTTTCCACAGAGCACTTAATCTTATACAGTATATTTAATTGTAAGTGCTGGGCTGTACCTATCATGAAACTGGGAATCATGGCAATAATTCAAATAAATAAATAAATAAATAAATAAATTGTTTAAACTATAATTAAATAACAATAACATTACACTTACATGTATATATATATATATATGCCTGTAATACCGATTTTAGCATTTTCAGTAACATACCCTGAACTATCAGGGATTACTTTAAGTAAGAGTACAATTTTCTGCAGTGTTAGTGTGACATGGTAGAAAGTTACCATAAAAGAGCTATTTCACTGCTACATGAAAGGTGTGGAATTACCAGTTATAATACACAGAGATCTGATTCGTTGAGTTTGCAAGAATTGTCTCTTTTCCTTCAGGAGGAAACCAGTAGCTTTTAATTAAAACCATTTAAACTAGTAGATTTTAAAGACTAGTTAATAAAGTGCATAATAAAGTTACTTCTTAAATGTGTCTAAATCAGAAACCCTACATGTGGAACTACCCTCTTTCTAATGAAGTTAAAATCCAAGAGCTTTATTGAGCTGGTCACAATAAAATTGAACACTGAGCATCTTGGAGAGTTTGCAAATCATATGGCTTTATTGAGTGGCAGAGGCAATGGTTTTCTGCATGTGCAGCATTATAGGTTATGCTGTTGGCTCCTGGACCCATGGGAAGTCAGGATTTGCAAAATCTCTGTAATGGGGGCTCTTAGATTCTCCCAAGATGATGTCTTCATGCTCGTGCCTGTCACTGGCAGAGTCCAAAGGCATAGTGTGGTTTTTTGAGTAAGCAGCAATTAGCACTCAGGCTCCAAGCATATAGATAGTTCTTTTCATATTGCACGATCAAGGCAATTAGTTTTTCATTTTTCCAGTGTAAAGTTAATGACTCACAGTTGCAACGATTCTGAACCAGGGCCTCACTGGACACATCTTCAGTACAAGGGTCTACTTCACGGTTTACTTCCAAACACTTCATTTCCTTGAGATTTCTGGAGCACGTGGATGCATAGACATTTCACTGTCTGTGTGTGCAAGGTGGGGAGCCTTGTCAGAACTACATCAGAACTGAGAAAACTGTGTTTCTATAGAGATCATTGTGAACAAAGGCTAGAAAGTTGGATGGTATTAGAGGAAGTGTGCAACCTTCTGGCTAGTCTATCAGTTTTCCTAAACTGATTATTTTTTATGGCACAATTTTCACATTTGCTCTCTCTTAAACTAAGCTACTGTAGACCCAAGGTTGGCTGGAGCATTTGGCTAGAAGTCCATGTTCTAAAGGATATTCCATTTGTGAAACATAAAATATGGACTGAAAAGAGGTCTTACTGTTTCAGAGTGCCACTTCTAATACTTAGAACCCTTCTGAGATAAAATAATAAAATAATCAGTGTCATGTCTCAGTCTGGTTTACCTTTCACAGCCAGAGAGATATGGGAGCTCAGTGTAGGAATTTGCTGTTTCGAAATGTTCCTAAATGGGGACAAGCCCCATATTTTATTTCCTATGGTGCTCTTTAGAATTTTCATGATTAGTGTTAAAATAATTTACATGTAAGATTTTTTTAAATTATTTTGTTTTTAGTGTGGACGATTCTGACCTCAAAAAATCTCTGTCATGCTATCCAGTGGCTAAATCAAACCATGACTGTCCTATCAATGTTGTATTGTGGCTGGAATATTTAAGAACTTACATACTTTTCAAAGATAAAGCACCAAATAATAGTTGTCATTTAATCCTCTTATGCATAGTTTTTTTTTTAATGGAGATATTTTCTGAAACCTAATTTGGGTTTAGGCAAGGGTAAGTTTTCCTCAGTATTGCTGATTAAATATAGTAAACTCCCTATTTTAGACAAGAAGATCAGTGTATTATTTGTAGATAGGAAAGACAATCCATCACCATAATGATTCAGCAGTCTTCAGTGTTTCAAATTCAACTACTTTACCCTTTGTGAATAGCTGTTTTGCATAACTCTCTTTCACTTTCTTTTAACCTTTCTAAGTGACCATTTGTCTTCCAAGTGTCCTGTCAGGTACACTGAAGACATTTTTGTATGCAATGTTATAGAAAAGTCTTTACATAGAGATTTAAATGGAACTTCAAGTAAATAACTTTAATGGTATAACATAAAGTGATTCAGGGTCTGAAACTGACAGCTGAAGTTTGGAAATAATCATAGAGGCATATCATGAAGGAAAGAAAATGTAGCAACTGAAGGATTCTGTGTCAATATAAATGCTGGCTACTTGTCTTTTACTAGCTGGGCAATGACTCAAAGAGTACTTTAAGCTTATTTTTTATCATATTTTTTACTGGACAAATTTTCTTTTTTATGGGAAAGACAGAGAAAGAAAGGGAAAAGCCTTTTTCAGTGATGTCAGTAAATATGGATCACATGAAATCTTGATGTGAACCTCCTGATGAGGACTCCAAGTCAAAGAAGCTTTTCAGGATTCTTGGCAATTAAGCTCCAACTCACTTATGCTAAAATGCTCTATATTAAAATATAATGAAGATATTAATTGGAATGAAAATAAATCTGCAAGGAGACTGCTACAATTTGCATATAATGGGTATGCCTATTTTCATGTATTTCATGGTACTTCAGGTGAGTTTCCAGCACATATACAGCAAAATAAATCACAAATTCTACCTTAGGTTAAAGTGAGGAGATTGCTTCTGAAGAGAATTGGTACTCTCTTGTATCTTTGAATCCCTGGCAGTGAGGTCATATTTTGTAAGATACTATCTTGGGAAACTAATAATACAAATTCCTCTTGTTAACATCCCTCAGCACAGAAACACCACATTAGGAGCAATATAAGAACTGGCAAGGGATAACGTTGCCAGTGAAGTAAGCATAGTATACTTTCACATGTAGTTCATGGCAAACTGATCTTGTCTGGAATAACTGAACAGAACCATGCTGTTCAGCAATTTGTTGGAGATCTGCTTCCTTCGTTGCTTGAGTTGTACTCGATTACATCTCACAGTATGAAGCTTTAAAAAAAACCACAGTTCCAACAGTACCTGCAAAGTTCCCTACAAAAATAAGATAAATATTAATCCAGATTATATTTTGTTTAATGAAATATTTCATATGGAAACACATGGACATACATTTTCCATAGTATTTAAATAGGCAGTAATTCTATCCATGTAGGATGAGATGAATAAAATACTCATCTAAAGACGAATTGCAGAATAATTGCAGAAAAATGTAACTGAGAATTTGTCAAATGGCATTCAACTGTTTATTGTTGTTTCATACCCAGAGAAGGGGGAATTTCAGTGGGATAAATTATTTAAATAAATAATGCAGTCAGGTCTGCTATAAAGACAAGGCAGGTCATTTAAAAGAGTTATGCCTATTCATGTGTTTATTAATTTATATTTGTGTCTCTTTGTGTTTATGCTTTTCGGAAAGTTTTGTAATGCTCCATGGAACACTGAAGAGAATGAAATAATGAAAGATCTTGTCTTCTCTTGAATAGATCAGTTCATCAGTATGGTAAATATAGTTAGAAAATCAATTATTATGTTGATTTTACCTGTAAATGTCTCCAGATGGTAAAAAGTAGGGGAAAAACAATTAAATGGAAAAAGAAGTACTGAAATATTCAGTTCTGAGTCCACAGTTCTGAGCAATAGGAAATCAGGCAATGTGGTTTTTTGTTTTGATGTTGCACTATAAAGATTTACCACAGCTTTCATTACAAAGAAAAGTTGTGGTAAATCTTTATAGTGCAATATCTGTCACTGTAGATGAACTTAACTCTTTCAATATAGTCTCATTTCAACAATGCCATTAATACTAAGTCAAGATCGTTGCTGCAAAAACAAACAAAAAAAATCATTACACCATTAAATCCCAAAACATAAGGAAAAAAAAGGGTTTTTTCCATGCAAAATTTCTCCTGTTGAACATTGTTGATAATTATACACATATGTTAGTTCTTACTTTTCTCCTTAACTTCAGTATTCAGTAGGCACTGAATCTGTGCAAATTACACATGTACACTTGAAAACACTTAACATCCAAATTTGCAGCTGAGGGTGATTTTTCTGTTGCTTAGTGATAATTCTTTGGATAATAAGGTTTATAATTAAAGTGCTGACGCAGCTATAACTGTAGAGGCATAAACAGTGCAGCTATAAATAGTGCAGTAACTGCAGCGACAGACTTTGTCAAGTGGTTTAAACAGGACAGCTAGGCTGTGGCAGCTGGTGGGATGGGAGAAATTATGTTGAGGTCTGCTGATCAATTACTTTTTGATGTTATTGTTAAATCTTTTACTTCTTCATCAAGAAATAACGTTAGCTTTGCATCCTATAATGGGGCCTTTGCTTGAAATGGACAATCTCAATTTAACTAAAACACACATCTAAATTTCAGTAAAAGAACAAATTATACCTGACAGACCTTGGCCTTGACATTTAAAATTACACCATAGTTGATTAAACTCCATGGTATTTAGAGACATACAGGACTTCAAAAGGGGAGTGAGTCCACTAAAGTACTCACAAAATTCAACATAAGTGGTAAAAAAATAATGCAGGAATTAGCCAGAGTTAATGTTACTGGAGGTTAATCTGATACCAGTAATATACTCTGTAAGCTTTAAATACTTAAAGGTCTCATGAAGACACCAAAATTTTAAAACAGCATTTAACACATACTCTTATGTCAAGCTATGCTGTTTGACATCAATAAGAAGACATATTAGTATTATTTTTTTTAGAACTACTTTTTCTCCCTTAGTTATCATGTCCTTACTGTGGTCCTCATCATGACCCATCAAGGGTCATTTTGGGAGAGAAATCCAACTATTTTCTCTGTTTGTAGACAAAATTTCTCAAGGGTCTGGTGACATAATGCTTGCCTGTGATAGCATATATCCTCTTTCATAGACAATGCAGCATTAAATGCACTTTAGGACCAAATTTACTCTGCTTTTCTCTGTCTTTCCTTTCATCCTACCTACCATTTTCCTTTGCCTTACAGAGAAGATTAGCTGGGGCTTAGTTGGCTGTGTCTACACTAGCAGATTAGATGAGGTCAGTGTGCAGGTTTGAACACCATTGTAGGATCTGGACAGTTGTCAGTGCCTGAGCACAGTTTGAGACATAGTGCAGGCTGAGGACTGATCCCCATAGACAATATGTAAAAATCCATCGTGTCTCATGTAGAAGGGAATTAAGCCATGAAGTTTTGCCATGTCACCAGCCGTAAGCTGCAGGAGCAGATGCTGCATATTTTACTTAAAGGAGACAAAGTTGGTTCTAGAGGAAATAACAGGATTCAAACATATCTACAGATATCAGGTAAACATCTCTTTCTAGGATAATTCATTACACTAATTTCATCCTTTGTTAAACTGTTGCAAATAGATAATTTCGTTCTACATAGGAAGATGCAAGAAACTTAAAGAGTCAGTTCTACATGCTCCTAAATGAGATTCAGACAGATTTTCTTACAAACAATGGTCTGGATATCCATTTACTTCATGAACACTACTAAAATTGGAATAAAATTAAATCTTCTGCATTGGACCAAAGTGAATTCAATTATGTTGATTTCTGTATTTGCCTATGATGCATTTGAACTGAAGATACTACTCTGGCCACTGATTGCGTGTACATGACACAAGTTACCTCAGTGCAGTGATTAATCTCTTATTAGATACAGAAACTGACACTTTAGTGCCAAGCACCCGCATAATTACGTATCAAAAAGAGAGAGACACTGGAGGGAAACAGAATTTTTCAAGGCAGTGAATTTGATTGCTGTAAATAAAAAAAAAAAAAAAAAAGAGTCAGATCAATTATAGCACTTGGACTTTAACCCAAAAGAGTTTTAAATGCAGCATGGACTGTTCTTGTGGTTTCGAGTAATGGTTGCTATGGGTGACCCAGAAATGAAACCAATCATGGCATTGTAATTTAAAAGTAAAACAGCTAGCAAAATATTTCCTCTCAAGCCTGTTGTCTCAGAAGTAAATGAAAAGGTCGGAAGACTTTCTATTTACTTCTGAGAAAACGTGGACTTCTTGAAATGAGGAACATATTAATGTTTTCGCCACAGCTTTCTATTACATGTCAGCAACTCCATTCCAGGATACCACACTGGAGATGATGAAAAAAGACAGATGATAGAATGAAATGCTTGGACCTAATAGAAAATAATCAACCATGTTTGTATTTCTACTTTACATTGTATCAGGAGTTCTGTTTGCATTCTATAGGTGGTGATATTCCACCCAAAAATAACAAATGCTGCAAAGTATGTGGCTGTCCATGCAGCTGCAGCTAAAAATGTTAAGAATAAGTGTGTGACAGTATAATCCAGTCATAACAAAGTGCCATTTTTTTCCTATTAAAATAAACAATGGTAATGTTGTCCGGACACATACAAGATTTACCAATACCTTACCAGATTTAGAGAGTCAGTAAAGGTGAGGGGAGTTTAAAAATGGTTTGTGTTTTATCAGGAATTATTGTGAGAAGCAGTATGGGTCCCAGCAGCAGCATCCTGATTAACGAAACGTTCAGCAAACAACAGTGTCCCGTATGGCTGTCCCTGACATGGGCAGAGTTTTAGAAGGAACTGGGAGGGAGAATTAGTTTGCGTCATATGCCTTAATTAAACATATGTGAATCGCAACTCTGTCTTTGCGTGATGCTTAAAATTACAAACATCATTTGTAGACTTTGCTTAATGACTACGTTATCATAGTATATTTACTTAACTAATTAATTTTTGTAAGGTTTTTTTTTCACTTTTCCTGGAATTCAACTTGTAACAAAAATATAATAAATGTCAAAGAAAAGCAACTAGAAAAGACCTCCAGTTTTAAGAGCAAGAATCCCAGTACATCCAGTTAGAAAGAACAGAGTGTGACAAGGTACAATGGAACACACCCTCAGAAACAGAAATCACTGGATATGTGTTTTTCTAGAAGAGTATTTTGACTGCCCTTCCTTGCTAAAGTAGTGTTGCTCCTAAAGTGTTCACAGTAATAAATATGATTGTGGTAAACCAGCACAGTGAATAAAGTCCACAGCCAGCACATTTCTGCTTTACTTTCAATCAACACTAACCAACCTCCCTTTTTATTTCTTATTAAAAGAAAGAAAAAATCACTGGTATGCACAGGTTCCTTCACAATGTGTCTTCATTAAGACTTCCATTTTGCCAAAGCCTCTGAAAAAAGCAGCTTGAGATGTTTAGAGATTTTGAAAACGTGCAAAAAGAGACATATAAAATAGCCTGAACTAAGCCAACTAAAGTTTCAAATAGGGAAGAACTTGAAGTCACTGCTACTGTGGAACTTGGCAATCAAACAGCAGGGAGACCCTTTACCAGTAATTATTTTAACATTAGACACAATCAGTGAGAAAATAGCAGAAAGTGCTTTTCTTCACAGCTATGACTTCCAAGATGCACTGCTGTGTGCTCTTTCTTCCAAGCTTTAATAAAGAATACAATGATAAATGGCATCCTTTGCTAATGTTTTTAAGACAGCCAAGATTAGATGATAGTGTTTCTTATTAATAATTTTGTTGCATGCTATGTAAGACGTGAGAAATCAGAATGTGTGGAATGGAAAACAAAAAGTTTAAAAAAATAATATAAAGGAACCACTGTCTTTGGGAGATGCTTTCTAAGCCACAGATACCAATTCTTCTTACCTTTATAGTTCCACAGCTATAAAACAGGTGCCAAAGCTAATTCTCTGTTTGTGTTATTTCCTCTCCTGTTAAATAAACTCCTATGTATTTGTTGATTTTAGATACCCAAGGAGGTGGTAAACAAAGGATGTAGTGTCTTCTCCTCATTCCATTACAAATATTACATGTATTAGATATATTCTTAATGAAAACTTTGTGGAAATACCTACATATGAAAGCAAAAATTTAAATTACACTGCTCTTTAGATAACCATATGATGCATTTATCTGATTTCATAACAGATTACTTTAACCATAGGCAATTATTTTCAACAACAGCATGATCCCTTGGGAAGCTGTGCCTGATCTTTCAGGCATGACAAGATTTAAGTTACCAGAATGCAAGTTGAGATGACATCTTTCTGTAGTAGTTTCCTGCATTGAACAATTGCTGTGAAAGAAGCTTAAAGAGGAAAAATGAAACTAGCAAGTAAGAAAATAACATACCTGCATCTGTAGGCAGCTCACATACCTTCTGATTTATTTCACATGGAATTCAGTATATTTCCACAGTTAAGACTTGGTTTCTCTAGAGCTTATCTGGTCATGTTGCTTGTTTTCTGTGTGATGTTATAGTTTTCTGTTTAAAGCTTCATAAAAGTTTCAGAGGCAAGAAATGAGGTTCCAAGACAATTAGGCACTGGAATATAAACATTGCTTTTTTTGTTTCTTTATAAACGCTAACAAACAGCAGCAAGTGACAGCAGAATGAAAACCAAGGAACACAAAATGTAGGTTAAAAATCTTCCTTTAAAATTTTATGAGTTGTCAATGAGTACTTAATTGAAAACCAAAACATATATGGACATATTCTAAAATGTTGAATGACACTAGTGTGAACATTTTGGTGGAATACATATGAGCTCCACTGTGTTGCCTGGGGCCTTTTTTTTTTTGTGGAAGGTTGAAAGTATACTATGGAAACTTTTTCTGAGAGAAATATGCCTGGTTTATTATTGTTATGAACCTACAGACACCTCAAAAAAATCCCATATGCTACCATAAAGGAGCTGGCATTTCACTAATACAGATTTTCAGAGATGAATGAGTCAAGCAACATAAAGCAGTTCCCAATAGCTCAGAAACTGAATCAGAAATTCAAACTGTGTTGAATAGCACCCTTCTGGGCTAGCTTCATTTCTAAGCCAAAGGTTTGTCTCTGCTTTAACGGCCAGAATTGAAACTAATGCTCTGAAAAAAAGGCAATTTCAGTAGAACAAATTGTTCTAACTACATTGCCACATAGGATTTGATTTTTTTTTTTTTTAAATTCTGATGTCTCCTGGAAAACCAGAAATTCCATTCCAGCTCCTTAAACAACATTAATTAATTAAATCTAATACCTCCCTATTTAGAACTAATCTCTGCAGCTAAAATGAAATATGTCATACAGGAGAAGCTGTATGTACATATGTATCTTCTGTGGGTTTTGTAACATCATATGTTCCTAAAATGGAGCAAGGATCCAGATATTCTCTTCCTTCTTTTTCCACAAATTCTTACAGCAATGTCATTAGGGATCCAGGTGTTAAATGCAGTAGGCACAGCTCAGCTCTGATTCAAGTCACTTCGTTCAACAGGCACCATATTTCTGAACCATCTTCTTCAGGTCCATTTTTAAAACTCACACTAATGCAATCCTAATTTCATAAAGTCATAGAACAGTTTGAATCGCAAGGGACCTTAAAAGCTCATCTAATTCAACCCCCCTGCAATGATCAGTGGCTCTTTTACTGCCCTCATTGTAAAAAAATTTCTTCCTTATATCTAGTCTGAACCCACATCTTGTCCTATCATTAAAGGCCATATTTAAAAGTTGGTGCCCATATTTCTGGCAGACCCCCTTTAAGTACTGAAAGGCTGCTGTAGAACCTCCCTGGAGCCTCCCTTTCTCCAGTCTGAACAACCCCCAGCTCTCAGCCTGTCCTCATAGGAGAGGTGCTGCAGCCCTCTAATCATCTTTGTGGTCCTCCTTTAGACCCATCCAACAGCCTTTCCTGTGCTGGGAACCCCAGTGCTGGATGCAGCACTCCAGGTAGGGTTTCAAAAGAGCAGAGTAGAGGGACAGAAGCACCTCCTTCAACCTGCTGGCAACGCTTCTTTTGGTGCAGCCCAGGATACAATTGACTTTCTGGGCTGTGAATGCACATTGCTGACTCAAGTCCAGACTCTCACCTACAAGCACCCCAAAGTCCTTCTTCACAGGGCTGTTCTAAATCCCCCAATCCCCCGGTCTCTCTTGATACTGGCAGTTCCCCAACCCAGGTGCAGAACTTTGCACTTGGCCTTATTGAGCCTCATGAGATCCCCATGGAAACACATCTCAAGTTTTATCCAGGTCCCTCTGGCTAGCGTCATGAATGGCTTGGTGATGTAGAAATTCAGACAACTCATTTGAAACCTAAGAAATCTTGACATCATAGTATATGAAAATGTCAGTCTGTTGTTTAATTTGAAAATCTTTGAAGTTCTCAGTGTTGCCAATAGCTTTTGTTCACAGAACAGTCATGCATGCAAGTTTTCTTGGTAGTTCTACTGCTTTACTGGACCTTATCATTCAAAGAGCCCATTATCAGCATGATTATTGAAGGATTAAGCACTCTTGGTTCAGCCAGGTGCAGTTAAATAGAAACAGGTATCTTTCATCTGCACATATAGCTTCCAAAATCCATTAACTCCCTGCAGCTTCCAGGTGCCTTACATGTTTATCTGGCCTGGCTCCTTCACAGTTCTGTACTGTCATAGGCCATCTCCTGAAGAGGAAGAGCCCAGGTAGCGAGAAACAGCTGAGGCTGCTTCTAAGGGGAAAAAGCCTGTATAATGAAGCTCCTGATACTTCATCTTTTGCCTTCTGGTTTTAATTTTGGTAAAAGGGTATTTCCCTTAAGTTTCCTAAGCAATTGCATGATAAGCCTCAGGTATAAAGCCCCCTTTTTTTAGGCCCAGATACACAATGAGGAGAAATTAGAAGCATGTTGATTTCCTTGGAATCATGAAAATCACTACAGTGTTGGAAAACAAGACTTAGACTAGGGAAGTTAAATTATTCAAGCAGTTTCCTTTCTGATCCAACCAGTCTGAGTGGAGGCTGGAAATTCCTAGGTATAATTTTGTTAATCCCTAAGGATTACTAATATGACTTCACATAGGACTTAGTAGTAGTTAACAATAAGAGTGGGACAATGCATACCACACCAACACTTGATAAATGGCATTATTGTCTCTGCAGCAGAAGAGATTTCTTTCAAGGCAAAGAAATGTGAGAACTGATTTGAAGACTATGAAGCCAATTAGGAGAAATGAGTTCTATCATTCACTACTACATAAGGTGTCCCATCCACTGGGTTCAGCTTTTACAGTAGAATTGTTAGTCTAAAAAAATGCACGTAAACACCAGAAAAAAATCACATCTGAAAAGGGAGAGGAAGTGCTATGTTATGCATGTTTGCTCAGCATAAGGTTAGACCAGATATGTCACCTCACTCTTCTGCCCTGTATTTTAAGGTGTATCTTGCCCTGTCATTTTTATTTCACCAAGTGCTAGGTTCTCCTTTGTTCTTTAAAGTGAAAGACAGGTCAGTTAATCTTCTTTGAAGTGCACTGGGGGAAAGGCAAAGTGTACTCTTTTCCACATATCTTGATACTACATTACTGCCAGTCTGCCCTATTCCTATGGGAAATCCTACTGTTCAGGAGATCAGCCCCCTGAATGCAAGCTAGTGTCAAGTATTAACAGTGAATTAAAACTGCAGGTAAAAATGGTGACAGTGGCATATTCCTGTCACTGGGCTTGACAGGAAATTTATTTTGCTGTAGCTGAAAAGTAATTAACCTCCACTGTGAGAAATTCTATTACTAGTAGCTATTCTGCCATGCAAAGTACACTACATGGAAATGTTACAGGCCATCAAGCAGAAAAGGCAGATTTGTCTGCATTTTAAAACTAAAGCTACCCCCACCTCCACTTTCCATTCTTATTCTCTCTCTCCCCTCACTCTATCTTCACTGAAGCTAGAAATTGAGATGCACATGTGGTAGAAAGAAAATGGAATAAGGCGTAAGGATTTTCATAAAGTATTTACAGAGGTTAATTTCTGTGTGTTTGTGTGTGCAAGATAGCAGTAGTGTGCTCCGTCTAACAAACTCAAGCTCTTTATGGGAGGAATTTAGCAATGATCTAGATTGGTTTTAAAATCAGAATAATTTTGTTGCAGACATGTATAGGAAAATGTCAACATGTCAACGAATAGACCTCTTCTTATCTTGCTCTCCCTCACAGTCTGCTGCTGCTGGTGAAAAGTACAATCATCTTCTTTTGTAAAGGGACAAAAAACCTCTGACACTCAAAAATAGAACTGTATTCTGAGGGGGGAAGTTAAGCTTTTTCAAGTAGGTTGGATGATTGTACTTTACAAAATATGGTTGCAAAGCAGAAGGAACCTGCCAGCTTCTCTGTGAACTTTTGCCTGCCTGAGAAAACCAGCATTTTTGGAGAGAAGAAAACTGTTATCAAGCTCTTCCCTCTGAGATCAGTGGCTGTCAAAAGTCATTAAGTATGAGAGAGAATCCACCAGTCTCTGTGTGTGTTACAGGGAAGGTTCAGATGAAAAACAAAATTGGTTTTCTTGCCTCTGAAAGAGGATTGCCTGGTTTTCTCTTCTTGCTACAGTTATACCCTGAATTGGTTGTGATGGGTTACTGTATTTTGGAAGCCAAGAAAAAGCAAATCTACAGAAAATTACAGGAGAAGAAAATTTTGAGTATTACAGACTAATGGTTTCGGCCAATTGCTTTGCAGGCAGGTTTGTGAGTGACAGCTGTTCATTAACAGCATGATGTCCTCCTCCCTCTCAGGAAGAGGTGGTGGCTACAACATTGCAGGTATAAAATGACTTCAGCATAATGACGGACTGCAAAAACATTACATTTTTAGATCTACATTTTAAAGTGACAGTGCTCTCCAGGATTCCAGATTACTATTATTAATGAAAGAATGTTTAATACCTTTCTGGTAGGGGTTTCTGAATCATACTCCATTTAAAAGAGATTTCACTTCTCTGTTAAGAGAAAAAAAGTTTCTGGGAACAAATAATTGAAGTTTGCAATGTACCACCGAGGAACCTATTCAAAGGTCTTTTATTCTCTTTTTACAAACCCTCTGTGATCAAAAATCAGAAAATACATGTGCTAAAATGAGTAATGGACCATAATTAGTCTTTCTAATGATTTCTATATTAATGATGACTCCCAAACCACTTCCAAGCAAAACCTGAATTTAACAGATTACCTTAGAGATTTAGAAACAAAACAAAGCAAGAAGAATTTGGGGGAATTGGCCTAAGACAACATATTATAAAAACATGAACACTGCTGTTTTATGTGGTACAATTTTGAAAGCTGCAGAAATTACTGTAGTGAGGAGGTTACTACCATGGGAAAATGAATGCCATAATGTGGCTACATAAACAAATTTCTATAAAATGCAAGTATATATTTGCTTGAATATATTTTGTGCGAGGAATACATCTTAAATCTGTGAACTTAAACATTGGAACTTTTATCTAAATTGTTTTCACTTTCAGTATTTGTACTTATGAATCAAAATTATGCCATACTATCAATGCAAACATTTGTCAAGGATGGATTATTGTTCATTACATATTTTGAGGCTAGACAGGTTACTTTCTATAGGTAAAACTAGTGAATATATTTTCCCACAACACTTAACAAAGGTGGCAGAGCTTTGATGAGATTCTGAAAACCCAGTGGGCTGCCTGTGTGTTGTCAAATGGTGTTTTCTATGGCTCATCTTTCATATTTCTCTTACAAAGACAGTGAGTTGGGACTTTGAGTAAGATGAAAAGACAGCAAGGTTCATCCCTCTCCTCAGATGTAGAGCAAACACCTCAGCTGATGTTCTGATGCATTGTATGTTGTGGCCTACTCCTTCAATTTTCTCCATGGGTAGCAATGAGACAGACCAAATGCAGCTCCCTTACTCATTTGCTTTTTGTCACTAGACTTCAGTCCTGAATCTCTGGCTTTTGCCTCAAGACCCCAAAAGGCCATGTGTAGCTCCCAGGACTAGATCCAACTGACTACAAGCAGTTTAGTACAACTAGGACAGGATCAGTTTTAACAGTACCAGGAATCTTATTCACCAAGGAGTTGCCTTTGATCAGCAGTCAGCTAAAAATGATTTATTACCGTTTAGTCAAAATGGCAGCAGCAGTGTCACTTGGGCAGTAGCTCAGACCTCAGCCACACTGAAGACTCAGCCAAGTCTTCCACAATGGCATCTTTTATTTAACTTTCAGGCAGTCCTACTCTTTTTTAGTAAAATATCTTTATAGATGCTTTTTTTGGCTGCTGTTCCATAATGTAACAGACATGTTGTGAAGCATCAAATAAATTATCAAAACCTTTCATCTGATTAGGCACTGGAAAAGGCTCTCCAGAAAAGTGGTCACAACACCAAGCCTGTCAGAGTTCAAGAAGTGTTTGGACAATGCTCTCAGTGTGACTCTTGAGACTGCCCTGTGACAGGTCAGGAGTTGGACTTTGATGATCCTTGTGTATCCCTTCTAACTGAGGGTATTCTATGATTCATGATATAAAAAAGACCCAACGGAAACCAACCAACCAACCACCCTCCCCCCAAAAAAAAACCAACCAAACAAACAACAAAAAAACCCAAACCCAAAAACAACAACAACAAAAAACTGACCAAAAACCCCTTCTGCAAAACCAGAGGTGAAACCTCTTTTTGGCTATGCAATTTTACCACAGAAGCAGTGCCATTCAGAATTTTGGAACTCAACCACTTTGAATTAAACATCACCAAAAGTTAAATAAAATAGGGGAAATCCATGTTTTACCACTAAGTAAGTCCACATATACTTATTGTCTTCATTACAACAGAGAGAAAATAATCTGAGATTTTTGTACATACAGAATTTATTACGAGATATTGGAATGAGAATGTTGGTAATGGTCCCTTATGTAGTTTTATGGAGTAATAGAATGCTTTAGATGTAACATTTCCCGTCCACGAGGAGCTAGGGTGAATGGAAAAATTATAGAATTTGTTCTTGCCACTTTCCCAGAGACAAAATTTTTTTGTGTCTATTAGGAAGAATTCTGTGACTGATTTTTTTTTTTAAATAACTAATATTTTTTTCTAATAAAAATAGAAGGAAAAATATGTTTGTCTTCCTAAGATATATATCAAGGAATGACACAGGTACTAAGAGTACTTAATATTTAGCTATTATTCTGTAACCAAGATGATGATCTCATTCCTAACAGAAAGAAGCTTACTTCTGGAAGGAAAAAAACCCAAAACAATCCACCCCAAAATAAAAATATTGTACACCAAGTGAAAATCAAATATGCAGTAAAGCAGCTTCTCAGACTCTGAATTGTCTGCATCAGGTTGAAGTGGAGCTACATTAATTCAAATGTGTTCATAGTATGTGAGAATCCTTGTCTTCAGAGATTCCAAATATCATAAGCATCAGTTTGTTTATATATATGAGGGTAGATACATACACAACACTAGAGTATGTATACACTACCCTAGAGTTAGTATAAAACTTTCACATAGAAAAGGTGCATAAGATGAACCTGTGTTTAGTCTCCCTGCTTCTTTCCCTTCTTCATAGTATTCCCTCTTTCACTTCTTGTGGTGTCTTTCCTAATAATCTGGAGAATCATATTATAATAAGGCCTAGGTTTCAAATTAATTCCTTATCTCCACTCATTCTAAAAATAAATAGAGAAAAAAATAGGTGGGTTTAAATGACAAGGGTTTTGGTCTGTTGAAACTGCAAATGTTTCACAGAAGCAGCTTGACAGAAACACCTGGTCTTCTTGTCAGTATAGGTTTCTTCTTTTCTGTTTTTAGTGTAACTCATTCCAAGGGAGATAAAATAGTGATGACTTTTCAAGCTGCTACTGAGGTAATTGGAAGAGAATGTAGTCACTATCAGGAGGGAAGAAATATAGATGGAGCAGAAGAGAACTACCTCTGTAACAGGAAGAAAGATGGAGCTTCTTGATACTAGGATCATCCTGAAAAGTAGCCAGGCAACTGAAGTGCAAAGCATGAACAGGTTATTAGTAAAAGATCTCTCTTAGCAATGTTTTTATGCATCACCTTGAGCACAACATTTAATTGTAATATGGCGCTAATGCATTTGATTATAGAAGAGCACACATATTTCAACAGATGTACACCACTGTGTAAAGGAAAATGGAATATGAAGCAACTGTGACAAGAGGGACATCTGAACTCATGTATACTGTAGTCTGAGTACATAAACAGACCAAAGTTGTCACTGCAGACTGCTGTATAGTATAGGGAGAGCACTCATTTAAAGTTTCCCATGCCAAGGTCTGCAGTGTCATTATACGTTGAGAGGCTTTTTGAAGTATTAATTCTATCTGTGATCTCACAGATAATATTCATAGCAATTGACTCCAGTATAGAACTCTTTATTTTACAACAAAAAGTGTCATGCACATCAGCTTTGTTGTGAATATTCTGGTTTCATTTATCTTCCTGTGTCTTTAAGTATATGATTAATTTTTATTCCTGTCTCTTATTGTAGTGTTACAGTTGCCCTTCAATTCCCACAGTTATACATCTTAGCTGGCAACTTTAGAGGGTGTTTAACAAGGTATCAGGATGTCAAGAGTTAGCAGTGATGTTCCTAATGGAAATTCCTAAAGTATTTCAATCTGCAGTCAAAGGACTTAAATTCTGCTCCCTGACTGGAATCTGGAAACTGGAGAACTTTCTTGCTCTAACTTCACTGAACATTTTGGGTGGCAGTTTGTCTTCTCTACTTCAGTGGATTATCATTTCAAGAAATAGAAAATGGAAGAGTAGTAACTGAACGGGACACTATAATTTTATTCCTATTCAAGTAAGCATGTTGTGGTTCTGATCATGGTTTAAGGGGTGCTAAAATCCCAAATTTACCTGTGTGTTTCTCTGACAAAGGCTGAAAACAACAATTTGTAATTCACTTTTTATATGATTTTATGATTTATCTCTGATCATTGGTGAGACCTTCTGTTTATTCTTCAGCAAATAAGTCTTCAACATGTGTCATGAGTCAACCCTGCTGGCTGCAGGGTTTTGTTTTGGTCTCTGGGCAGCACTAGTTCCCTCTAGTCCAGACTTTTTATTCTGGAACCGTGATGCCTCCCTCATGCTTATTAGCACGGTTGATTGTTGGTCTATGCAGTGAAACACAGTGAAAAATTGTTCTTTAGTGTGCTGGAATCTTAGATGACTCCATGTTGTCATATAGCACGAATAATTCCTCAGAGCCTACCAGGAGTCCCCTGGATTATAAAGATATAAATGGGAGAGCAACTGTAATAACAAAAACAAGTGAAAACCAAAGGTAAAAGTGAAGATAGTCAAAAATTAGTTATTCTGGATTGTTCATCTAAATCCATTTTGTTGTTGTTGTTGTTACATAATTGTTAAAACACAAATGCAATCATAATGGTTCCTATGAATCTGAGCTATTTGCAGAGATCTCCTGTTTCCATAAAGGGAACTGAGGGTAATTATCAGTGAAGAGCAAGGGGAAAAGTTAATTAAGCTAAAATCTGGAGGAACAGAAATGTATGTTTACACAACTTTGTCCTTATAGCTTTGTTTTCCAAAGACGTAAGGAGTTTGTTTGCATTAATAAAAATCGCCTGTGTCTGATTCCAGACATTCAGCTTTGACAGTCTAGTTTATTCAAAATTCAAAACTCATTAAGATGGAATTATCAATATCTGAATATGTTTTTTATCTCTACACCTATCTATTTTTCCATTTTTAACTTTCACACCTTGACATACTAAATTTAAGATAATATTAATTTTTAATAAATATATTTTAATAAGAATATATTAGACCAACATTCACATTAATAAACATGAAAAAAACATGAAGGCTATGAACTATGCTGACATACAAGCCATAGAAAATGTTTAAACTTCTGCTTTTAGATAACATCCTCTAATACAGGGGGTTTTTTACTGTAAATATTAATTTGTTAAGACTTAATTTATTAAAAAAATCTTGTAGAGTATGTTACAGTGCTATGGTTTGGGTCTTTTGAAGACAGAAAAAAAATTCTAAAAAAAAAAATAAAGGAATAAAGAAATTAACCTGGGACCATCTACCTTCTTGCCTCCATTTTCTCTGTCATTGCCTGATATACAGTGGTGTGCTGCACTTAATAAATGTATAACTATTCTTTCTTTTTATTCCTTTTTTTTTAAAAAAAAAAAAACATAGTACATTGTTTTGTTTAGAATATGAGCTTAAATTCAAAGGCAGTGAATGAGTCATATGAATCACATATGATATACAGTTTCTGTGTATCTCACCCTTTGGAAGTACAGTATTAAAAGCTTGACACAAAAGCAGCATATATGTAAAATAATAAAGTGATATAAACATTGCTTCTGATGTTAAGTGAAATAAAGGTTAGAACAGGCTTTTCTTTTTCATACAGTTTTAGTTTAGTGATAAAATCCTTAGAACATAATCCCAGCCATATATTTAACTAAATTAGCAAGCAAGATTGGTAATTAGTTAGCTACCAGGCATTAATATATATGATAGCAGTTATGAATAAAGAAAGTCTTGGATTTTCCTGAACTGAACTAAATAGAAACTACCCGAATAAATCTAGTCATCTGAAGTCAGTTAAGGACACAGAAACTACTTGACTAAGTCAGTTCCAATTTGGTAATCATACGACTGTAGTTATCCAAATCTTACATATGTAATGTTAAATAAACCTCTGTCTAAACAGATGGACTGTTGTCTGATCTGTCTTGAAAGCATCTAAACTTCTAATTAAGAGCACTGATATTAACATAAGGAAGGTATGCTTTTTTAATTGGCAGGATGCACATTTCCAAATAGACAAAGAATATTACCTAGGATAATTAGACAGAAGGCACTGTGAGTTTGGTAACTTCACCTGACTGAAGAGCCAGTGGAAGGTTTTGTTTTGGAAATGGATCCTGAGATGGCTTAGTGTTTATTGTAATGATTGAGATTTTCGTTCCTTTGTAAATGCTGCAGTAAAAAAAAAATAGGACAAACCTTTACTAAAGACTACACTTCTTTTGTGTCTTATTGAAGTAATGGTAGCTCAGAAGGAAAACTGAAAGACCTCCATTAATATTTAATCACATTATTCTTCTAATTAGTTTTGTTTTGGATTAAGATGGAACATCTCCAAGGTGCTGGAGCTGGAGTGTTTCTAATTTTTTTTGACTGAAACAGTAGTTTGGAAGTATTAATTCATTCCTTCAGACATAATTGAACTCCACTTGTTGTGGTTTTCATTTCACTGGTGTGGATGAATGAGGCAGAATTAGAGAAAGGAAGACTTGTAGGGAATGTCTTTCACATGATCTCTTAAAATATCCCTGGCTTTTAATAATACAGATTTTTATTAATAAATATCAGTGGCTCAATCAAAAGGTACTTCCAGAATGAGGTCTTGTACATAGTATCATCAAAGAGTGGATAAGACAGTCATCATCACATCCAGTTCCTCCTGCAACTTCTTTTCATGAAGATGCTTTTTTCTCTGTTGTTTCCCACTTAATTTGAAAAAATACCTCTCAGCCAGTTGCATGTGGCAATACAAATGTGCATTAACTTACAGAACAGAGAAAAAAAAGTAAGCAAGAACAGTAGTGAAGGGCTTTTTTGGCTAATGGCTTACAATACTGTGAAATGAAAAACATACCTAGAATTGATGATTGCCTTATACTCTAATACGGCTAAATGCCCTATTGAACAGTCAGCTGTGCTAAGTCCACTGAAAGGCTGAACTAAAAGTGCTGTGCTTTCATTCTTTGTATACTGATGATATTCAGACTCATATTTCCTTACTTACATTTTTGGATGGTGCTTTTTTTATTTTCAAGGGAAAATATCTTTCTTTTGAAGTCCTGTTTCTACTTAGTGTCATTGCTAGATGTTTTATATATTGATAAACCAATAAGAAATATATGTGTTCTGCTGAATTTCAAAGAGAACATGCATGTCTCTAATGATAAAAATACAACTATCCAGTTGAGCTACTGTAACAGGTAGATACCTTCCTTTAAACTTTTGGTGGAAAATAAATTATATTTTATTTGTACTTGCTGCTAAAATGTTCTATCAGCCTCCAGGCAACTTCAAGATGAACTATTATAAAACATTGTTAGACCTCCTGTGTGTTCCTGTTAGGTTGCACATCATACAAAATTCTCTGACCTCCACAATTTTTCATTTGTTTCCATATCTAATTAAGGTTTTCAGGACACTCAGCTAGAAACAGGGTTTAAAATACAGTCACATATGTTAATTATTTGAAGACTTAGTTGAAGAAACAGAGGAAATGAACTGAACATGAAATACATAACCAAAGTATATATATTGCAGTCATGGTAAGTGAATGCCTTTGGCCTAGAGGCCAAGATTAATTAGGAAAAGCAAAGAAATGCTAAAACTCAAGAAATGTTGCTATTAAGGGGAAGCTTTTCTTCTTGCGAAAAGTTTTCTGAAAATGAAAATATTTAGATTTCATTGAGACTGTGCTTCAGAACTTTTCCAGACTTTCTATTTGAAAACCAGTAGATAGCTGTTATTTTATATTTTTTCTACAAGAACTTGAAGTTTACATTTCATAGTACCTCAAAATAAGTGAGACTGGAAGGGATCTCTAGTTCAAAATCCCTGGTAAAAGGAGGGTTAGCCAGAGCAGGTTGCTCAGGATTGTGCCCAGTTGCATTTTGAATATCTGAAAATAAAGATATTTTACCAACTCTCTGAACAAGGTGTTCCAGTGGTTTGGGTGTTTTTTTCCAACCACCATGAGTTTTTTTTGAAGAAAGGTCCATCTTTCATTGAAAAAAGTTTCAGACATATCAATCTATGTCAAAAATAAATACTGTTATGTAAGGCTTACAAATGTATGAAAAGAGGTTCAAAGTCTTGACCTCAAGAAGAAAAATCTACATTAGAGCCAAAAAGCATTCTCTACCTGCATCATTATTATCAATGTTATCCTTTGTTAAGCCTCTCCATTATCGAGGATTCCTCCAAAAAAAAAATTACATCGAAAAAAAATAAATTATAAAAGATGTAAAAAATACAACAACCTGTCAAGATTCTGTTCAAAGGACTTCTGTACTGAAACCCTTATAAAATCAGATATAAAATGGGGTAATTCCACGTTCTTCATACTACCCTGTAGATAGCAGTATTTGTAGACAGTAATTCAAAAGAGATGCAAATAAACTCAAAGTTCAAAGAAAATTCGTGGTCTTAAGGGTGTTATGCAGGTGAAATCCATATCCAACATGTTCTGTCCTTGACATGTGGAGAAAAGAAGACTCAGGGGAAACCTTATCACTCTCTACAACTACATGAAAACAGGTTGTAGGGAGATAGGGTTCAGTCTCTTCTCACAAGAAACAAGTGACAGGACAAGAGGAAATAGCCTCAAGTTGTACCAGATGAGGTTTAAATTGAATATTAAGAAAAATTTCTTCACGGAAATGGTTTTCTAGCATTGAAACAAGCTGTCAGAGATGTGATTGAGTCACCATCCCTGAAGGTATTTAAAAGACATGTAGATGTGGCACTTAAGGACACAGTTTAGGAGTGGACCCATCAGTGTTACGTTAGTGGTTGGATATGATGATATTAGAGGTCTTTTTCAAGACCTTGATTCTATATAAGGAATGAAACAGGCTAAAATTTGTTCATAACTCTTAAAGTGAAGTAAAGGATTTAATTAATTCAGGAGATATTTTGCTATGTCCTCCAGAAACACAAAGTTTGAACACTTTATACTTTGATCTTTTTTGTTAATGATTCAATAAAAGAGTAAAGGCATCTCTGTCTCTCCTGCTTTTTAAACATATTTGCTTTGAAATTGAAGCCAAGCTCAGGAAGCCTCAGCCAGAAAGACACACAGATTTTAGAAAGTTATGAATAACTACAGTATTGCTGTTGCTTCTATTAGTTGCTTGTTGCATTAGGTATTAAAAATTAGGTATTAAATATTTTTATGCCTCTTCAATTATATCTTGAAGCCTGTTTTCACCAGAATCATTTAGATTTATTATGTCTTATTAATTATGTTTAGTTGTTTATATCTTTCAAAGGTTTTCTTGTTATTCTGAAGTATCTTGAGTTGGAGAACACTTGAAAAGTAGTCTAATTTCTAGCAAAATAAGAACTGAATTCTTTTAGTTAAAACTCA